>OZ012737.1:650718199-650908199 GCA_963859935.3 Lathyrus sativus | reverse complement strand
TGAATCGAGTACGAGCAAGAGACGAAGAACAATAGGTCGAAAGGAGATTCGTGCAAGAAGGTTGAAATCACTGATTGTCTTTAAATCGACTTGTTGTTCCCTTGATTTTTTTTTCTTTCACAGTGAGAAAAAAGGGTTTCTACTTAGCATTGTTCCTTAGAAAAGCCACGGATTGTTTCTTTATAATGTTAAAAACTGATTTATTTGTTTGCCTTGTTTTTCTTGTAAGTTGAAAAACATGATGATGATCGGTTTCCTATTCCACCCCTCTTCTTTTTATTTACTGTGTTTGCTTGTGGTGGATGAATGGACTGTGAGGCCCATGAATTGAATGGGCTTAAGGCCCATGATGAATCATGTTGTTCATATACTAGATTTGTGCGTCTCACACCATTCCTCACTTTTTTTTAAAAATAATTTTGTTAATTATCTTGAAAAAATATCTGTTAATTATTTTGTTTAATTATCTTTGTTAATATTGTTATTAATTTATAATGTTTTGCTAGTATTGTTTGGTTAGTAACTTTAGTTGACACTTTGTTAAAAATTCTTTTTAATAATCTTGTTTACTTTGTTAAATCTCTTTTTAATAACTTTGTTAACCAATTTTGTTATTTATTTTGTAAAAGTTTCTTGTTAATATTTTGTTAAATAATCTTATTAGTCACTTGTTAATATTTTTGTTGTCAATTTTCGTTGATGATTTTGTCATTTATTTTGTTTACTATTTTAATTTTTGGATATTGATTTTATAGATATTGATCTATATTTCTATGTTTTGCTTTCCATCGTGACTTATTTTAATTTTATTCTATTCCATTTTTATTTTTGATTTTATTTCTATTTTGATTTTCTTTGGTCTATGAAGTCTTTAGAACCATGAATGTTGGTTATCGAGGTTGCTTAACCTTCATTATTTCAAATCTGTAGTGAATGATCATTGAGACGATTTTCTATACTTTGGGATCGTGATAGGGTTCCTTCGATTAACCGATAAAATTTTGTGATGAAGACGATATTGTTCCCTTTTCTTCTCGTGTGACACGATTCTTAGAGAATGATTTTCATATCGTTTCTCTATCGTGTTTTAACACCAACATCGTTTTCAAGACACCTCCTATAGCATGATCTTCCTCATAGATCGTGCTATGATGGTTTAGCACTAAATTGGATCCGATTCATCTGATTAATCACTAACCACTAACTTTAATTTATGTTCAATATCTTGCTTTAGTTTTCTGTCAATATATCCTCTCATATTATCATTGTTTATATTATCATCTTGTCATCTTATTCATATCTTGTCATATTGTTCATATCTTTCTCATATCTCATTCAAAACACAAAACACTTAATAAAGCTATCGAAACCCTAAAAACTTTCAATTGGTGGCATGTGGTTGTGATGTCGAGCATTGGAGTTAGACCATGTACATAAACCCTAGCATAGAGATTTTTGTCTGAACTTTAGTTCGCGACTTAGTTTAGAACACCTCGCACACACACAATTTCCTCTTGGGCTACCTGACAATGACCCCTTTTATTTCTAGCAATCTCGTGTACTTTACATGTATCCCTCTCCCCATTACAATGTAATAATCTAGCCTTTTTTCCTTATGCTTGCTTGTTTGTTAAGGAAAGATAAAATGAACTAGGTTAGAACACCATTTCAAAATCAAGAACAAATAAGGCTTGATACAACGTCAAGTCATTTTTTCAAACTCATTTAACTTGATCCACCTTAGGGTTTCTCCTCTCTTCTCTTTCTCATCTCTTATGTCATCTCTCATCTCTTCTCTTAAACCCAACTTTAACCTTGTATGTACTTCACCTTTGTAAGTCGATCGCATCGCGCATCGCCATCAACCTACCTTATTCTATTCACCACCCATTATTTTCTATTCCTTTCCTTTCATTATCTTGTCTCCTTGAGTCTAGAAACCTTGGTCTCATACCAAGTGCATTTTCAAACTTATTTTCTTAATAAACTTGGATGGTTGTGGAGTGGTTAGGTGAATTCCTTCTTCTATCCCGAGTGCTTGACATTACCTTTAGGGTTCACTGTCATAAAGCACTTACCATCTAAATTAAAATCACCTTAAATAAAAGAATAAGGTTCTCTTTGTATTGGACTAAAGAGAGAGGATTGGGTGGATACCTTTTCCTCTCGGAGTATTAGGATGCTCACTTTAGAGTGTGTGGTCTCAATACTCGTCTTTCAATACGAAGAAGTTACTATATTCGCCACACCATTTTCAAAAAAAATCTTTTGATATAAAGAATTGGGTACTACCCGCAAGGGGTTAATATCCGAGGACTTATCTCACCCCCAAAATCAACATTCGACAAATCAAATGTGACATCTTGCCTTGATGGCGGAAACTAATCATTTTCAAAAGGGGCGTGTTATGTTTGTCCTATCGCAAACATGTAACGCATAAGACTCCACGAGCGAGCTGCAAAACACCTAACTGTTAGAATGCGTACAATAGCATTGTCCATAAAAACAAACCCGTAGTCTAAACTACAGACGCTCTGGACCATAATCCTTCGCGATCACCCTTCCATCTTCTTCACTCATAGTCCTCCAAACTATATTGACTCTGACTTTCCCATTGCACGAAGGAATACGTAGGCGTAGGACTACAAAGTCCTATCGAGTCTCCTTTTTGTTCCCACCTTTTCTTTTTCCACCTTTTTCCTTTCTTCTTTTATCTTTGTGTCTTCCCTTTTTATTTTCCCTCTTAGAACGCTCTTTAGAAAGCGATACCCGTAGCAACATCCTAGCACATAAGACAAACAAATGGTTCCTATTGAGTACGAAGAATGTGAAAGGGGTGCTAATACCTTCCCCTTGCATAACCGACTTCCGAACCCATTCATTTGGTTTCGAGACCATCTTATTCTTTTTTCTTGGGGTTTTCTCGATGTTTTTCCTTCCCCTTTTGGGATAAATAAAGTTTGATGACGACTCTACTTTCTCGCCTCGACGTCGTTGCATTTTTCGAGTAGCTACAACTCCTAATTTCCACAAAATTCCACAAATACAACATTCTCATTCCAAAGTGAAATCACTACTAGAACCACCAAGAGAAGGTGATTGTCACCTTATACATCGTAATGAAGAGCTTTGTTAGACCTTCTGATTTTGTTCCACCTCAGTTAATCGACATCAGTGAGATCTACAATGCTGCGAAATCCAATGTTGATCCATCATCGGAGCACCTCTTCCAAATAATAATTGATACCAAATCGTGAAACAAGGATCGAGTGGAGCTAGGATGTCTAGGTCACGAGAAGATAAATGGAGTTATCACCCTCTTCTTCCCACTCAATATAGGCTCTACAATCTTTGGGGTTTTTTCCTTTCGTCTTGTAGAATTCTTTATCTTTATTTTTATGATATTTGATGAGACTTGGACGATAAGTTTTATAATGCCCCGATTTTCCGCACTCATAACATGTAATATCGTCATCCTTTTTCTGGTGTTCTCTTTTAAATAGGTGAGTATTTTTGAAATTTATCAAACCTTTGTCGTAATGCTTGAGCTTATTTCTTTTCAAGTATTTATTGTAGTATATGACGAATAAACCCATCTCCTCTTCTTTATGAGCTTACTTGTCAAAGTTATCACTTTCTTCCTTTGACTTTTTTGCTTTAGATGACGATGCTTTTAAAGAAAGACCCATTTCTCTTCTTTCCCTTTCGCTTTTTTTTTTCCGACTTTAATTCGTTATCCATGAGTCATTTTAGTTCATTCTTATGATTGGCTAGTTTCCCAAATAACTTTGTAATGTTCAAACTACTAAGATCACTAGGTTCTTTTATAGTGGTAGCTTTTGGTTGCCACTCACTACACATAGACCTTAATATTTTGTAAGCATAATCTTTGCTAGAAAATGTTTTCTCCATATTGCTTAGTTTTTTGATTAAGTGGAGGAATCTTGTCTGCATAAGATTCACGGATTCTCAGGGTTCCATACAGAATAGTTAGAACTCCATTGTAAACATGTTCATATTAGAATCTTGACGTCATATGTTCCCTCATAAAGGGTTTGAAGAGCATTTTACATACCTTTAGAACCCTTATGATGTGAAATTGAGTAGAATATATTCACACTTAAAGCGGATATAAGTATGTTCCTCGCTTTCAAATCATATGAAGCAAACAGAGAAATGTGAAAATTTTGAGTCCAGTGTAAACTCAGATACAGAGGTGACTCAAATCCATCTGATTCAAATCAAGTGCAACTTGTGATTTGAATCACAAGGGTTCCACATTTGAATCAAGTTAAAACATTGAATCAAGTCAGAGAAGTTGAAAAGGTTTGTTTTCCTCTATTAAATTTGATTCGAGTCAGGATATGTACATTATTCGAATCATGCACACAAAATCTCAATTTTTCATGATTTTCAAAATATTGAGATTTTTCTTTCCACATAACTTGAAACAATAACATACACGGTTCTTGTTCAACTGACTCAAACAATTGACTAAAAACACCATGATCAAACTCAAATATAACAATTAATTTATGCATGCTAAAAACGAATCGTTTTAAAACTTGATTCGTATATATACAATCATGAATGAGACTCAAATAACACTAATAAACTAAACGAAAGCGATAAGACAAACAAGAAACCGTATTGAGATTTCCCCCTGAATGTATTAGAAATATGCAACATAAATATATATCTCAGAAACATTCCGGCAAAGTTATCAAAAAATTATATATATATATATATATATATATATATATATATATATATATATATATATATATATATATATATATATATATATATATATATATATATATATATATATATATATATATATATATATATATATATATATATATATATATATATATATATATATATATATATATATATATATATATATATATATATATATATATATATATATATGCCAGTAGGAAAATATACTTGTAAATAGTCTCATAATAATACACCAATCAAAATTAGAATACCAACAAAAGATTTTCTTTTTTGTATGAAGGTCTTCTCATTTTATTATTACTTTGGCAAATGATGACACCATGTCTCTACTTTTTTTCATGACATCTTGGATGAACAAAACAACATTTGTGTGAGAAGATCCTCCTTTTTCTACTGCCTTTTTAGCTATCTCGCCAAACTCTCTTATCCTTTTTCTTCTTTCATCACTTTCATTTGTCATATCCATCAACCTTTCTATTCCTCTTTCAATATCTTCCTTCTTCACCAACACACTTGTTTCCTCTTCCTCGCCCCATTTCATTGGACTCTTCACTCCAATTGACAAACCAACTTTTAATATTTTCACTATCAAAATTTCATTCAAAAATTGATCTGCAAAAAGTGGCCATGTAACCATTGGCACACCAGCACATATTGCCTCTATAGTAGAATTCCAACCACAATGTGTTAGGAATCCTCCAACTGAAGGATGTGACAATATCAACAACTGAGGAGCCCAACCCTTAATTACTATGCCTCTACCATCGATTCTACCCTCAAATCCACTTTCCTCAATCCATTTTTCCAAAGCTTCTAAATGATTTACTTTTCTTATAACCCAAATAAAAGGTCTTTTTGTTGCTTCTAAAGCTAAACCAAGCTCTATCATCTGTGGTAATGTTAAATTGCATAAACTTCCAAGACATGCATAAATAACACTTCTTGGCTTCTGAGAATCAAGCCATTTCAAATGAATCCATTCATCAACTGAAACATTAATATTATTTTGACCTCTTTGAAACTTATCCAGACAATCAGTATTACTAAGTGATACAGGACCAATACACCAAACTTTATCATTTTTTACCTTTTTATAATCCTTTACAAATCCTGACTCTAACTCTTCAAAAGAGTTCACAATTACCCCATAAGATCCCATTTCAGCTTCAAGAATATCACTACTAAATTGCTCCCATGCTTCACCCTTTAAGCCTAGTCCTACTTGTGATATGTTTATCTCATATTTTTCAGAAAAGCCAGGCAAATCGAAGTACTCATATGGATTATTAGCCATGGTTTGCATCATATTACTAACATGTAAATTATGCATAGATAAGAGATAAAAGCAACCTGTTCCAACAAAAGAAATTCTTGGAATATTGAATTTTCTAGCTATGTTGATTGTATATGGTAAACGCGCATCAGAGATTATGCAACTTGGTGACGGTATTAACTCTTCAAATATTTTCTCAGCCTCTTGTTGTAGAAACTTTGATGAATTGAAGAAGTCTGATGCTGCACCGAGTGAAGTTAGCATGTCAAGATTTTCACAGCCTTCTGGTAATCCAGACTCTTTGGAAGGAAATCGAAGTTGGATTAAATGAATCTGTAAGCCACATTGAAGAAAACGTTGAAAGATTGAGGAGAAACGAGATGCATTTTGTGGAGTTGTTAATACTGTAACAACAATATTGTGATGTTGTGCTAATATTTTAGCAATGTCCATCATAGGGATCATGTGACCTTGTGCCATCATTGGAAACAACACAAAGTGAAGCTTTTGATCTTGGGATGCCATGTTCCTATTGTTGCAAGGAGTAAGGATATTATATGACTTAAAAGTGGCCTTGTGCAATGAATTCAGCTAAAGTTGCAAGACATGTTTATAATCCCCAAAGGCTTTTTAAGGTGATGTAAGTGCTTACATATGCATAAGTTGCACTATTTGAATCGACTTTGTATAGCACTACCACTACATGTTCGGATTCATTTTTGGGAGTATCAAAAGTTATTATTAAAAAACAAAATCAGTACCCTATAATGGGATTAAATTTTGATTATATTGAAACAAGCATTATGTTGAGTTTTTGTCCTTTCTTCGTCTAATATCTTACAACTACAAAGGAATGGCGGATTTTTTATGGGTTGTGATCACAATATAATTCTATCTTGCCAACCAATTTGTGCGATAGAGACCTGAAGGCGGACAACATGGTTTTACATTGCGGATTGCATCACGTAATGTGATTGCAATATTGCAGTTGCAATAGTATCTCTGTCTCAGGTCGTAATTGCAGTGTGATTACAAATCACATTAAAAACCGTATCATAACGCTATAACAGTCGTATCATTACACCGCAATGAGCACTACAGACTATGCCTTTCTTGCAAAAATTACTTGTTCAACATTTCTTTCTCTATATATTATAAATTTAAAGTATCTTTCAAAAGAATTAAAGATATTCAAAAGGATTAAAGATATTCAAAGTGATCTAGAATTGTTAATAAAATATGTATGAAATTTTAGAAATTTTAGAGAAAAAATGAAACATGTATAAAACATAAAATAAATAATACAATATAATATTTTATGTTCGTAAAATATAAATTCACGCTGCAACCACAACAAACCGCATCGCAACAGCTGCAATAACCGAAACCGCAACCGCATTCGCAATTTAAAATCCTCTACATGAGCTACATGAGCTTCGGGTAACCAAATATGAACTGGTACGGTCGACGGTGCCTATTTGGAAAAGAATCAACAGAATAGCTAAAAGCATAAAAACAGATCCAAGTAAAATATAAAGGAAAATCTGATATGCTGCATGGCGCACAGTACCAACAGAATCAAAGGAGAGGAAAACTTTTCTGCTACATCAACTATGCCGACGAGATATGATGATCTAGGATATGAACATAAGAGTGAAAATAGTAACACGATAGTAAATTCATACAAGGAGAAAAACATAATAGTCGTTGTTGAAGATGGAGATAGTGGCAAGATAATAATTGTGTAAGATTTACAAGAAAGCAACACAATGAAGAATAAAGGGGAAGATAGGGAACACTTGAAAACACCTGTTGACTTAAGAGATAATGCTGAATTTTTAGTCTAATCATAATAATTACAACTAAACCTACCATTCGAAGACAACACTAGTCACCACCAAGAGAATACTATAGTTCTTTGGACAATATCATTGTGATTCCTAATCGCATCGTTGAGTGTGATTTGATTTCTCAACCACCATATACTCCAACAAATACAAAATAATATCAACGATGCCATTTTCTTCTAGCACCTTCTCACCATCTTCACAAACCAATCCAATAAATGATCATAACAATTCAATTCTACACTCCAATCCGCCCTACCCATTAAAGAATGGTCTTCCAAACTATTCGTATCTTAGGACAAGAAATAAATAAATGGTTAATAGATTCTACTACGTTGAAACAGAAAACATACACCTTATCGGAGAAAATAGATATTATTCCCCTGGCCGCTGGATTAGAACGTGTCGGTAACCTATCCAAACACAATTTCCAGCCAAAAATTTTAACCTTCACTGAGATATTGGTTTGCCATAATATCTATACCATTTTTACCACGGGCCTGCATAATGCGATTGTAATAGGACTTGACCGTGAACTTCGAAAAAAGCGCAGAGGGCCAAGAGAAGATGTCTGAGACTCCAGCTGAAGGCGAGATTCCTTCAAGCAAAACCTGCAGCTCCTCTAATTCTGTTTTGGCCACTCCTTCGAGCACAGATCTGTCATAGCCCAACTTAGACACCCAAACATTATTAGACCATTCCCCCACAATCCCACACAATACAATTCTTCATCTCAGATATGGAATAAAGTGCAGAAAAACTATCTCGAAGCGGCATGTTGTCAAGCCATTTTAATGGTATATGGGAACCTTCACTCAGCTTGCACGACAGCAGCCCCACAAAACTAATATATGCGATCGACTCTCGTAACAACACAACATCTCTCCACCATAGAGGAGAACCTAGCAGGGCAGGACACAACTTTCAGCATAATTGATTCAACAATATTACCATACCTGTAATCAAGCAGCTTCCTCCAAATTGCATGCGCTTCATGTAGCATTCTTCAGAACCACTTTGACATCAGCGCAACATTAAACACAACAATGCATTTGATACCTAAACCTCCATGATCCTTAGGTTTACATACGTTTGACCAATGAACCCAGGCCATGGACGACAACTCGGCATAACTGGCCCAGAGAAATTTCCTTTGAATTTCTACCAGCTGCTTTAAAACCTTAGCGGAGCTTTTAAAAAGGGTAGATGATGTACAGATAGATTCGTGAGTACCGAGTTGATCAACGTTACCCTTCCACTGATTGAAAGTAGTTTTCCTTTCCAAGTAGAGAGTTTGGCTCTGAAGTAATCCAGACTTCCAAAATTCAATCCCTCTATGGTTCCCTCCAACCATAATCCCAAGGAATTTAAACGGTAACTGTCCAATTTTACAAGCTAGAAACTGGCCAGTTGCATCCATAAAAGATGCCTCAACCCCCACTCCAAAAATACAACTTTTCCACAAATTTATTCTCAATCTTGAAATCATTTCGAACCCTCTCAAGATTTCTTTGATTCCCTCACAAACCAAACCAAGAGTCATCACACACTAGAACCGTGTCGTTAGCAAATTATACAAGGTTAATATCATTCTCCCCATTTAGCTTGAACCCACTGAACACATTCATATTAACATCTCTCCTAACGAATAATTCTAATCCTTCCGCCATAATTGAGAAAATCAAAGGAGACAATGGATCACCTAAGGTCATCATCTAAGGCATCTTTGAATTTAGAAGGTTCAATTTGAGAAACAAAAGCCATATTAAGACAAGCATCTTCAAGATTTAAACGAGTAGATACTCCCTGGTTTATGTCTCCAATTATTTTATTGATAGGATGATCTCTATGTGTTATCCATTCTTGAGGAAGATACTTTTGATTTGACTCTTGTTTGATTGATTCCTTTTTGTATTCCAAATGATCATGTTTGTTGTCTTTGGTAGGATCTTTCATAAGAACTTCTAAAATTTCATCATCATCACAAACAAATATATCCTTCTTAGAGTTGTTAAATTTATCAAAGGAAACATGCATTGATTCTTCTATAGTTAAAGTTCTTTTATTATAAATTCTATAAGCTTTACTAGTAAAAGAATAGCCAAGAAAAATACCTTCATCGGACTTCTCGTCAAACTTATCAAGATTGTCTTTGTCATTGTTTAGAACAAAGCACTTGCATTCAAATATGATAAAGTAAGCAATGTTTGGCTTTCTTTCTTGAAGAGTTCATATGGAGTCTTTTACAAAATTGGTCTTATAATAACTCGATTACTTACATAGTATGTCGTGCTTACCGCATTTGCCCAAAAATATTTTGGTAGATTTGAATCATTAAGTATCATTCTTGCAAGTTCTACTAGAGACCGATTCTATCTCTCCACCACTCCATTTTATTGTGAAATCCTTGGTGTTGAAAATTATGAAAGATTCCATGTTCTTTAGAAAATTCTTCAAAAGGTACATTTTGGAACTTTCCACCATGATTGCTTCTAATGGAATCAATTTTTAGTGATTTTGAATTTTGAATTTTCTTTGCATACTTCTTGGATGCCTTGAATGCATCACTTTTATGAACTAAAAAGAATATCCAAGAATATCTAGTAAAATCATCAATAATAACCAAGGCATATACACTATCTCTAAAGCTTCTCGTTCTTGATGGACCAAACAAGTCAATATGCATCAATTGTAGCGACCTTGAAGTAGACACCACACTATTAGGTTTGAAAGTTGATTTGGTTTGTTTTCCCTTTTCAAATGCATCACATATGAATATGAGGAACTCTTTTATGCCATAGCCACGAGTCATTGTTGTTTACCATGAGACATTTTACTTTCAAAGATAAATCATCTAAGGAAATCATAAAAACATTATTAAATCTTTTACCTTTGAGTTTTACCTCATGAGTGACTTCATCTTTAACTTTCATCCTTGGTGAACTTGATCTTGAAGCCTTTATCACAATGTTGTCTTATACTTAGAAAATTGTGCTTTAGTCCTTCAACATAAAGGTCATCTTCAATGGATGTGAAAGGTGGTGCTCCAACTTTGCTTATGCCATGAGTCATTGTTGTTTACCATGAGAAATTTTACTTTCAAAGATAAATCATCTCAGGAAATCATAAAAATATTATTAAATCTTTTACCTTTTAGGATAATGATGAACATTATTTGCTTTGCTCACTTTCTCTTTAATGGATTGATCACTAGCCATAACAAAGATAGTTTTACTAGAACTTGGCTTGTAAAATTTAGAATACCTAACTTAGTTTGCATTCATTGAGTAGTTCATCTATAACACCTTGTACATCATTATCATAAATGGAAAAATCATTACTAACCTCTTCATCTTCATCATCGGAATGATGTGATGCAATCAAAGTAAGATTTGCACATTCGTCACTTTTTGAGTTAGATGATGAACTTATTTCATTATCTTCCTATACAATGTAGGCTCTTTTTGTTTTTGTCTCTTTTCTACTTTTGAAGTGGCTCTTCTTGGTAAGTTTTAGACAATTCGTCTTTATATGTCCTTGCTTTCTGTCGCACAATTTTCGAGGTCGTCCCACATGTGAGCTTTTAATTTATCCCAAAAGAGGGAAGGGGGAAAATCTAAACAAACCTATGGAGTAAAGTGTGCAATGTAAAATAATGCATTAAGAGATTGAAAGTTCGGGAGTTGGTATACTAAGGGAAGGTAATAGCATCCTAAATATTTATAGTATCCTATAGGAACCTCTTGTGTATATTTGTGTTACTTTTGATTAAGTTATCTATTATTTATTGGGGATTTGTTGGTTGTCCTGAGTGAGTGATAAGAATGGGAAATGTTTTTGTTGTTTTTTAGGGTATGTTGAAATAAACTAAGATAAAGGTGTAGGAACCTAAAGATTTTACTTATTATTATGCTCGTTAAGATCTCGCAATCTTATGTTTACGTATTCTCAAAAGGAAGTTGAGAAATTAGAGTGCTCGTAGCTCCACCTACTAATGCGTGGAATTGGGTTTGAGAGAAGATACAAGTTGTCATCTTAAGGGAGATATCTCACATATTTCAATACAAACATTTTGAGAACAATAAATGGATCTTTGCATAATAAGAGGAGGACCTTGACTTGGATATAGAATCAACAAGTGTGTCGCTTACATCACTTAAATGAAAGAAGTGTTTTTGTACCATAATAAGATAAAGACTCCAACTTGGATTTTGAATCAACAAGTTTGCCACTTATATTATTTAAATGGGAAAAGTTTGTAATGTTTGATTTATGTTGTGTGAAATAGAAGAGACATTTCTTCCACAGAGGTTACTCATGTCTTATCTCTGGGGGGGAAGTTTGAGTTTGAAGCCAAAGGTTGGCTAGGTTTTGACTTGAAGTTGAAGTTGAAGCTACAAAGGGGTCTATGGTTTAAGTTTTTTTGATGGTTTGAAGCCACAAGGGGGCTATGGTTTTGAGCTTTGAATGTAGTTAAAACATTCAAGGGGAATCCTAATGTTTTATTGAAGTTGAGAACCTCAAAGAGGATCCTAGGGTTTTAGCTGAGTTATAGTTTGAAGAGGATCCTAAAATTTGAACTGAATCTAAACTTAAGGATGAGCATTGAAATGCAACAATTGTATGAATGCAAGTGTCATAAACATAAATGACAAGAGAAACTTAACAAGACAAAATTGATTAATCTTTTAAACTAATGTAGTCATCAAGGATGAAATGAACATGATTGTGATCAAGCATGGTATATCAACATGTGAGTAAGCATCAGACAAGGAGATATGTTCATCATGGAAAGAGTTTATGTAGGAAATACTTGAATATATGAGCAAAGATTTAATGAATTGAAGCAATCACAAAGATGTCAAGTAACCATGTATTCAAAATGAATTAAAGATCAGATGAGTATAGCAAGGGTAAATAAAACCCTAATGGAAATTTATGGAGATAAGCACATGAACAAGACATTTAAACATGGTTGAATCAAGGGCTTTAGGAAATTCAAAATCAAATGGAAGCCCTAGTCATGTATCAAGATGTTTTTCAAAAGATTAGTTGAACAAAACCCTAAGGTTTCAACTAAACATCAAATAATCAAGGTATTCTTCAAAAGAAATAATAATTAATCATGGTATGTATAAGTCAAGACAACATGTTATGTACATCAACAAGACTTAAACAAAGTATATTATGACCAAAAAGACACATATGTACAATTAGGTCAAAGAAATAATTAAAACATATTAAGAAAAGGTATAAAAACACTTTAAAAAGCACTAGTTTTCAACCTAATAAAAATGAAAAAAAAATATTATTTTTGGGATTTTTTGATGGATTCTCAAAATATACAAGATAAATGAGAAGTGTACAAATTTTTTTAAAAAAAATAATGATCTTTACTTGGTGAAGTAATTGGATGAAGTTGTGAAAAATAACATAAAAATATGTGGTAAAAAATATATGGAATATCACACACAAGACTTGAACTCACGCCCTCAAGGTGGTGGGCCTAAAACAATACAAGTTGGGCTATTGCGCATGTGGTGACAAGGAATGTACAGTGTAAATAATATAGAGAGTTTAAGGTGTGAAAATGTTAAAAAAATAAAACCAAAAGGTTTGGGGCAAAGGGGATTCAAACCCCAGACCTTGTACTTGTAAGACTCTCCAAACCAAGCACACAACCATTATGGTGCAATGTCCAACTCATTAAGTATTTGCAATGAAATAATAATGTATTAAAAATGCAATTAAAATGGACTTTTCACGCCAGCTTCCATTATCGTCTTCCCCCACGAGCTTCCATCTTCTTCTTCCAATTTCAAATTCTTAACTTCTTCATTTCTCAACGAAAATGAATGAAGTAAATACCAAAGTTGTTGGAAATTTAATAAGGAATTTGATGGTGTAATTGAATTTCATTTATCTTCAGTGTCAAGAGTAATTAAACACACAACCGTATGAACCCTAAATGCAAATTTTGATATAAAATTCTATATGTAACAGCTACAAAGAAATTGGGATAGGGGAAATGATCCTTACACTACTAGAAACATATTGGTAACTCAAATAATCATGTATGTTGCATGAATCATAGAGTTCAGTTTATATCAACTTACCTTGCAAAATGAAAATCGAATTCCTTGGTAGAGGTGTTACAGTTGTAATTTCTTGATGCTAACAACTTCCTTGACCTCTAAGGAGTGTGTTGCAATTCTTAGAATGAACTAAAACCTTCTGGAACTCTCAGCTCAAATCAATATGAAACTTGGTGCAAGTGGGATATGAACTTGATGATTTTGGTGTTACATAAAGTGTATGACTGTTTGGATCACTTCCACATGGTGTGTGTGAAGTGTTCTGATCACTGGTTTGAAGGGAAATGGCTTGAAGTCGAAATTTCAAGTTTTCACTTTCTTGAGACTTTGATTTTTGGAAGGAGGAGGAATGAGAGAAAACAAGCTCTTGCAATTGTTTTTTGTGTCATTAGAAAGATCAAATTGAACCATATTTATAGGAAAATGTTTCAAATTTTTGTAAAGATCTTTGGATTAGGATACATGTTATTACCCAATAGGTAATGATATGTACCTATTACTTGAGTGCTAAGGTATATAGCCTCCCTTCTCACATGGCTACAAATTCTGATCTTTTGAGCTTGATTCTATCATATAGCATCTTGATCCTTGGTGTTTTGATCATTCTTTGACAGATTATGGTGGTTTTTGATAAATTCACTATTGCACTTTAATGCTAGAGGACAAAACTTAAGTTCATAGCTTTGGAATGATTTTTTTTCACATGCAAAGGGATATAATTTTAGAAATTCTAGTATGGTCTTGCAGAGCACATGGTGTATTACAAGATTGTTGTTGGATGTGTGTAGAGATCAATCTTGCAAATCTATCCAAATTGATCTCAAAATTGTGTGGTATCAAATATGTCCTTGAGAATTCAGCTTCATATGCCTATTGTGAAATTAATAACTTCTTGCTCAAGTAAGGTAAATAGATGTTCTTTGACATTTTGGAAAGCTGAGATAATATACTTCAATTTTGATATTGGAAGCTTGTCTTGAATCAATGTGGATCGTGGAGAAAAGGTCCTCTCAAAATTGGACTTTGTGGCTGAAAAAATACTTAGGAAAACTCACTAAGTGTTGAACATTGAAAACATAAAAGTCCTCCACTTCATGGGCTTATATCTTCTTTTTCATGCATTTTTTAGAGTAAACCACTTGTGACAAACTTGAAGTATGAAGTAATACCTTTAATTTGATTATTGGAGCAAAGAAAATGATTGCTTGGATCACAAGTTATGGCCTTGGAAAGTTAGATATTTTAACATGATTTTTAGGGACTTAGTGAAAATTTCAAATTCTCCATCTTTGCCCTTTTTGCAAGTCATCTTGATTTCTTGATTCAATCTTGATCAAATGCAACTACCCATCATATTTCTTTAAATAATAGCTCATGAGACTTAATTATGACCAAAAAGTCCAATTTTGATTTTGGGTACCAGATGAATCCAAATGTCCAACCTCAATGAATCAATCCTCTAGGGAAATTTTGATCATGTGTATGGGCTTCAAGGGTACATTTAAGGTCCTCGAATCATGTCTTGAAGAATAGAATCATCCTCAGATGAAAAAGTCAATTGTAAGCCTGATTGGATCAAAACCCTAATTTTAATGCACTGAGGATCTTGAGGCTTGATGAGCTTGATATGATGCAATCTTGCACTTGATAATTAATGAAGGGAAATTATTGATATTCATGGATGAATAAGGGACTTGAGATATGGAATATCATATTAATCCTTGGTTAATCATTTATCTTGATCCTCTTGAGACACCGCCTAACTTGTAAAGCAAGCAAACAGACATATCTTATATTAGTAATGAGTTAGTAATGCATAAAGACACACACATGTGATGTTGAATTTTATACAAATGATGTGAACGAAGTGGGATCTTAGGAGTGAAAAATTAGAGTATGACACTTTCCATATTCATAGCAAGTCACATTTGGTGTTGAAGTGGAAACATCCTTTTTCCTTAAAAATTTATTTCTTTTTGCATAATTCAAGGATTTTTCATTATTACCAAATAACTTACCAGGTCTTTTTACAAGGAGCATGGAGTTTTCATCTTCTTCCATAGCATTATCTTCTTTTTCTTCTTTTGTGTCAACTTTTAAAGCAATGCCTTTGGATTTCTTCTCTTGACTCCCATGCTTTTCAAGTCTTCCAAGTTCAAGTTCATGCTCTTGAAGTTTTCCGAACAAGGATGCGGATGTCATGGTAGAAAGATTTTTCCTTTCTGATATTGCTTTCACCTATGGTTGACATTCCCTGGTTAAAGATCTAAGCACTTTAAGATTAAGATCATCGTTAGTAAGAGTCTTACCAAGAGCAATCAAGTGTTTTGTTAAGTGTACAAATCTCTTTTGCAAAGCGACGATAGATTCTCTTGGATGCATTTTAAACATCTTATACTCTTGACTTTAAGTAATCAATATAGATCTCTTTACTTCAGCGGTTCCCTCATGAGTATCTACCAATGTATCCCATATTTGCTTTTCCATTATACATTGAGAGACACGAAAGAATTCATCCATGCTAAGCGTACTTTGAAGTATGTTGATTGCTTTTTATTGTAAAGGAATTTTCCCCTATCATATTCATCCCATGAAGTCTTAATCTTTGGTTTCCCAACCTCGTTGACAACACTTTGAGGAACAAACAAATCATTCTCCACTGCATCCCATATTTCTTCTCCTTGTGCTTCAAAATGAGCCTTCATGCAAATTTTTCGAAAATCTAAATATTCACCAGAAAATAGTGGTGGTTTATTGCTACTGTCACCATCTTTGAAAATAGGATTTTCACTTGCAGAAGTCATTCTAGATCTTCAGGAACATGTTACCTATAACCTGCTCTGATACCAAGTGTAAGTTACGAGGGTGCCTAAGAGGAGGGTGACTTAGGACTTTTAAAATTTATCTGATTTTTGTATGGTAAGTTTCTTTTCTTGCTTGATGTGATAAGTGATGAAAGTTGTAAATCTGAAAAATAAAGAACACCGAGAATTATCCTGGTTCCCCTTACAATTCGAGAGCACTCCAGTCCAATTACGTTGTAAGAGATTTCAATATTGTCAGAACTTTTGTACAAGTCCAACTTAGACTTCTATACATTGGGATCTAACTTAATCACCAAGAACAATCCTCTTATGATTTACAACTTAAGAAAAGAAAATAATCCTTCCTTTTCTTTCACCCTTGTTTTCAACATTCCTGGATAACAAGTATAACGATCACACAATCTTATATCCAACAATCCTGAAAAAATAAGATGTTGATACAATAATGAATTTTGAGTAGAATAAGTTTGATAAATTAAATCTTGTATGTAGGACTTCTTCTCTTTCAAATATGAAAGTTCAATATCATAAACTCTCTAAGTGCTCAATGATGTTTTTAGAATGATATAAAAAATTTCAAAAATTATCTAAGTTTGAAACAAGTGTATTGAAAATTATGCATAAAGTTTTTATAAAGAAATGATTGAAAGAGGTAAGGGTAAAAGGAAATTTAAATTCTATTTATAGTGTATGAACAACTCTTGATAAAACACGGTAATGATTGGATAAAATTCTGAAAAAATAATGAAATTATAATTAAGAGATGCCATGAAAAGGAGTGAATGAAGAAGTGAACTTGATTCATCATTTTTCAAAATTTGTACAGGTGCAATCGATTGCACAAGCCTATTAATCGATTGCAGGGGCTGAAATTTTGAAAAAATAAATTGATGCAACTGATTGCAGGAACATGTTAATCGATTGCATGGATCAAATATTTGAATTTCAAAATTTCATTCAATCCATTGTAATAAGACTTCAATTGATTGCATGCCGAATGTTTTTGAAATTTTTCTAAGTCCAAAACTTCATGAATGCATCAAATTTTATTTTCATCTAAGGCTAGTAAAATCATTTAAAAATTATTTTAACAAAGTATAAAATGAATTTGTTCAAATGTATTATCAAATATATTAAGCACTTTAGGATTGCTATGATAAAAATTTCATATACCACGAATGTTGATCATAAACAATTTTTCCTTCTTCTTTAATAATTAAACTTAAGCTTTTAAACTATTTACTTCACCAAAACTTGTTGGAAGCTTGTCTTCACATCGCCCACATCAATCGAAATATAAGTCGTGATTCAACCGAGGTAAAAAAAAAGCATGCTTCAAAGTAGTGATACTATTAATCTTATAATTTCTTTCATATATAAATTAATATGGAAAAGTAAATCCGGTGCATATCAATTTACTTTTTAGAGTCTTGCAAAATTCAAAATTTAAATTTTATTGTTTTATTTTTTTAAAAAAGTCATAAATAATACTAGAATATGCAACTAGAGAATTTTTTTACCCAAATAATCCACTTTTTAAAAAAAAACTCTCAAAATACCCCAGTTTTTTTTTTAAAAAATCTCAAAGTACCCCAGTTAAAGTTTTTAAATACATGTGAGTGTCATACCAATTGGCGACCCTTTATAATGGCTTTAAGGGAGTCGTCAATTATATTGGAGACACCTCATACAGTCTCTAATTCAATTGGTGATTTGGTTGTATAATTAAAGTCATGTCGCCAATTCATCTGGAGACAGGGTGCATTTTGTAATTTTTTTTACGAAAATTAAATAATATTATCATTAATTAAATAAACTATTACATAAATTAATGTTGGCGACCGGGTGGGTCATACCGGCCACCGGTTCCACATCCCCTAGGCACCCTAACTCGTTGCATTCGTTCCCCTCGTTGTTGATTCACGCTAGGTGTTTGAGGAGTTGAAGTCTCAAGAACATTCTCAGATGGTTCTCTAAGAATTTCTTGCATTTCCATGAGGTCTTGTGTGTTAAAACTGAGCGTGCAATCCATGCTAGAGTAATTCGAATGTGATGAATGGGTTATTGGTGTGCGGCCTGGATGGTTGAAGGGGGGGCATTGGTGTGAAGGATTCGTTGGTGAAAGGTTGAAATGATAGTGGTGTTTGAAAGCCATGAGGTTTTTGAGATGGTTGAGTGTGTAGGCTAGGGTATGATGTCGAGACATTTTGGCTATGGAAAGATGTTTGGGTATCATGGCTATGGTATGATGTACCCTTGTTTTAGCTATATTTTGATGTTGTGTTGGGGCCATAGCCATATTGGATTTTTGGATAGTAGTCAGTGTGGGAGATGGTATGTGGGACGCTCTTGATATTGTGGTTCAGTGTTTGACATGTTTGGATGGTTAATGGGTTGGTAATTTTGTTGGGTAGGGGGTTATGAGCAACATGACCTTCCTGGTGGGTTAGACGTTGAAGCTTCTTGTGTGTAGGTGATTTAGTGTGGGTTGTATAAATACCTGTCTTCGGATACAAACCTAATTGCAACTGATCTGTACCAAGCCATATAATTAATAGTTGGTATAGACGGGGTTTCCATCACCGGGTCTCATAAGACATGAGCGTTGCAGTTCATCCATTTACGACGCTCAAATTTTTAAAAATCCTTCCAATCGAGAAAGTCCCATTGATCATTAACTCTTTCTAGATGCCATTTACTTATGTCAACAGGAGGATCTGGGATATTTTGATGCATTTTGAATTGTAGTTTGGCACGGTAACGGTTGTGCATCTCCAGAGTTGTGAATTTGATGATCGGGACGCATGCAGCCCAAACAGAAGCATCTTCCTCTCTGACTTCATGTAGGTGTTTCATATTTAGATATGGACGTCATATGAACTGAAGAAGAGAAAAATATTAGATCATAAAATAGTTGATATAAAATATAAATTAATTTGTTTAGAGGCCTTACATCTGCAGGTGTTAGGTTATCCAACAAATTGCAATATTGAATGATACAATGTCTAGGGCATCTATTGTAAGTCATACCCTTAGCCGACCATCTAAACCACAAAAAATTTCAAATTCAATTAGTTAGACACAATAATTAGTATGGTGAAATAAACTAAGATTAAGTTAGTAACTTACTTTTGTGCACACGGGAAGGAAAAGTTGTTGTGGTTAACGGGCTCTAGGGATGACAATCTAGCTAGACCAACCCCGTGCTTGGAGTAAAATGGCGTATCTAGAAAAAGTAGATGTGTTTTTTGGCGCACTTACACGAGGAGCTATACAAATAAGACAGATAAGCGGAACCTCAACTATACTCTCTTGTTTTAGTTAGGTCTCTCAATAAGGGTAAATACATAATGTGCATAGAAGAATCAGTGCCTTCGGGAAATAAAAATAATTTCATTCGGTCCAAATATGACTTCCCTCGCATCCTTGTCAGTCTTAACATGAACCCGTCCACCCAGTCGATCAAGTCTCTCGATGCTTCAAAAATTTTCCCCTTCACCAATGTCTCCTTCTAACCACCGATTCAACTCCCTCTTAAGTTGATTGAAACTTTGTATGTTCCAAAACAGCATGTCCATCGAAGGCTTCTCTCTCGAAAAGACGACTTTTTCCCATCGGCGACGATACATGTTATAAGTGGAACAGTGATATGAGATGAGTTGTGGAACTAAATGATCAGAACACCTCTATTTATTAAAAAAAATTAGTTTCTCAGGAGTCTCCAGATGAATTGGCGACTCTCTTATGTGTATATAACTAAGTCGCCAATTGAATTGGAGACTGCATGAGGTGTCTCCAGTCCAATTGGCGACTCCCTTAAAACCATTACAAAAGGTCGCTAATTGGTATGGCGCCCACATGTATTCAGCAACTCTAACGGAGGTAATTTGAAGAAGAAAAATTAAAAACTGAGATATTTTTAAAAAAAAATTTAAAAAGTAATTATTTGAATAAAAAATTCGCAACTAAACGCACCAAAAATTAAATTTAATGCTTAATATTCCATTTTTTATTTATGGAACCCTCAAAATTCATTTAAAAGAACACAATAATAGAAAAATAAAACAAATAATGACAATAAAAGAACAAAATAGAAGTTATAAAAGCCATATATCTTCATGCTTCAACCTTAGTGCTTGATTGTTGTTGCATGATATCTTGGATCAACAAAGTAACATTTGTTTCAGAAGATCCTCCTTTTTCTACTGCCCTTTTAGCCATCTCACCATACTCTCTTATCCTTTTTCTTCTTTCTTCCCTTTCATTTGTCTCATTCATTAACCTTTCTATTCCTCTTTCAATATCTTCCTTCTTCACCAACACACTTGCTCCCTCTTTTTCACACCATTTCACTGGACTCTTCACCCCAATTTTCACACCAACTTTCAATATCTGCACAATCAAAATTTCATTAAAAAATTGATCTGCAAAAATTGGCCATGTAACCATTGGTACTCCAGCACATATTGCTTCTATGGTAGAATTCCAACCACAATGTGTTAGAAATCCTCCAACTGAAGGATGTGACAATATCAACAACTGAGGAGCCCAACCCTTAATTACTATGCCTCTACCCTTTATTCTTTCCTCAAATCCACTTGCCTCAATCCATTTTTTCAATTCATCTAACTGGTTTCCCTCTCTTATAACCCATATAAATGGTCTTTTTGTTGCTTCTAATGCTAAACCAAGCTCTATCATCTGCAGTGGTGCTAAATTGCATAAACTTCCAAGACATGCATAGATTACACTCCCTGGCTTCTGAGAATCAACCCACTTGAGATGAATCCATTCATCAGCTGAAACATTCTTTTTATTATTCCCTCTTTGAACCTTATCCAAGCTATCAGTGTTACTAAGTGATACAGGACCAATACACCAAACTTTATCCTTTTTTATCTTCTTATAATCCTTTACAAATGTTGACTCTAACTCTTCAAAAGAATTCACAAGTACTCCATAAGAAGCCACTTCAGCTTTAACCACATCTTTATCAAACTCCCCCCAAGCTTCATCCATTAACCCTAGTCCTGCTTGTGATACACTTATCTCAAATTTTTCGGAAAAACCAGGCAATGCAAAATACTCAGTTGGATTATTAGCCATGGTTTGCCTCACATTACTAACACGTAAATTATACTTAGACAAGAGATAAAAGCAACAAGATCCATGAAAAGAAATTCTTGGAACATTGAATTTTCTAGCTATGTGGATAGTATATGGTAAACACATATCAGAGATTATGCAACTTGGTCGCGGTGTTAACTCTTCAAATACTTTTTCAGCTTCTGGTTGTTGAAATCTTGATGAATTGAAGAAGTCTGGTGCTGCGTTAAGTGAAGGTAGCATGTCAAGATTCTCACACCCTTCTGGTAATCCAGACTCTTTGGATGGAAATTGGAGATGGATTACATGAATCTGTAGGCCAGATTGAAGAAAACGTTGAAAGGTTGATGAGAAACGAGATGCATTTTGTGGAGTTGTTAATATTGTAACGACAACATTTGAATGTTGTGCCAATATTTTAGCAATGTCGATCATAGGGATCATATGACCTTGTGACATCAATGGAAACAACACAAAGTGAAGCTTTTGGTCTATGGAAGCCATGGTTGAAATTTGGAAGGATGAAGGATATGATATGTCTTACAAGTGGCCTTGTGCAATGAATTCAGCTAAAGTTGCAAGACATGTTTATAATCCCCAAAGCACGTTTAAGGTGATGTAAGCGCTTACATATGCACAACTTAAACTATTTGAGTTGACTTTGAATAATAGTACATGTTTTGGATTCATTTTTGGGAGCATCAAAAGTTATTATTAAAAAAATCAGTGATGTATAATGTGATAAAATATTAATAGTATTAAAACAAGCATTATGTTGAGTTTTTGTCCTTTGTTCATCTAATACTTAGAGCTGCAACGAAATGTGGGAAAGGTGGGATATTAAAATCAGTTTTGACAATAATTATATCTGGCAACCAATTTGTGCGATAGAGATAATAATATAGCTTTAACATCTCATAGTTCATAAGACTTATCTAAATTTATTATTTATTCTCTAGGAATATATTATATCTGTCAATAAATTATTTTATAATTTCTTTTTTAAATTATAAATTATTTTACAATTTCAATATAACATTAATAATTTTTTTTATATACCCTTTAGCATTTGTTACTATTTCTTCTTTTAATTTTTTTTAACTTATTTTTCATCTTTAATAAATAAATAACAATATTACAAAGTCTTGCATAATTTATTTTTTCTATATCACAATAATTATGTTTCATAATTCGTTTAAAATATCTAAATCTTTCAAATGGGCCTATGTTTAATTGTGTGTGTTTTTTTTTTTTTTTTTGTGATAAATCATCTTAAAGCTTCTATGCAAATAAAGGAAGTAATTTGAAGCCTCATTGTGGTTGAATTAAAGCAACCTTGATGGGTTTACTAGGGGGAATCTATGACTTGGTAGTTCAAAGCAACAATTTTAGCTTTAGGGGGAATCTGGCGGTCGGGTTATAGAGGTTAGATGGTGCGGCGACCGACAGTCTAAATGGTTTTCAAGTATCAAATTAATTTGTTAGGTTTGTGGATCTATTTAGTGATGGATCGTATTTTGTTCTGAATTAAAATTTTATGCGTTCAACAATTATAAATATGTTTCTCTCATTTATTGTTTGAATAAATTGTAGAAGGTGTAAAAATCCTAGTGATAAGTAAAGGTAGAAACTCCAAAGATTTTATTCTCCAGAGTTTGGTAGTTTTAAGATTAATCAAATGAGTCTGAGAAATAATTTAAACATTGTGATTAATATATTGAAAGTTGGATAGATTGAAAAAATTAAGAAAATAGGGCTTGTTTTTTAAAACTTTGAAAACAATTTTTTTATAACTCATATAGGAATTTCATATAACAAATTTTGAAGCATTGTGAATCAAAGAATGACTATTGTTCTATAGTAGATAAATGTGACCGTGTTTGGTAAACAATATTTTTTGGCCTACAAACCAACTAGAGATCTTGATATTATTGAACCTTACAATGAAATAAATATTGATATTTCAATTTCTTAACAAGTGGCACCCACCGTTGGATAAAGAAATAAAGTTTAAAAGTAAGAATTATGGATTCTATGTAGGATATCAAGAAGTTTTCTGAAGACAAAATTTTTTTTATTGTGGAGTGTGAAGATGTCATCAATCTTAACTTAATAAAGGTGTGTGGAAGCATTGAAGAGAGATAGATTGATTGTTGTAAATCTAAAACAAGCAAAAAAGACTGAAATATGGTGGATAAAGTCAAAAATATCATTATCTTGTGTCTGAGAGATAAAGTTTGAATTGAAGTCGCAAGGGATAAGAAAGCGAGTGAGATGTGGTTTAATCTTGAACCATTGTATTTGACCAATTCTTTGGTTCACAAATTGTTTGTGAAACAAAAAATGTATCCATTAAGTATGGCGGAGGAAAAATCTATCATAGAGTAGAAAAATTTCACAATATCATTGATGATTTGAAAAATATTGAGATAAAATTTGATAAAGAGAATAATGCTCTTCTTAATGTCTTTCGTGACAGTTTCACACGAATCCCTACTGTTTCTTGTACATTAATGTGTTGGCGGTGCTTGATAAGTGCTAAATTGTATTGATTTTGAGTGTAAATAATTGGCATTTATTGGTTTAATTCGACCAATAAATCTCAATTTTTGTGCATATGTTGTATAGTTTACGTTATAATGTATATATTGCGTATCATGTAAATATGATTGAGTTTAATTGTTTTTATCTCATTTTTGTAGGTATATAAACAATGATATTTTTTCATTGTCTTATAGAGCATTGAATAAGTTTTCCAACGCTTCCAACCGCACGTAAAACAGAGTTACGGTTTAAAGGTTATGGTCAAAACAAGTGTTGGTTTTGCTGTCATGGTCAAAACAAGTGTCGGTTTAAAGGTTACAGTTTATAGCTTCTCTTTCCTCAAATCCCCAAAGGCATCTCTCAATTTTTTTTATCCAACGAAATTATGTGTGTCGCTATGCCAAAAATACCCGAGTGCATCGCATGCTCGATGATACAATAGAGTCGCCACCAATCTTTATTCATTCTAAAAGGAAAGGGAAAACATTGATAAAATCTAAGGGAAAGAGAAATGGATAAGGGATTCGGTTATGCAAGGAGAAGGTATTAGCATCCCTCACATCCGTTGTACTCAACGGGGACCGTTTTGCTTATTTTTTGTTTGGATGGATGTTATTATCTAAAAGTTACCTGCGAAAGGGAAAAAGGTTTATAATTATGGTGCTGACAGAGGATTGGGGCCCTCGCGCCTATGTATCCTCATAGTGCAATGGGGAATCAGAGCTACATAGTTCGAAGAACTAAGGGTAAAAATGAAGGAAGGTTGCTCGCCAGGATCTCGCAATTTTATGTCTGCGTACCCTCAGAGCTCCATAGTTCATGGAACTAAGGATAAGACAAAGCAAGTGGTGTCATAACCAAGAGAAAAAATAAGAGTGATAAGAATGGTATTCAAACCAAAGAAGAAGAAAAGTTTAAAAGAGATAAGAGAAATGATGTTTTAACCGAGATTCAGTGATTAACCAAAAGAAATAAGTTGTAGGGTTTGTTAACCAAGAAATGGTGATTAACCCAAAGGAGGAGAGGTTGGTATTTTAATCGATGATCGGTGATTAACTAGAGAACGAATATTTTAACTGTCATACCCTAATTTTTATCTTTAAAATCCCGCATCTTTTTGCATCATCTGCATAGCCTATAATGAATTTCATTTTGCATAATGCCCAATTTATCAGCCAGAATGAACTTGTTAGATTTACAGCCGAGTCGATCAAACTAAAAGTCAATTGTGCGTAAAATTAGTAGACGAAAAATTACAAAATCGAGCTTGCAAACGTCGGTGATATTAATCTATGTTCTGCATGGTTTAACTTAGCGTGCCCGTTTTAATTTTTCAACTACTTTTCGGTCGCATTTTGATCGGTTTAAGCCATTTAACATGGGAAAATTTATTCCGAAATTTGACCAAACGTTTTATTTTTCCGAGTCGTTTATTTCGCGGTGATCATTTTAGTGTATTCATTTTATTATTTTAAGCACTTCGATACATTGCTTATATTTAACCGAGTTTATTTTTATTTATTAATTAAATAGTCGTTTTGAATTAATCAATTTTTATTTTATTATAGTTTATTTATTTGTCTATTTATCATTTTATTTTATTTTTTAAAATTTTGTTCTTTTGTCTCTTTTAGACACACTTCATAACTAAGTTTCATAAAGTTAATTTGATTTTTTTTTAATTGTTCATGATACGTAACATCATTGCATGCTATGCACCTTTTTCTCTCACACGTCCAAAACAAAAACCTGCATAAAAGGACACATTACACCTCCTACACATACTCTCTCTCTCTCTATTAAGACAAAAAAGAAAAAAGATTTACATACACACTCATATACTTCCCACTCCATTGTCTCACTCTCTTTCTCCTTCCTGCATTTTTTTTCTTCTTCCCTCTTCACATAAACTCACCTTCTTCTTCTTCATTTTCTCACTTTATTTCAACTCCTGCTAGCGGAAAAAAAATACATGAACCTATTTTTTCCCATTTCTTCACTTCATCTTCACCATAAAATAACCTACTATTTTCTTTCACTATAACCATATCCCACAAAACCATTTTTAATACACATTTCATGAAAATTCATTTTTCCACCCACCATATTCTCTCTCTCACACGCGCGCGCACACTCATTTTTTAAGGAAATAACTGAACACTACACAACAACAGCACACGATGCTCCCTCCTAGACACTCAATATTCACTTCCATCAACCTTGCATCTCCCTCAAACTCAACATGTAAGCCATCTCTAAACTTCCATAACCTGCATCTTCTTCAGCTCACACACGCAGCACTACCCCTTCCTTTCTCACAACAATATCTACACCTCTCCTTAAACAATACATAAACCACCCCTGACTTCGATTGGAAACTTCACTTTTTCTCTTCAATTCATAAAGAAAAATAAACCATACATGCCATAACTTTCCTCCTTGTGTAAAACCCCCACGTTCGACCAACTTCAAACCGCCACCACCCCACCATTTTCCAAGCACACGAAACCCCACTCCAACAACCTATGTTCTTGTACTTGTTCCGTCCACGATTTCCGGCGAGCAAGGCTCTATATTCTAGTAGTTTCGACACACAACATCACCACTCCAACACTAATTTTCACCATTTCCATCACCATATCAAAAAAAAAGTCATGACCTCTGATCATGAAGTGAACTTCTCCCCATGTAAAATTGACTCCCACTGAGCAAACGAAAACCGGTGTTGCATCCCTCCACCGACGTGAAAACCAGATAAGAGGAGGAACTTGGATTTTCTTCACACTTTTGTTGGTAATATGTTTATAACTTTCTCTTGTTTCTATTATTTATTTATTTTAATTTTTAACTATGGGTTAGATTGGGCCTTAAGCCCATCACATTTTTATTAAATGTTCATTTTTATTTTAATTAGTTTGTTTTAACTACCTTCCTTATTTTAATTTGTCTAATATTAAAAGACCAAAAAAACATTTTTATCATTTTTATCTTTAATATTTTAATTTTTAATTTTTATTAGTTAATTTGAATAATATTAAAAAATATCAAAAAATAAGCTATAATTGTTAATTAATTTAAATATTTTTATTTAATATTTATTAATTAAATTATTAATTAATCTTATTAAATATTTATATTTAAATTGATTAATAATTTTTTTGTCACCCGATTCTATTTTGTGATTGTTTGTTTCTTGGCTTTGAGCTTGTTTTGTCGATTAACTCTAGATGTCCTTCCTTGATTAATCTGATTACCACGATGCTTTGTCGTGAATGTATATGATATATTTGTGATGTTTTGCCACAAATCTTTGTTGTTTTATATCCACGATGCTTTGCTATGAATGTTGTTGTTTTATATCCATGAGTTTTTGCCACATATCTTTGGTTGTTTTTATCACGATATATTTGTGGATTTTATTTTTTGTCGCTTCTACATGATATTCTTGCCATGTACTGTTGTTGATTTTATCTTTTGATTGTCATGATGTTTTACCATGTGTCTAAGGATTGTATATGTTGATTCACACGATGTTTTTCTGTTTACTTTATCCGTTTGTTGATATCTTTTAGCTGGATTCACATGATACTCTGCCATGTGTATTTGGTTCATTCCATTTGTTGTTCATACTACATGATGATTTTCCATGTGTATGTGTCTTCATTTGTGTCTATTGCTACGTGATGTTCTCACCATGTACTTGCTGATTCACATGATGTTTTGCCATGTATATGTTATTGATTTTATTTGTTCTTGATCATACATGACGTTTTACCATGTATTTTGTGTATCTTTGTTGCTTCTACATGATGATATTCCATGTATCTGTCCTCTGTACACCTTTGTTGATGCCATGATTCTTTGCCACGAGTATTGTGTATTTTTTTGTTTCCTTTGATGCTTGTTGGTTACATGATTTTTTACCATGTGTCTATGTCTTTATTGGATGTCTGTTGATCACATGATGTTTTACCATGTGTCCATGTCTTTATTCGATGCCATTTACGTGATGATTTTCCATGTATCTGTTGTTTTCTTTCTATACCTTGTGACCTAATCCAAGGGAAAGGAGTGTATGCTGACTCATTGTCATTGTGCACGTCCATTATATGTTTGTTTCTTTTGCCTTGCCTATTTTTGTCTTTCTTTACCCATCTTTTACCCTTTAGCAAACAATTTTAGCTAAACACAAATATTTCAAGAGGTTCCTGTAGAGTACTGCAGATGCTTAGGGTGTTAGTACCTTTCTTTAGTATAACCAACCCCCGTACTTTTGATCTCTCTTTGTTTAACTTTAGGCCTTGCTTTTTACTTTGCATGTTTACTTAGGAATTTTTCTTGTTCGATCCTTTCTCCCTTCCCTTGGAAAAATAAAAGTTCGGTGGTGATATCATTGTTTTGCGAGTCAAGCTAATCCAATAGCTTTGGTCTCCGATTCTCACTGTGACATTAACCAAAAGGTGATTAACTCTAAAAGAGAAGAGTATGGTCTTTTAACTAAGAATTGGTGATTAACCAAGGAAATGAGTATTTTAACCAAGAGGTGATTAACCCAAAAGGAAAAAAGATGTACAGTATTTTAACCGAGAATTAGTGATTATCTAAGAAAAATAGAATATAGTCATTTAACTAAGAATTGATGATTAACAAAGGAAAAGGTGTTTTAAGCAAGAGGTTATTAACCCAAAAGGAAAGAAGATGGTCTTTTAACCGAGCATGGGTGATTAATCAAGCAAAGGGTATTTTAACCAAAATGTAATTAACCCAAAAGGAAAGAAGTTGGTCTTTTTTACCAAGAATCAGTGATTAACCAAGCAAAAGGTATTTTAACCAAAAGGTGATTAATCCAAAATGAAAGAAGTTGGTCTTTTAACCGAGAATCAGTTATTAAGCAAAGAAAGGGAAGATAGGGTATTTTAACCAAGGGGTGATTAACCCAAAAGGAAGAATGTTAAGGAGAATTGTGTTGGATCCATAGAGGAGAATGTTGTTGAGGTGTTGAAGAGTGAAAGATTTGAATGTTGCCCTATGATGGAAAAATGTATTGAATTGGTTGAGATTAATTTTATAATTTTATGAAATCGTTAGGTGAGTTTAATCGATGGTACTTAGAGGGAGACAAGTATCTAACCACCTGCTAAGTACGACCGACAATCAGAATACTCAATAGTTGAGGGGACAATGTTATCCTAACCTCTCTTTTTTGCCCTATGAGGACCGAATTAAACTCGTTTTATTCTTAAGTGTTTTGAATGGAAGACAAGCATTGGGACACAAGTCAAGCATGGACAAGAACCCAAGTACTTGAGAAATGGTGTGCATAAGTACGTACTGTTAGAACAAGATTTGTTCATGACATATTTTTCTTGAGTTTTGATGATGACAAAGTATTGAAAGAACAATGATTTATTTGATGTGTGATACATGTGTACATGTTTTAATACTTGTAAATATTATAGTCAGAATCTGTTTTACATTAGCGCATTTTGGGAGTTGCTGAATTGCTAGCTTCTAGTTTTTAGAATCTAAAGAACACATGTTAAGTGATGTCTGGTGTAGACTCTAAAGCTGAAGGTCTAAGCATCAGAAGAAGCAACATAATTGTCTCTAGACTTAGTGAATAAAAATTGGCTTCTGATACCAGTTAGAGTTGGTGATAAAGCTGAAGTTGTCTGTACTGCAAAAAGCAAGATGTATTGTCAAATCAGTTTGTCAACTAGAGTCTACAAAGTGCAAGGCTCAAGAAAGGTTGGATTGATTTATGGATATCTATTCTCAACGGCTCTAATAGTACATAATATCTTGAAGACTCAAAGTTTAAACAGGTTACACATTAGATCGAGATATTCTGGTGTATCTATCTTCAGCGTCTCTTCTACTATAGAGTAACAGCAAAGACTCTTGATCAAGTTACCTCTTCAACGACTAGTTTCTGAAAAGGCTATAAATATTGCTGAAGGTTCAAACTAAATCTTTAACAAGGATCATCCAGAAGAAGAAGTAAAAAGATCAGCAATTATCAACACACTTGTATATGCATTTTTCTATTACAGGTTCTAATTTTAAATGCCTTAAGATTTCTTACACATTGAGTATCTTAAAAATTTTAAGTGCTTTAGGTCTTTGTTATGGTGATTTCTCATACCTCTGGTACTTGTATCATGTACACTTTATTCTCTATTTTTTTGAACTTGTTTTGCAATTTAGATCAAGCCTTGAGCCAAGATGTTTGCGCCACGTAAGTCTCTTGCTATGTATTTGACCTGTGAAAGTCTTAATCAAATAGATTGATTGAGCAGAAGTCTTGAGCCAGTGTGGATTAAGCAGGATCGCTCGGTACATGAAACTAGAGCAATAACTCTTGAATTTGAGGGGTTCAAGAAAGAAGGCTTGTTTCACGGGACCTTGAGAAGAAGTCTCAACTAGTGCGGCTTGAATATGAGAGCTCAGTACATGGAACTAGAGCAACATGTCTTGAACCTGAGGGGTTCAAGCAATGAGGCTTGTTTCATGGGACTTGGAGCGGAAGTCTTGGCTCCGAGGGACTTGAGCAGAAGTCTTGGGCTGAGGGCCTAAGTAAGGAAGTCTTGGGTTTGTGGAACCTAAGCAAGAAGTCTCGAGTGAGAAGCTTGAGTTATACAACTTGAATTTATTGTGCTCTATTGGTTTGTCTTTCAAATCTTCAAAGTAAAGAAATAAAACTAGATGATGAAAATCTATCTAACAGATCACCTTTCCTAAAGCTTGGTTCTTTGGAATGTCTGATGATAAGGGAATTATATTTCTTGTTAGAAGAACCTCTTAACCAGCTGGATGCGTTGTAACATCTGTTGATAGAAAAGTAACATCAGAAGCTTCTGAAAAATCAATATTTCAACTGATTTCCCATATCTGAAAGAAAGGAGAAACACTACCAGAACCTAATGTCAGATAATCTTCACTGGATATTCTTTTGAAGATGACATTAATGCAGGATTCAGATAATAGAGTAATCTGGCTTTGCCAATCATTACTGCTTCTAAAGAAGCATCTGAGTCCTGAAATAAAAATCAAGTATTGAAGAGAAAGATATTATGACAAATCTATCCTGCTTCAATATTGGATGATAAGGAGTCTACTCTTTAAGGTGATATCTTAAGAGACTCCATTGCTCCTTGATTAAGGGTCATCATGGAATTTGTATTAAAGGAAAAGTCTATGAGAATCCTTCAATTCTTCTTTGTGTTCTACAGACACTTAGATGATAGTGTTTTAATTTGTTTTATGCCATTCTCTGATAACTAACACCATCTGGTTCTTTGCTTATCAAAGATCTCAAAGTCTTAAGTTAAGACAATAAAATTAATAATTCTACTAAGAACAAGATCTTGTTCATATTATGATTTATTCTAGACTGATACTCTAGAATGAAAGCCTATTTAGACATTTATGTATGGTCTCATAGAAATATGAGTGTCATTACTTAAATGTATTTGCTACAAATATTAAAGAAAGGAACAGAGGCACCTTCCATGACATTTATCAAAGGTTATTTATAATATTTGATGGAAGAAGAGCCCACATCCCATACTCAAGTGCTAGAGATACTGAGTTTGGTGAGAGAAGTGGAGTCGTTGATTTAACAACCATTGAATCATAATCCACTCAAAATGGTGCTCAAACTATATGGTCAAGTCTGAATGTTGATACGAGTCTGGCCGAGAAAATAACAAAAAAAAAAGGTATGCTTGTTCTTTTCTGGCTTATCTATTGATTCAATGAGATATTTGTGTAGGTGTAAATACAAAGTTTCTATTAGATTTCTAGAGAAGCTCTTTTGGACAAAGGATATTCAAAAATATTTAAGAAGAAACTCTGTTGTATTTATCTATATTGAATATTTCATTAAGTTAGAAGATGATCATATTTATGGAAATAGTTTCCTCACTTTTTGTGATGTTACTGTTGTTTGTTAGCTATCAAAGGAAATAATTCAATATTCATATATCACAAATGACTCTTAGTTCAAGAGGAAGTGTTGGTTCAGGATAGAATCTTGGAGACTAATGACTGACAGAAGATATATCTCTCTCTCTCAGTCTAGTTCTACTAGACTCTAATGGATGATAGCTTCTGAAAGTTGTCAGATCCTGAGATTTAGAAGAGGACTCTTTACTTCTGATAAATAAGTTTTAGTAAAAGGTTTTCCAAAAATTTTATAATACTTAAATTTTCACAAAGGTGAAATTCATCTAGTGGATTCAAGGAATCTGTTGGATAAGAACCTTTGGGTAATGATGTTTTCTTTTTGGAAACTTATTGTCACTATCCCATGTCTTATGAAACATCATTTTGTCCTTCTTCTGAAAAGATTCTTATTCCTTTAGGAATCTTGTTCAATTCTCTTCTTTTTATTTTCTCTTTGTTTGTGTGTTGATCAAGCCAAACTTGAGATAAATTTCCCAGTCAATTGTTATTTGAATCAATTGGTTATCATCAATGAAAAGTTTGTGGACTTTGGTGAGTTGCTTAAGTTAGGCTTTAACTTCTGAAAGATTGTGTCTGAACAAAGATGGAATGGATACTTTGAGATGTTTTGTGGTTTCACTTAACCAAATCTTGTCAAAGAGTTTTGGATTAACGCTTCCATTGTTGAGCTGAATTCTGAGTGTGTTATTCTTTCGAAAGTAACTGGGGTTTCTATAACATTAACTTCTAAAGAGATTGCTAATGTGATCATTTGTGAGGAGATTGGATAAATCCTAGGAACTCTGGTTTGGGAACACTGTCTTCCTACTTGGCGTATCTGTGTAGATCCATCTAATACATCAATGGTCTCAAATCTTCATCCTGATGCAGTTGTTTGAAATTAGATTTTGAATTCAAACCTGATGCCTAAAGATAAGGATTTAGACTTAGTGTACCCTATTGAAAAATATTTGCTTCTACTTCTCAATTCAAACTTGCAGATTGATCTTCCTTAAGTTATGTTTGACTATTTGAATAGGACTCTTTCTTCCTTTCACTAGGGGATCATTTTCTTCATTCCTTTTGGATGAGTTCTTTTACAATTACTTGTTCAGCAGTGAGTTATCATAAGTTCAGAGGCTGGTTCGTCTAAAATTTGGAGAGACGAGTTTGAAGTTATCTATGAAAGACTCTGATGTTAGATTTCTGCATAGTTATGCCTTGTAATTGTTAGAACCTTTGTATTAATCCATCTTATTATTAATTCGAAGTTTGTTCATGATGTTGTATAGTTTAAATGTTGAATATATATATATATATATATATATATATATATATATATATATATATATATATATATATATATATATATATATATATATATATATATATATATATTGTTGTTCAAAATAATTAAAAGTAATGGGAGTAAGAACTCAATGTGTGCAACTTTTATCATTAATAAAATGAGAGGTATTACAAATTATTAAGACATTCCAGTCTGTTGGATTGGCCCTAAGATATTCCTTAGGATCATCTAGCATGTCCAGGTTATCTAAGTAATCTTGCCATTCTTCCTTGGAAAACTCCAAAGCCACCTTTCTCAAATGATTTCTTTGTTTGGACCTAGAAGATCTTCTTCTTGTCTGTGTCTTCCCAAAGGATGTTGAAGAGGTGAGCGCTTCTGAAGTCATCTGTTTCCTAGTAGATCCTTCAGCTACTGATTTGCTTTCATTTGCCTGAGTTGCTGCATTCAGTGTGGTTGTCTTTTTGAAATCTCTCTTTGGAACCCAGACTTGTTTCTGTTTAAACATCTTGGTATTTTGAGGATTAAGTGATTATGAATGTAAGTCTGCTATGAGACCTTATATAGACCTGTTATATACATTGTTCCAACTATCTGTTGCTTTAATATTGATTAAGTCTAATAAATATCTTAAATGATAAATCTTAGAAATGTTACTTAACATTATTACCTATTAAAGATTCTTTAACAAACATGAATATTATAGTTAACAAGTTTAGTTGTTGCTTCTGGTATCAGTTTTACTTCATTTATGTTTATCAGAATATCTAATGGGTAAATAAGATGTTTGTATAATTGCATAATATTTACTGGTCAAAATAACTTATTTTCATTAATCGAGCTTAAAGGATTACATAATAACATAAGAAACTAGTTTGATTTAAGACTAATCTCTATTTATGTCATCCAGCGCCTTATAAAAGAAGTTATTGCCATAATCATAATCTGGCTCATCTGCATCAATGTTTCCCTCTTCTTCTTCTGGGACAACAAAGCGGTGAAATATCTCGTTGAGCCTCTTCTTCTTTGTATTTTTCACTAATATTTTCTGTGGCTTCAAAACAGCTACTGATGGACCTGCTTTTGTAGGTCTTTGAGGTACTGCTGACGAGGTCTTATCTGAAGTATTCAGGGAAGAAGGAATAGGACTAGTAGCAGAAGCTTCTAAAGCTGCTGGCTTCTAAAGGTTTTGAATATTCAGGCATGTAGAGTTCTATGTAACCTCTGTTACAACGGAAATTGTGTTGCTCTCAACTGATGACTCCATGGCTCTGGTGGATGTTGATGAAAATGAACTAGATTTTGGTTGCTTTTATAGTAACTTTTGGGTAATCTAAACATTTGGATAAAATCCTTCGCTTGATTTTCGAAATCGTTATGACCAATAAGTATTCAATATGAACTGAACATACCTTAATGACCCCATGTTACTTGATCGTTTTTAAATTTCATGGAAATTGATCATGTAATGATGGCCTGTGATACATTTATGATTGTAATTCTTTTTCTTTCTTTTTCTTATTCTTTTTTATGTGATAAAATGGGGAGAAATGATGGTAAGTATTTAATTAAAAACTGAACCCATTGAGTACCTATTCAGTTGTGCATATTTGTTATTTATAATTTTGTTATTTAAATTTCTCTTATTATGGTTATCTTGCCCAGGCGACACATTTTAACTTTCCTGTACATAGAACTAAGGAGGAGCTTACAAATCTCAGCCTTCGCCTATTAGACTCAGAAGGAGCTTACAAACCTCGTATTCTGATGTTGCCAAAAGAAGTTTTAATATTATTTTTTATATTCTAAAATATGGAACTAAGGGGGAGCTTACAAACCTCAACCTTGGAATTGTTTGACTTAGGGGGAGCATACAAACCTCAAACTCTGATGTTACTAAGAAAACAATTACTTTTTTCTTGAAAGTAGTACCTAGTATGAAGTATACAGAATTGAACTTTGGACTATTAGACTCAGGGGGAGCTTACAAACCTCATACCCTGATGTTGCAGAGAAAACTATAATTGCCCAACATTGTCCTTTAAATACTTGAATTTGTCATCATCAAAAACAGGGAGATTATTAGAATAAGATTTGTTCATGACATATTTTCCATGGGTTTCGATGATAACAAAGTAATGAAAGAATAATGATTTATTTGATGTGTGTTACATGTGTGCAGGTTCTAATACTTGTAAATATTATAGTCGGAATCTATTTTACATTACCACACTTTTGGAGTTGCTGAATTGCTAACTTTTGGTGGAAAAATCTGAAGAACACTTGCTAAGTGATGTATGGCGTAGACTCTGAAGCTGAAGGTGTCAGCATCATAAGAAGCAACATAATTGTCTCTACACTTAGTGAATGTAAATTGTCTTCTGGTACTATTTAGAGTTGGTGATAAAGCTGGAGTTGTCTGTACTACAGAAAGCAAGATGTATTGTCAAATCAGTTTGTCAACTAGAGTCTACAGAGTGTAAGGTTCAAGAAATGTTGGATTGATTTATGGATATCTATTCTCAACGGCTCTAATAGTACATAATCTCTTGAAGACTCAAAGTTTAAACATGTTAAACATTTGATTAAGATCTTCTGGTGTATCTATCTTCAATGTCTCTTGTACTATGGAGTAACAGCAAAGACTATTGATCAAGTTACCTCTTCAACGACTAGTTTCTAAAAAGGATATAAATATGGCTGAAGGTTCAAGTTGAATATATGTTTAACAAGGATCATCCAGAAGAAGGAATAACAAGATCAGCAGTTATCAACACACTTGTATATGCACTTTTTCTGTTATAAGTTGTAAAGCAAGAGACTGAATAAGGGAGGATTGTTCTCTTATTGCACTGTGTAAAGATCATAAGGGGATTGTCCTTATTAATTGTGTTGCTTATGTTAGAAGATTGTAGGATAGATTTTGGTGGAAGACTTGTACAAAGATCTGATATAGTGGAAATTTCTCACGGGGAGTGAGGGGAATGGAGTACTCCCGAATATTGAGGGGAGCCAGGATATATCTTTATGTCTTTTACTTTCTGCATTTATTTTTCCAGCATATTTACATTCATATCATTTTTGAAAAATAACAAAACCAGTGCTAACGCTTCAAATTGAGAAAAGTCTAATAAATTTAATTCACCCGTCTCTTAGAGACTTCACATAAACTTACAATTGGTATCAGAGCAGGTTATAGGTAACTTGTACCTTAAAGATTCATAATGGCTTCCGTAAATCCGGTTTTTAGAGACGGTGGTAATAATAACAAGCCTCCACTGTTATGTGGTGAATACTTTAATTTTTGGAAAAATCGTATTAAGGCACATCTAGAAGCACAAGGAGAAGATATTTGGGATGCTGTACAAAATGGTATATCTGTTCCTACTAGTGTTGTTGATGGCGTTGAGACAAAAGATTAAAAATTCATGGAATGAAGATGATATGAAGAAGGTGCTCTGTAACAAGAAAGCAATTAACATTCTTCAAAGCACTCTTAGTATGGATGAATTTTTCTGTGTATCTCAATGTAAATCGGCAAAAGAAATTTGGGATACTTTAGTGAAAACTCATGAAGGAACCGTTGAAGTTAAAAGGTCAAGACTGAATACCTTGAGTCAAGAATATGAAATGTTCATAAGGCAGCCCATAGAATCAATCTTTGATCTAAAAAAGATATTTTCTCACTTAATTAATCATCTGATTGCTCTCGGTAAGACTTTTACTAACGAAGAATTAAATCTTAAAGTTCTTAGGTCTTTAACTAGGGAATAAGAACAAAAGGTGACAACAATATTAGAAAAGAAGAGTCTTTCTACCATAACGTTCGCTTCCTTGTTCGGAAAACTTCAAGAACATGAAATAGAACTTGAAAGATTATAGAAACGTGAAATACAAGTAAAAGATTCAAAAAAAATGTTGTATTAAAGACAAGAGTCAAATTTCATGATAGCAATCAAGAGGAGGAATCCACTAATGACGATGATGATCTTATTCAAAAGTTTAAAAAGTTCTTGAGAAAAGAAAGAAAAAAAGGAGATTATTCACAAATAAGCACTAACAAGGAGAGTTACATGTTTTGAATGTGGAAAAAGGGGACATGTCAAGAGAAAATGTCCTACACTTGAAAAGAAAGAAAAATTAAAAAATAAGAACCACAAAAAGGAAAAGAGGGCATATGTAGCATGTGATGACAATGAAATAAGTTCATTTTTAGATGAAGATCATGCATGCAAGGCATTAATTGTTTCACATCATTCAAGTGATTAAGAACATGAGGTGCTTGAAGGTCATATGCTAGCATTGTCAAACCAAGATTGATTTTTAAAGACACAAGACCATACAATATGGTAGTTCTAAAAGTCTCATTAGTTAAAAAGATGTTTTGAAGAAGCATAAATATTGATATCAACCTTGACATCAAATTCTTATGAAGGAGATAAGTGTCTAATTTTGTGCTATGAATTTTCAATTATAATAATATCTCATTCATATGTTATCACCTTTCTTTGTACTTTATTCTACTGTGTCCTCTATTTGATGATGTGAAAAGGGGGAGAAATGGTAGGTATTGTATTTTTTCTTGCTCATAACTTTTTCATGACAGAAAGCCTTGAATTGCAAAAGCAAGGGGAAGATATACAAGATAGGGGAGATTTTAGTTGCTACTCAATATTTCAAAAAGTCACATATTGAAGCAACTCATTGATTAACAAGTTAAATTTCATAGATGGTTTTTCATTATCGAAAAGGGGGAGAATGTGAAGAAGAGTTCTTCTTATCCTTGCTTTTAGTTTTACGAAGACAAACACATCAACAAAAAGAAGAGTCAAAGCTTAAAGACTAGAGCAATCAAGTTCAAATTATAAAAAAGCTTTGGAAAATTAATGTAAGAATCAAAATGGTTAAATATGCATTACAAGTGTTCAAAACATCACCCATACTTGCCACGATTCATTAAAATATTTGTTCTAGAAAATCATTGCATTTCACATCATTTTCAAAAGTATTTTTCAATTTTAGACACCGGTTAATCGATTAACCAACTCACGTGTTAATCTGTTAATCAATTAACCTTTGGAAATTTTGAATTTTTTGGTCCGTTACAAGGGGTTAATCGATTAACCATTTGGTAGTGTAAATGTGTTAATCGATTAACACTAAACCAGTATGTAAAAATACTTTATTTTTTCAGCCAAATGATTTTCAAATGTGGTTTTTGAAGCATGACAATATTTCATTGATTGCACTCATTTGTAAAGGTGCATTGTGTGTATATAAACACCATTATTTTCAGAATTCAAAATCATCTCTCTTTCATAGCAATTCAAAACTTATATTCTCTCATTTTCAAAATCAAGTGTTATTGGCATAACTTTTTGTTGAAACTTTTGCACATCAATTGCTTACTTGATGGAGAAAGTCAATTCTAGGAATTGATATACATTGTTATACAACTCAAAACACTTGTAAACATTCATATTATTGTAATTTCCTTGTTGTATAGGGTTGTTAGAAGCAAGAGAGTGAATAAGGGAGGATTGTTCTCTTGTTGAGCTTTGTAAAGATCATAAGGGGATTGTCCTTATTTATTCTGTTGCTTATGTTAGGAGATTGTAGGACAGATCTTGGTGGAAGACTTATACAAAGATCTGACATAGTGGAAATCTCTCACGAGGAGTGAGGAGACTAGAGCACTCTCGGATTGTAAGGGGAATCAAAATATATCTTTGTGTCCTTTACTTTCTGCATTTATTTTTCAGCATATTTACTTTCATATCATTTCTGAAAAATAACAAAACCAGTGCTAACGCTTCAAATTAAGAAAAGTCAAATAAATCTAATTCACCCCTCTCTTAGAGACTACACATAAAATTACAGTAAAAGCCTTAAGATTTCTTACACATTGAATATCTTAGAAATCTTAAGTGCTTTAAGTCTTTGTTAGGGTGATTTCTCGTGCCTCTGATACTTGTATCATGTACACCTTGTTCTCTATTCTACTGAACTTGTTTAGTAGTTTAGATAAAGCCTCGAGCCAAGATGTTTGAGCCACGAAAGTCTCTTGCTATGTGCTTGAGCTGTGAAAGTCTTAATCAACTAGGTTGATTAAGCAAAAGTCTTGTATCATTCAGATACAATCAAGGAAGTCTTGAGCCAAGATGCTTGAGCCACATAAGTCTCTTGTTATATGCTTGAACTGTGAAAGACTTAATCAAGTGGATTGATTGAGTAAAAGTCTTAAGCCAGTGTGGCTTAAGCAGGATGACTCGGTACATGAAACTGGAGCAGTTAGTCTTGAATCTGAGGGGTTCAAGCAAGGAGGTTTGTTTCATGTGACCTGGAGCAGAAGTCGCAGCCGGTGTTGCTTGAGCAAGAGAGCTCGATACGTGGAACTAGAGCAGTAAGTCTTGAACTTGAGGGGTTCAACCAAGAAGGCTCGTTTCATGGGACTTGGACCAGAAGTCTTGGGTCCGAGGGACTTGAGCAGAAGTCTTGGGTTGAGGGCCTGAGTAAGAATGTCTTGGGTTTGTGGAACCTGAGCAAGAAGTCTTGAGTGAGGAGCTTAAGAAGAAGTCTTGGACCTTGGGTCTAAACAATAGTAAAAGTCTTATGCAGAATGCATAAGCGATTGTAATCATGATTCGATTATAGTTAAAATCTCTTGTGAAGCAAGGGGATTGGACTACTCTCAATTTGGGAGGAACCAATATAAATATTTGTGACTTCTGCCATTATTTATTTGCTTCTGCTAACATTCTACTGCTAAGAATTAACTAGAATTTGAACACCAGTTTAGATTCTGAACTCTGATAAGATGCAAACTAAGAAAACAGAAAACAGAATTCAACCCTCCCATTCTTGTGTACTTTTCTCACCTTCACATACACCCTATCATTTTTCCTCTACTTTATTGTGAAAATATTTTGAAAAAGGACTTGGCATTGTACCAAGTGTTTGATATTTGAAATGTGAATTTGTGTGAAATGAAATGGAAGGGTGATAATTGTAGGGATGTATTGGAAGGAATACTTGATGTTGGATCAAGTATTTGCGTTGCGTTTGATTGTATTTTCTTTTGAAAAGCACTTGACGTTGGATCAAGTGTGTTTTATTATTTTGAAAAGGTTGTTTTTTGGTTTGGTTTTATCTTGTTAGTTATCATGCAAAGGAAGCTATAAAGAAGTAAATCCTACACTATTACATGTTCATGGGAGTGGGAGACACTTTACCTACCATCGGGGGATAAGACCTAAGCTGATACATTGTCATAGGAATGAAGCATAGTTTTTCTACAATGGGGGGTCATACAAACTCAATCTCATATGTTACTTTCCACATCACGTACTTTCCTCTCTCTTCCATTCAAAATCAACGCCGACCAAAAGCAAATGCCTCCTTCGTGCCAAAACTCATCGCCGACAGTGGCGGAGCACCCAAAAAAACACAAACATATGCCAATGTGTCTGTCTCTAAAAGATCTGCTCTGATCCAACCGTGATTTTCTCAAACTCTCACTCTATACTTCCACTTGAACGAAAAACACTCATAAAACCTAATCACTATTTTCTAAATTAAACTCTAATTTATGGGAATCAAAGTTCAAAGGGTTATGGCTTTGATTCCCTAACCTTACGCTACATGACGGTAAGCAATTTGAAGCAAAGGATCGAGAATGGTGACCTACCTGTCGGAGACGATGAAGATGATGACGGCGACGGAGATAGAGATGTCTTAACTTTAGGTAAGTCTCTTTGACGCCTTTTCTCCCTCCTACTTCTTCCTCGTTCTTCTTCTAATCTTCCTTCGTGCTTGTGTTGTTGTTGTGGTTATGTTGTGTTCTTGAGAGGAATTGTGAGAATTGAAGCTCTGATGATGAGCTTCAATGTCTTCTAGGGAGTGGGTGTAGGTGAGGTTGAGAGAAAAATTCAGCGAGTTTATGGAAAATGGTTGCTGGAATTTGAAAATGAGAGGGAAATTTGTTATATAGAGGCTAGGTTCAGACCACTTAGGAATGGAATGAGGTTCAGAATCTGTTATGGTGGATTGGAATTAGGGTCGGAAATTGTTAGAGTGGACTCACTGAGTTGCTCTTGCAACTTAGTTAGTTAGGGACTCTAACTTAGTTAGTTGGTTTGTTAGTCTTAGGTTTCAATTAGTTAGCTCAACTGAAATTTAAAATGGAAACCGAAAAAAAGGAGAGGAACTTTGTGTAAGTGCAAGGCTGGGTTAATTGAGTGATGGCTGTTAGTGAGATTAATTAGGGTCTCAAACTGCTAGTTGCATTTGAGATGTAACATGAGCTTCATACTGTCAATGCCTTTGAATTGATTTTCTATGGTTTACGAAAACTATGTTGTGATTGCATTTACAAGTTATTCGAATGAACATATGTGGCTCTAATGTTTGAATTGGAATGGACTAGGTCATGCTTGAAATGATGTTGCCTATTAGAACTTGGTAGGGAAGTAAGTTATGATGTTAATGTGTTTGAAATCACTTTGAATGCTCATGTTGATCTGAAATCACTTGTGATGGCATTGATATGACCTTTACACTGTTATGCATCAAAGTGAGTTAACTGCTATGTGAATTTGAACTTATTGCCCTGGTATGATTTGAACTGTTAGAAGTTATTGTTAGTTGAATGAATGACTATGCTGGATGAAAATGGTAGAAAGTACACTTGCATGCTTAAACTATGAACCCTGTATGAATTATAATGAATTGTGTTTGTAAGGTTGCTTGGTAATGCTGACACTGCAATATTGATGCTGATGCTTTTTCAGGCAGACGAAGGCTTTGGGTGAAGCAAACTTAGCTTGATATTTGTGTGAGATCAAGGCATGAATCAAGGGACAAATGATGATATATCACAAGAATCATGATAAAGTTTGAAGATCAAGATGAGGTGGCTTGTGCAAGAAGAAAGTATAGGGATTAGGGTTTTAGGATTAGAATGTAGTCAGTTGACTTTGGTCAATTGTTTGACCAAAAAGTCAACATTTGACCAAAAGTCGACTCTAGGTCGAAACATGTAATTTTGTGTAATTTGATTATTGGTTTTGTGTAATGAACTTGAATGTTTTGAAATGCAAAAAAGGGTCTTCTTGAATGAATTGGAATATGTAGCTTGCACCATAAGTAACATGTTTTCCCTCCCAAAATCTAATTTTGAATATTTGAATATAAATCTTGCATCTAATCTTATATTGTAATGAATCTTGACTCTTGAGTGTCTTGTCTTGAATCCACACCAAATAAATGATGGATTAATGTAATGAACAAACTCATATGAGGTTTAACCAATCAAAGTAAATCTTTTATGGTTGGTCAATATGATACCTGCAATCCCTAATCAACTCAACTGCCACGGAGTAACTAAGAATTAGGGTTCCACCAGCATTGATTCATAAGGAATGAACCAAACATCATTGTTGTGCCAAAATAGTCAAAATATAGCATAATCTTGATTCACTATCTTTGTATCATAAATAGCCAGCCTCTTTGAATCAACGTGTTATGATAGATGATTGGGGCATGTGAATATGCAGGTGGCATGATCGGTAAGCCACACAAAAAAAACAAAAATTAGGGCAAATTTTAGGGTATGACAATGTGGAGAGGGACTAAAGAAAAAAAAAGAATCAATTGGGTTAGCTGGGATAAGGTTTATAAGTCAAAGGATGAAGGTGGTCTTGGTGTCAAAAATTATGAGAGGTTTAACGTAGCACTATTGAGTAAATGACTTTGGAAGATTCTTTGAGCTTACTAATGATTGGCCTGAGTTATTGGTATTTAGGTATGGGGATATAAAGACTGAGATTCTTGATGCTAGTTGGTCAGCCAACTCTAAAAAAGATTAAATTTAGTGGATATATTTGAGGAATCTAGGAGGATTTTTTTCTAAGGAAGAAAATGAGTTTGGTAAGTGTATTTATTGTAGGCTTCGTAGCGGGAGGTCAATAGATTTCTAGAGAGAAAAATGGTTAGGCCCTGAGGGTTTGTGTTCTCTGTTTTCAAATCTATTTGTGTGCAGATATATTGATAGGCCAAATTTTGCGTATGTAGGTGGCTTGGTGAATGTAAATTGGTATTGGAATTTAGGCTTTGAGGAAGCTTTCTTAACAGATGCATCAGATCATAAGCTTGTTGAACTATTGGACCTATTGCATAATGTTAATTCCATTCAAAATTTCACATATGAGTTTGTGTGGTGGCGTAATGCAGGGGGCTTCTCTGTCAAATCTAGTTTCATTAGGTTGGATGAGCTTTGCAATTCAGGTACAGTGTGGGAGGTGAGGTTTCTTAGAGATTTGGAGTTATTGTGGAAGTCCATAACTCTTAGCCAAATCTAGTTTTTTGGATGCAAACTTTTTCTAAACAATCTTCTAAATAGAGATGTGTTGTCTAAAAGAGGGATCCTGATTTGTACAAGAAGAGGTGTGCCCAATGTCTTTTTGTTCACATTAATTCATTCTTCATTTGTTCTTGTCTAGTCCTACTGTAGGAAGTTTTAGGAGGAGGCTTATGCCTGGTTTGGTCTTCATAGGATTTTAAATATTTATTTGGTGGGGCTTAACCTTAGAAGTTGTCAGGCTTCATTGCAAGGCATGGTAAAGTGTGATTTGGAGCTATTTATTTGGATGTCTGTCTGCTGGCCAATTTGTCTTAGCAGAAATGAGATATGTTTTCTAGGAGGTTGTGAGGGACTTGTAGATATTTTCAACTTTGTGAAGTGTCAAGCCAATATTGATTTCTTGTGATATCAAAGGGATTTATAGCTTTTAATGGGGGAAGATTGGGCCTATAGACCATTGTACTATTTATCTAAATAGTTTCTATTTTTGGTTCCCTTGTTCTTGAATTTTTTTGCTTTCCTTGGTTTATTTTTTTTGTCTGTAGGAGTTGGTCACCTCTAGTCCTAACACTATGTAGCATTTCAGGTTAGAACATCCCAATATGCATCTCACCAAACTTGTATTACAAAAATGTAATGTTTCATTCAATAATTAAGATTGTGCTTCATTTTGTTTAGCTTATTGTATGGGTAAGTCTCATAGAATTCCATCCTCACCCTCACACACAACAAACTATAAACAATTGGAATTAATTTATGGTGATCTATGAGGACTTTCCCTTAATGCATCTACCTTAGGCTTCAAATACTATATGTGTTTTGTTGATGCTTACACTAAGTTCACTTGGATTTACTTTTTTAAAAAACAATTTGAGAAAACATGCGTCGGAGTATTTCTTACCTCTTCTTAGAGTATTTTTTAGTGAGACGTTTGGATCATTTTTACAAAATACTTGTTCTTATTATCATAGAGTTTAGTACAATACGCGTATCAAACTATTTTCATAAATCTTAACAAAAACTTTTCTCTTCAAAACATTTTCAGAAAGGGCATGCTATTTTCATTCTACCGTAATGAAGGCTAAAGCGTAATTCTCCTCACGTGTGAGCGGAAAAACCTAACTGATAGAATGCGAACGTTAGAATTATACATAAAAACTTTAAATAGAGCAAACTTTTTCAACAAGAACTATGGAGTTCTGATTCCCTTTGAGATACGTAGGCTATGGGTTGCAAAACTTGAAAGAACTCAATAATAAAAACCTTTTGTTTTCCCCAATTAATTCATTCATGCATTCCCTTAGCAACTAAGTTTTAAATATACACACTCTTTGATTAGAAAAACAACAATGGGTCATGTTGAGTACAACGGACGCGAGGGGTGGTAATACCTTTCTCTTGCGTAATCGACTCCTGAAACCTGAATTTGGTTGCGAGAGTACTTTCTCTCCCTTCTGAGGTTTTCTCGATGTTTTCCTTTTTCCATTGGGATAAATAAAACTTGATGGTGACTATGTGTCTTTGCCGGTTATTTTTCACGTAGCGACCACTGGGACTCCTCGTTACAGCTTTGTTGGCTATCAACCCAACTTAGTAGCCAGACAATTTAGCTTTAACCAGCTACACCCCAGATTTCCTTTGATCATATTTTCCTTATTTTTAATGCTTTTTTTTCTTTTTTTTAGTATGCTTCAAATTTAATCCTCTTATGGTTGATTGGTTTTTTTTTCATGCTTGGAATATATTTTGACCACTTTGATAATGTTTGGTTACTTTTTACACTTCATTTTTATTTGTTTGAATAATTGCTTAGTGATGACACCTTGACATATGCTTATTTTATTGGTTTGCTGTTTGCACATTTTGATCTTGATTTTCTCTTGTTAAGTCATGATGTGATATGTGATTCTTTTGATTGTTTTAGTTTATTATTTTGATGCTTTCATTTATTGAATCTTGATGATCTCATTGATGGAACCTTGATGATGTCTTAGTTGAACCCTAGCATGTTATTGAGTAGCCTTTTGTTTGCTTCGTCATTCTTTTTTAATCACAATGATGCTTTTACTTGATGATTGGTTCATCATTTGGTGTTGATGCTTGACATGCTCACATGCTCACATGATTACTTGGTTCTTTATTTATCTATTTGATTGAACTTAGTGATTACTCTTGATGACTTGTTAAGTGGTGATGATTCTTCTTGAGGATTGCTTGATATTTGACATGCTTTGTGCTTCATTTTTACACTTGTTTATTGAAATTCATACTTGTGGGTTGATTTTCTTAGTGCTTTGCTTCACATGCTCCCTTAGGAGTCCTCTAATTTAACTTGATATGTTATTTAACCTATTTGATTTGAGTTAGAGGTAGACTTTAGGATTCCTATCCAAGCATGACAACATTAGGGTAGACTCTCCCTTCATCCTCAACTTTTGGTCCATCTTGCATGATCACATTAGGATTAGAATTCTTTGATCTCAACCATAGGTCCATCTTGCATGATCATATTAGATTAGTATTTCCCTTGATTCTAACCTTAGGGTCACTTTGCATGATAACATTTAGGATTTAGTCTCCACTAGATTTCCTTTCTTTTTGCATCTTCTTAAAACAAAAATATTTTCTTACATCAAAAACAAAAACACTTAATTAATACGATGTTATAATACGCCACGAGCCTTAAGTACATGAGAAAAGATGAGCAGGAGTATTCCTTACCTCTTCTTAGAGTATTTTGTACGTGAGACGTTTGGATCATTTGTACAAAATACTTGCTCTTATTAGTACAATACACGTCTTAAACTCTTTTCAAAAACTTTAACAAAAAAATTTCAACAAATCCAAATCATTTTGTCCTTCAGGATTTTCTCTTCAAAACATTTTCAGAATGGGCATGTTATTTCCATTCTACCACAATACATGCTAAGGCGTAAGTCTTCTCACGTGTGAGCGACAAAACTTAACTACTAGAATGCGAATGTTAGCATCATCCATAAAAAATGCTAGACAGAGCAATCTTTTTCAACGAGAACTACAGAGTTTTGATTCCCTCAGGGATACGTAGGCACTGGGTTGCAAAACTCTGACGAACTCAATAATAAAAATCTTTTGTTTTTCCCCAATTAATTAATTCATTCATGCATTACCTTAGCAAGTAAGCTTTAGATATACACACCCTTTGATTAGAACAGCAAGAGTGGATCCCGTTGAGTACAATGGACGCAAGGGGTGCTAATACCTTCCTCTTGCATAATCGACTTCCGAACCCCGAATTTGGTTGTGATACCACTTTCTCTCCCTTCTGATGTTTTCTCGATGTTTTCCTTTTCTCGTTGGGATAAATAAAGTTCGACATAGACTCTGTGTCTTTCTTGGTTATTTTTCACGTAATGACAACTGGGACTTCTCGCTACATCATTGTTGGATATCAACCCAACTTAGTAGCCAGGCAATTTAGCTTTAACCAGCTACTTCCACGCTCACTTTTTAACCAACTGGTCAGAAAGAAGATTCAACATCGCCGATTAGAAAGATTTAATTTGCTCGCAACCAAGTCCTCGAACTTCCCACTTTCCAATTTCAATAGTCTTTTTATATGACAGTCGAGTATCACATTTGGTGGACAAAATATTTCAAAGGCCACTTTTCAGAAGAAAATTTCTGAAAAAGGCCTTCTCCGACTTACCAGAAGATCTAGACCTAAAAGGTATATACCTATCATTCTATTAGAACTATTTTACACCTTTTTTTATTTCTCACACTTCGATTGTAGACGAAACTGAAATATAACTTGACACCAATGTCAAAGGACCTTATGACACTGGTGAAACAAAGAAGACCGAAGAACCCAATAAAAAGGTAAATCTTCCCTTCTATGATTTTTTCCTATCATCGAAATCATTCTAACAATTTATCTTTAAGAATCGAAAGCGTGACCTCAAATCTCCAATTAAACCCAAGAAGAAGAAAAACTCTACAAACACTTCGACTCAGATATACCACTTGTTTCAAATTCTTTAATGATCTTTTAATAATTCGTCCCTCTAAATCCACTTAATCTTTTTCAAGTTGCTCTAAAACTAACGGAGACTTCGGCTGAAAAAGAAAGCTCAAAAGATACTGAGGAAACTCTCATCTTCTAGAGGTCAAAACCTAAGGCTTCTCCTAAGCTAAGCATCAACCAGAAAAAGAAAGGAACTCCCCAAAAATTAAAACCCAAGAAAGACACTGCTACTTCGACTGCATGTCCTTCCCATAAAAACAAAGGAAAAGAGGTAGAGGCAAAAAAGGAAGAAGAAAGGAAAGAAAAGAGTCAAGAAAGCACTAAAGACCCTCCCTAATCGGGAAATCAGGAGCCAAATATACCTCAAGGAAAGCTGTTAAAAGAACCAGAAAAAGTTGAGTCCAAGGTAATCCCTAACTCATGTTATGATTCTTTTTTTTTTGTACTTCTTACTTCAGGCGTCGACTCACTGTTTTCGTTTTCTTTCAGAAAACCCCAGAAGTAAACAAAAATGAGGCAAAAAATCCACCGGGTATCCCCCATTCAATTCCTTCTGAATCACTTTCTCACATCCATTAGTCAGATTTCCTTGATTCCAACATTTCATTATTCATTCAGTCACCCAACCCATAAACAAAGCAACTGACGCACCTTCACAACTACAAACTGAAGTGGAAGTTAACGTCGACCAATCTTCTCCACACCAGGACGAGGAAATAGACGACCACACTGCCTTCATTCAATACAGCATGGCTCAAAACAAACCACAGCCTAGAAGCCCAACAAAAAATAATGAAGAGTAAGCCATGCCCAATGTCGAAACTGCCCCAGCCACAGAGAAGAATCAACCCGCCATCAAAGAACCAGAGCAATCTCAAGCTATCGTCCATGATTCGATAACCAACACTTCTCTGAGTCAAGAAGAAATCCTTCCTCTGAAAAGGCTCTAAAAGCTTCGCAAGCTGTCGATACTCTCCAGGTTAAGTCACTCTTTTGATGCTTCATTAGCTGATACTGGCAATGATCCCGTCAACCTCCTTATCCAAATATTGAAAGCAAATATCTTTGAGGTTAACCTTCTTAATGCTATCAAAGGAGATGATCGACTTGGCGTTGATATTTAACAATTGTTGGTTGAACTCAACAAACAATAGGTGTCTGAATCCATAGTTCAATTCCTTTTCGAGTTCGAAGCTTATTTTGATAAGGTATGGAATGACATTGATCTCAAACAGACAAACAGATCTCGACTTCAAAATGTGAAAGATGTCATGACTATGGCCTGGGACTTAAGCAATGCATCTGAGAAAGAAGTTAATAAACTCGAAACTAAGCTCCAAGAATATACTAACAAGAAGGCCTTGCTTGATAATCAAATTGCACAGCGTCGAGCCAAGATTCTCGAGTTGAACAAAGAGATCCACAACCTAGAAAAAGAGAAAGTTGAGCTGGCTTGGGAAAAACAACTCCTTACTAGAGAGATGATTGATGAAGAGGCCATTAAAGGCATTGAAGATGTTGAATCTGCTTTTAACCTAGGGCTTGAAATCAACTCTTAGAAAAAATCCATGATCGACTGGCCATAAGACACGACTTCTCTAAGACCAAGCTCGAAGAATTCAAATCAAAATTTCTAGTTTAAATTGCATTTCTTTTATTTCCCTTACTTTTGATGTTTTGTAATGACAATGCCATTTTGGCACTATCTAATACCATTTTGGCGCTTTCATTTTCCTACTGCATACTATTCTTTATTAATTCGAATTTCTTGTGGCATAGGCTTATACCTTTTAAGCCATTTACCATTTGCTCTTAAAATTCATCTATCAGTTGTTAATTCTTCGATTTTATAAGAATCATTTAAAAATGCTTGAATATCTAAAATGGGCCTTCCCAATTAGGGGACCATTTTCCCAAAGCTTTATCTCTTCAATCCATATGCAATATGACCTTCCAAACGTAATCTCCACTCGAAAATGCTTTTATCTTAAACTTCTTATTATAGGCCTTGACTACTCACTCCTTTTGTCTTATCAAGACATCTAACGCGAACAATATTTCTTCATCCAAATTAACCATCTCATCCAACATATCATATTCTAATAATGGTCGGATGGTATCTCATTTTGCCTTTGAATTCAAATTGATTGTAAATAGATTTCGACAAGCAATATAGCTTCTTTAGGAGAGGTTCGACTTGCCCACAAGACATGCTCTAACATTTTGTGTCAATTCTTTGGTTTTTTCCCAATATGCTTCTTAATCAAACCAATAACAACCTTGTTGGTTGCCTCGACCTGACCATTCACTTGAACTTAGTAGGACGTCGAAGTTAGTAATTTGATTCCCATTTCATACGCAAATTCCTGCATTTTCGACTCGTTAATACCGACCTCAGGTTCGTTGTAACATAGACAATGTGTTTCTAGATAAACTCTATTATATCATCTTGGTCAGCATTGACTAAGAAACCACTTTGATCCACTTTGTAAAATAATCAATGTCGACTAGAATAAATATATTTATGACTTTTAAAAGACGTTGGTCGAATCTCACCAATCAAGTTTAAATCTCATCCCCTAAATGGTCATGGCTTCACAATTGTGCGCAGTTCGCTTGCAGGAACATGTTGAATGCCTGAGTGAACTTGGCACTCTTGACAGCCCTTAGCGAAGTCAATACAATTTTTAAGCATTGTAGGCCAGTAGACATCTTGGCGGTAGAGCAACCCCATCTCATCTTGTGCCCCATCAACGTACCAAGTATATTAAAATGGATATTCATTTTGTTCGAAAAAAGTAGTTCTTGGTCGGATACATGTTAATCGCGTTCCCTCACGACATCATATTGCATACATCTTCATCAAAGAGCTTCCTCACATTCTCTTTGATGATTTTCGAACCAGTCTAAATGTCTGTAAACTTTCCATATCGACTGCAAAGTGTGATATAATATAATATTATTATTATAATTAGTCATAATTATTTTACTATAATTAGAATATTTATTTTATCTGTAATTAAGTTTTATTATAATTAAACAGTTGATCAAATGATATATATATATATATATATATATATATATATATATATATATATATATATATATATATATATATATATATATATATATATATATATATATATATATATATATATATATATATATATTATATTCACATGATATTATATTTTACAAAAGTATATGAAGAAATTATTAAGAGACTTGAATATTTTTCAATCTAAAATTATTCTAAAAACAGTAAAACAGTAAAACAATTGTATCTTATTACTACACTTTTCACTAACGTAGTATAGTTTTTCTTTACTTGGGAGGTGTTTAAAACACACATTTGAGACAAATAATAAAACTAATATTTATCATTATATTTTCAGCTTTGCATCATACACCGTATTTATTAACAAAGTAAAATCGTCTTACACGCAAACCAATATAAATTAAATTATTAAGGAAATGAATTAGTATGTATTTTGTATTGAATTATGGTGTATGTGTCAAAAATCAATGTAAGAATATCTTTTCTCTTATATTTTAAGTAGATTAGAGTTATACATTTGAAATTCTAATATTTGTGAGATTATATGAAACAACATAATATTACCAAAAGAACATTTTCAAAATCAACAAACAAGCAAGATATTGCGTCCGCACAAATAAATTTATTTAATAAAATATAAAATATATTTAGATACACGTATAAATTTAAAATAAAAAAATAATTTAGAGAAAAAAAATGTTCACATTTGAAAATGAAGAAATCATCTCTCAATTGAAGACAGTTGTTGGATAAAATAAAATATATATTGTCCTGATAGTGACCCGTGAAATGAAAAGTTAGTGGTGTGAACCATTATTGAGTGATATTCAATTTGATACAATATAAAATGTTTTTAGATATACATGTTAATTTATAATGTATTACTTAATTGTAAAATGAACAATAATCATATAAACTCAATTGTATTAAATAATTATATAGAAAAAAGAAACTCATGAGATGGAGAAAGAAAAAAAAGCTCACATTTGAAAAATAAATTATCTTTAAAATAAAGACATTTTTTTTATTAAAATAGAATAAATTATGTTCTGATAGTGATCCGTGAATTTTTTACCCAAATAACCCAACTTTTCAAAAAAGATTCCAAAATAACTCACCTTTCAAAATTATTCCCAAAGTACCCAAGTTAGGGTTTGAGATTACACAAGGGAGTCAGATGAATTGGGGAAACCTTGTTAAGGCTATAAGGGAGTAGCCAATTGGATTGGAGACTCCTCATGCAGTCTCCAATCCAATTGGCGACTAGGTGTTGAGCTTACAAAGGTGTCGCTAATTCATCTAGAGACACCTTGTATTTTGAAATTTTTCTATAAATGGAGGTGTTCTAATCATTTACTTTCACATTTCATATGATATCGTTGTTCTGGTTGAGGGTGAGACTGCTTCTGCTTGGAGTTTCTTCCTTAATAATCTCAGAACACATGTCGCTCTACAAGCCAACCTTTGTTTGATTTTAGATAGGCATGCTGCTATAGAGAGTGCGTATAATAACCATGATAATGGGTGGCATAATCCTCCTTCTACCCATGTGTATTGCATTAGACATATTGCACAAAACTTCATGTGTGCAATCAAAGACAAGAACCTTCGCAAAAAAGTTGTGAATGTCGGGTATGCTCTAACTCAACCAACATTTCAATACTACCTTAACGAAATTAGGATGTCAAATGCAGATGCAGGAAGCTGGTTAGACAACATTCCACTCGAATGGACAAGGGCTTTTGATGGTGGATGTCGTTGCGGCCACATAACGACAAACCTTGTGGAATCCATGAACGGAGTATTCAAAGGAATTAGAAACCTTCTAATCACCGCTTTGGTGAGATCAACATATTATAGGTTGGCATCACTTTTCGCAACACGAGGCGAGAGATGAAGTGCAGTGTTAACATCCGGTCAGGTATTCAGCGAAAGCATTGTGAAATTGATGAAAGAGGATACTATCAAAGTCAACACACATGGAGTTACAATCTTCGATCATTATAGGAAAACATTCAGTGCGCAAGAAACAATGGACCATAATGAGGGGAGACCCAATTTATCCTATGCCCTCAGACTAAACAGATGTTGGTGTGACTGTGGCAAGTACCAGGTCTTCCGTGTACCTTGCTTACATGTCATTGCGGCATGCACACATGCTCGTCAGGATGCTTATGGCTATCTATCTGATGTTTACAAGGCGATTAATATTATGAACCTATACAACGAAGGCTTTGCAGTGCTACTAATGGAGGATTATTGGCCTCCATACCAAGGTGATATAGTTTGGCACAACGATGACATGAAAAGAAAGAAAAAGGGACGCCCAAATAGTAAGCGTATAAGAACTGAAATGGATATGACTGACAAATTGATAAGATTTTGCAGTATATGTCTTCAGCCTGGACACAATCGAAAAAAATGTCCCAATGTCGGAGGCACATCAGCATCATGATTTAACTTATCGTTTCATTTGTTGTAACCAAATATTTTCATATATTAATGAGTCTTTGTGACAACGGTCTTAACAACAAACAAGACTAACAACACACAACACATACTAATTTCATAAAACATAAAATATTAACTAGGTGATTACGACATTCCTAACTGATTACAACAACCAAACTAATTTCATTCGATCCAAACATGACTTCTCTCGCATCTTTGTTTGTCTTAACACGAACCCATCCATGCAACTGATCAAGTCTCTCGATACTATAAATCTTTTCCCCTTCACCAATGTCTCATTTTAAACACTGATTCAGCTCCCTCTTAACTTGATTGAAACTTTGTATGTTCTAGAACAACATGTCCATCGGAGGCTTCTCTCTCAAATAGACGACTTTCCCCACCAACGATGATACATGTTATTAGCAGAACAAAGATATCAGATAAAATATGGAAGTAAATGATCAGAACACCTCTATTTATAGAAAAAAATTTCAAAATACAAGGTGTCTCCAGATGAATTGGCGACTCCCTTGTAAGTACAACACCAAGTCGCCAATTGGATTGGAGACTGCATGAGGAGTCTCCAATCCAATTGGCGACTCCCTTCTAGCCTTAATAAGGTGCCGCCAATCCATCTGGCACCCTTGTGTAATCCCAAACCCTAACTAGAGTACTTTAAAAATAATTTTGAAAAGTGAGTTATTTTGAAATTTTTTTTAAAAACTTGGGTTATTTGGGTAAAAAAAAAATTTAGTTGGAGCTAAATAAAATCGAAACTATAGTTATTTTAATGAATATTTGAATTCAAGATGTTATAAATCATTATTATTTAATATACACTTTAATGGGACAATGATCCCTCACCCTTTGTTTTTGGCTTTAGAAAATATGTTTTTGAAAATAATATATACCCAACAATGTTAATGTTAAATGGTTTACAAGTGATTATAGTTAATTTTTAAAACAAATGGTAAAAATCTTAATCAATTTAAATTGTTTATATGTGATTTCAATCAAAATTCTATGTACACAATCTAGGTCTCATGTAATTGCTACTCAACTTAGAATTCAAGTTTCATAACTAACATAAATATGTTCAACCTATCAAATGAATAAAATTACAGCAGTTGCATACCTAAAACTAATTTACAATAACTGTCAAATTTAACTATTGTTTCCATATATCCTATTTAAGTTGGCTGAAGATTTTACATGTCAATCAACATTTTATTTTGACACAATCTTTATTGATTAATGTATGTTCATCAACTTTTAACTTACAAAAACAAACCTATTGTTGCATTATTGGCTGGTCATACTTAAAATAGGTTGGAGTGAACATTTTACTACTCTCAGTTTTGTTTCTATGTTCTCCATGCATAATAACAACCTACGCATTCATATTTTGACGTGATGGTAGCTGACACCAACTATTGAAAGTATTAGTAGAAGACTCGTGCCTCCGCACGGAAAAATTCAATCTTAAATTAAAGATGGTGCATAACTATATTTATGTTAAAACTTATCATTTTCAACCTTTAACATAGGAGTCTGCATTAAATAGAAATAACAAAACCAAAATGACCACAATCTCACAATATTAAGAGCGGAAATATTCATTTAGTTGTATTAACAAAATAACGATATAGTTTGAAGTCGATTGTATTGAAGAGCCAGCTATATGTTAAAATTAATTGTTCAAACAAAAACATAGTCTGCTTAAATTGAGGTAATTCATGTACACTTATAAATAGTCTGCAAATAACATTACAATTAGCATGTATGACATGTAATTACCTTAACCAAAGATTAAGCATAAATTTGAAATGGGAATAGCAAACACTGGTATCCAGGATATTTGCATTACCTGCTTCATGCTTAACAAGCCTAATATGAAACTATGTTCATTCAAAAGCTAGCTTACTTAAAAAATGTATATAGCAAGCATACTTATAAATAGCCTTTAAAAAAATATTACAATTAACAAGCTTAGTAAATGACAAACCAAAATAACAAAATTTGATAGCTGATAGGAAAAATTTAAAATAGCTTAATGTGGGAATAGTAATTGATTATATGTTGCACTCAAAGGATGAAGCTTAACAATGTCTGTTGAGGTTCTAACAGGCAACCACGGGAGTAGTTGACTTTTCTGGTGCACAAAAAATAGTCAATATCAAAGAGGCTCGAAATTTGAATTGAGTTTCCCCCAAAAATTATGAACTTCATACAAACCAAATTAGTTGAAAATGAATTGGTAGTCTGATTGGATCAATTTCAATGAAACTGGTTGGTTTTCTGTGGCAGATGTTGCAGGGTCCCAAGATAAACATGAAGCAAAACAGGCATAAGATAATAATGTATTCTTGTTTTGTGCAGAACTGTAGCATAAATTAGTGCATAAAACCTGCGACATTAAGGTTAACTTTTTCATGTAACTTAAAAAGGAAATAAATCAACGAAAAGTAAGCTGTGCTTAATATGAGTGTAATGTAATGATGCAATTTCCAGTGTAGTAATATCTTAAAACCAATGGTACATGTCTGTAATACTGTTTTGCATTATTTATTTCAAAATTCACAACTGCTCCATCATGACCTATACCTTGAAAAACTTAGAGAAAGTACTATAGAAGTACACATCCTGCAAACTATGGCTAACTTAGGTAAAAGCAAAAGCTAAAGCAAATGTGTCAAATAAGCATATCATTACAGGTTGTGCGGTTGTCCGAACTGTAAAAAAGTAAGCAGACAACATTTTAATTCACAAAAGGCAAGCAAAGTATTAAACTTCTTTGATTGAAATAAAAACTTAAAATTATAAGGATATTACAACATTTAATAAAATTTCAAATTACCATGTTAATAGCACTCCTACTTGGTAACTTATGATATATAATTAATAGCTCAAAAAGGAAGAAAAATATCCAACCAGTAAAATAAATGACCATTTCTGTCAAGACAACTCCTTTTTTAGGCTGCTAATGAAAACCACACCACTTTCAAGTAAGTATCAAGATTATGTGAATGTAATGCAACAATTCAAAGTAATTTACCTTGACAAGAACTTGTATGTTCCACTCTGTTGAAGAGATAGTATAAATAAGACTCAATATGTCCAAAATAACAACATTTATTAATTAATTGACAAACTCTTATCTATTTTATAAAATATGTACCTAAGGAGTACTATTAAATCACCAGCTATGGTTATAGGGGTATTACCTTGTTTCTCTCAGAGGTCCGGTGCTTTTGATATTTCATGCTAATTAAGGATTTGACATAGGCATTAATCTAAAAAAATAAATTAAGTTTTTACATAATAAAATCTGAAGTGCCGAATCAAAACACTAAATCGAAGTGCAGAACCAAATCAGCTGTAGCATGAAATTTTCAAATGTTGTCAATCTAGTGCCAATGTCTTATACTTTTATACATAATTTTTATTTGTGCATGTTGAAAACCAGCTTTGCCTTGATCCACATGTGTGTATACATAACTTCTGAATCTAAAATGAGTTGCATTAGTTACGTACTTATGTATGTTATGTCTAAGAACTTGATACTCTTTGTCTTCTAATTCCATTAGTTACATGATTAATACCTTAAGAAAAGTTATATGTAATGCATCCTATATTTTATTACATAAATGGAAAAAGTCTCAAGCTTTTATTTAAATGAAACCTCCAAGACTACATCATTGGGTACACTCTAACAACAACTAATGGAACAATTTGACACGGCTTTTGGTTACAACACGGGTACAATCAAATATGAAATGAATGTGAAAGACGAATTTATAAGTAGTAATATATAATTTTAGTATAACATATGTTCACTGTTTGGAGATACATACCAAGTTTTCCCATGACACAAACCTATGCCTTTAAAGAACCGCTCCTCCCACCTGTCTCCCCATTCAAGTCACCAATGTTTACAACATAAAAAATCCAAGACCATAAATTTTGATTGAGTATGTTTGAGCTATTAGAGAAAGAGATACATTAAATAACCATGGCAGACTTTCATAATAAAAGGTTCATAAAAGATCAAATTAAACTTGATAATAGATACATAGGAACCACAATGTTACAAAAAGTCAATCAATATAAGCTTAACATAAACAAAAGGGAAGGACTAAGACATGTTGAGCATTGTTTGTTACCAACAATATTAGATTACAAAAAATCATATTCAAAGGTGTTGATTGAGCATTGATCAAAAGTAGCAAAAAAACGGAACTTGTAACAACATAATTGCACGTTGTACCAAAATAAGCCGAGTTGAAGGAAAAGTTAGCATGCTTCACAACATTGGTTGCAAATTATTTAGGTGACAACATAGTTGAAGTTCCTAGCTTCTCAATAAAAATTTCTTGGGACAACCTCTTGGAAGGGGTATTGCTTGAATAGACTTCGTCGCTCCAGTTTTGTGAAGCATACATGGTTGGATGGAAGTGGGAGTGAAAGCTATGATTTCTTAGTGCAATAAAATTTTAAAGATATTAATAGATTAAGATAAATATGCCTTGTAAATAAACTTACTGTTTGAAGGGAAGTAGGAGTCACCGTTTCATTGTCGGGTATGTGATGGTTAAGAACAAACTGTTTTCCTGTCGTATACATGTGTTAGACATGAAGAATGGAATTTAATTTAGATGACTCAATTCATTAAAAACCTCATTTGGATGAATGTCCTCTTTAAGCATTTGGAACTTCACGCGGAAAACAAATTTCTTGCCTAATAATTTCTTCAAGTTTGCAGGGTAGATTTGTGGACGATCTTCATTGGACTATGGATATATAAAAAAAAAACATTACATACTAACATAAATGATTTGCAAAAATAAAATTCAAAAGAAATGAAATCGTAGCAGGAATACCAATAGAAAGGAAAAACAAAATTGAGATATGTATAAGAGAGCATGACATAATCAGTACTAAGTATATGGGGTATTAACATTAAAGGTTTGCATGGTTATGAGTGGAAAAAGAATGTAGAAGAAAAATGCAGTACATGAAGCATTACACACAATTTTAATGGAAGGCAATGAAAAAGCCTGAATTAGCATAAGTGAAGCAGTACACACAATAATAATCATGCTACATTGATAGACAAAATTTCATATTCTTGAGCAACGTAAAAAAAAATCATGACAGAAGAGTAGAACCTACCTAATAGCATAACTCAGTTATGATAAATCATAACTAAAACAATTATTTTGGCAAATCAATTGAAACATGCATGATCTAGCTAATTAATATGATTGATATTGGTCATGTGCATATATTCAATGTAATCATGCTACAATGATTGACAAAATTTCACATTCATGAGCAATGAAAAAAATCATGACATAAGAGTAAAACCTAACTAATACCACAACTCAGTTCTGATATATCAGGTAATCAAACATTATTTTGCCTATCCAATTGAAACATACATGATCTAGCTGATTAATAAATTATTTAGTAACTAGGAAAAATGTGCTTACTTGGTGATTGATGGAGGTATCTTTTCACAACATGTGCATATGAATGGCTCCCCATGAGATTTATTAGTCCTGTTCGTGATTTTGGTACTGTTAAGTTTTCAAAGTTATTGATACTGATATGGTTGTTAATCTGTTATTATTGTTATAATGGTACTGATATAGCACAAACCAAAATACAAAAAAATAAATAATACAAAACAGAGAATTGATAAGCACAAACTAAAATGATACAAACCAAAATAACAAAAACAATTTTTCTTGTACTTATATAGTATATATTTGTATTTGTATAGTTATCTCCATTATGTTAAAATAGCACCAACCAAAATAATACAAACCGAAATAGTATTAGTTTCGAGCACGCAAAATCATAAATAGAAAGTTTTGCACAAAGCTTGTAGCTTTCTTAACAGGAAAAAAATGAACACAAACCACCATTCATCTCAAACTTCCTCAGAATAAACATATTTTACACACTCTCAAACTTGCACAAAACAACATCATTACAATTGAAATGCTGGAGAAAAATTATGCTAACAAACAGGAAAAAGAAATTAACTTTTGGTTTCGTAAATCCAAAATCAAGAACATTAAAAAAATCGATTTCAAAAGAATGAAGAAGGAATATAAACATCAACTTTCGATTTCTTAAAGACAAAACCACAAATATGACATGCTGGAAGATAGACGAGGAAGGGAGAAGCTTGTACCTTCTGTTTTTCGCTTGCCAGCAAGAAAGACGAGGACGGGAGATGAAGAAGCTTTGTTATTATATGGTGGTTCAGAAAGAGAATATAGTTGAGCAGGCAAAAGACTGAGAGAGAGAGAGAGAGAGAGAGAGAGAGAGAGAGAGAGAGAGAGAGAGAGAGAGAGAGAGAGAGAGAGAGAGAGAGAGAGAGAGAGAGAGAGAGAGAGAGAGAGAGAGAGAGAGAGAGAGAGAGAGAGAGAGAGAGAGAGAGAGAGAGAGAGAGAGAGAGAATACTTCAAGAAATGATGTGAAAAGAGAGGGAGAAATGATATATGATATTAAGATGAATTTGGACCAATAAGATTGTGACACGTGGATGAAAAAAATGTTCTTGGCAAGTCTAAGAAAGGTGAATATGTTATTTACACAAAAGTCTTTGTGTTAGGCATAAAGAAATTTTGATTAAAAGGTAAATTAGTAAAATTGGTGACATTGAACATTAATGGGTAGGTAGTTAATGCCATGTCAGTTTATTATTATTTCTTTCTGTCATAATTTCATACTACTTAACAAATTAATAGAACTATCCAAAAAATTACTATGACCCGTTCATGAAAGATACGTACCAACTTAGTTCTTAAGTTAGTTCATGTTGCAGATAAATAAGTACAATCAATACAAAGATTATAAAAAAAAATTCAAACTACCAATTATTAAGACATCTTGCTACTCATCTTAGAAATCAAAATTTAAACTAACATAAACATGTTCAATATTAACTCCTTTAAATATTGATTACTCCCATACTATTTGAACTTCATATAACTCACTTGCTATTCCTTTTTAACATGTTATGACATTCACAATAATACCAACTTATATAATAGTTCCATTATAATAGATGAAGTTGCCATCAACATATTTAAAAAAACATGTCAAATTCAACTTATATAACATATATTTGTATACTCATTGACTGAATCTGTTTCATGACAATTAAGATCTTAAAATTTTGATTTATGACAACGATAAATTTCTTAAAACTACTAAATCTAATGTTGTATACATAAATGTTTTCCACAATAGGTAATTCTTTCTATCTTTTTTGATTAATACATAGTTGATTATGAGTTGTTTTTTAATAAGACTATTTTCTCATTTTAGAGATCAAAGCATTGTGTTAATTTTGATGATTCAGGTTTTATATGTAAACAAGATTAAGACCCACGTGTTGCGTGAGATTAAACATTAGTTATTTAAATAATATTAAATAAAATAGAATTTTGATATTATATATTATAAAGTTTTAGAAATTTGGACAATAAAATTAGGAGAGCAAAAAAGTAAATTGAAATATTTAAAATGAAAATGTAACATAAGTCTGAAAAATTCTATAAGATTTCAATTTTATTGTGATTTAATTTAAATATGAGATTTGAAATAAGTAATATAAGTGAAAATGTTGAATCATAAAAATGTGGAATAAATTTGATAAGAAAAATGTTGAATCATAAAATTATAAAATAAGTTAAAAAAATTATAATCAATTTATTTATTATTTTATCTCTTTTTTTTTGTTTGTTTTGCCTTTGTCATCCAAGAGAGTCATCTCTAAAAATTTATATTGTTGTAATAATTTAAAAACTTATGTGTTAATATATCAAATTCATATTTAAATTATTTAATAATTATTTATCATGTGTTTTATTTTTTATTTTTCATTTTTCTAATTTTTTTAATCTTGTTTATGTAAATCGTATGTAAACACAATTATAAAGCCAAAAAATTCTTTAGTAAAATTTTATTAATTATGAGAATGTTTATGAACAAAAATAAGTGTATGAGAAAATTACAAGAGTAGTTAGTGTGCAAAATAGAAAATAGAAAATTTTGACTCATCTTAAAAACATGTTTTTAGATAGGATTCAAATTGTATATTTTTAATAAACATTAGAAAATTAGATATATCTTTATATTTATTGATAAGCACCTAATTTTTTATTTTTGAGGGTGTTTAAATAGTGAATAAGTCATATTTTTAAGAATAAATATTGTTCTAATTTTTAATAGAGACTAAATTAGCTCTCAAATTTTTTATAGTGTTATTTGAAAATTGAATAAAATTTTCTTTAATAATGTTTAAATGTTATATACATGAAATTAATATACTATCTCCGTTTTTTATAATAAATCATTGGAAAAAAAAGTTGTAGCACAATATAAGTTGTTTTATGATACCAATAAATCATTAATGTTATTTTTTCTATTATATCCTTAAATATTTATTATTCTATCTACTTTCAATTATGTAAATTTGTCTTTTTAATACCATTAATAAAAGACAATTTTCTAAAATCTTTCATAATTTCTCTTTTATATATTATAATTATTATATTTCTAAATATGTTTGAAAAGTAAAAAACGACTTATAATAAAAAAGAGCTTAATTTAAGAATAAGTAGATGTATACTCATAAGTAAAAAAAAAGCTATGGAGACATAAAGATGTTTGTAGTTACTTTTTTTCATAAAAATTTGTGCATAAAGAAAATAAAGTGATAGTATAATGTAACATTTTTTGAGGTGCAATTATTGTGTGTTGAATAGACAATTTGTACACATATGCAATTAAGAAATTTTTATGCATAAAAAAAAATAAAATGATAGTATAGTATAACATTTTTAAGGTGTAATTATTGTGTGTTAAATAGATAATTTTCACTCGGTGGGCCTTCCTGCGCTGACGAATGCCTCATTTTTCTTCTCTAAAGTCTACAACAAACAAGTGGGAGAGACAGGATTCGAACCTTATAATTAAAATGATATGAGATTATGCGTCACAACATTATTTAATGCATTACATTTAATATATTATAATAGATAGATTGCAGGAACTTAATAACAAATTGTTTCAACATATGCTATATTTTGTAATACCTATTTCTTCTTATAATGATCATTGACAATGCGTCACTTATACATTCTCAGTTATGGTTAATTATTAGTTTTCAGTCTAACATCTTTTTTAATATCTAACTTTTACAATATATTTATATAAATAATAATTACACAATATAATAATTTACTTGCATGAAAGCACATATATTTTACTAGTATAATATAAATTTACTTCACGTCACTTTCTTGACAGTTTTATGTTTCTGTCAAAAGCAGAAAATTTGTGGTAAACATAATACAAGACCCCATGATTCTAGCCACATTCTCTCATATAGTCCAATGCTTACTACGCATGCTCTTACATTACCAATAATAGGAAACTTGTACAGCACATCAATCATATCCCACAATAATCCATCTATTCGAGCGTTTTAAACAAATTAAAAAAAAAGTTACAAATATTTCAAGAAAAAATTGCCAATTATTGTAGGAAAGATTGTTGTATTCATATAAATCACACATTGAGCAGTGAGAAAAAAAAAACTCATTAAAGTTTATTAAAAAAATTTGTCAAATAATACGTTACTTTGTCAAAAAAATTTATTCAAAAATTGATATTAAAAAAGATTTGGACACTTTTTGCTGGAATTTTCTTCTTGAGGTGTTACAATCCTTAGGCTTCACTTTCACTTTCCGAATTTGGATAAGAGATACCTTGCACTTTGTGAGGCTTTCTATTCTTGGTAACCCCGTAAACGTCGATAATAAAATTTTAAATTAAATAATAAAATGTTATTTCGTTGAAATTATTTAAGTGGTGAGCATGCTTCCGCGTAAGCATAAATTTGTTTTGTTTTTTCCTGCTTTCCCAACAAGTGATATTTATATAATTGAAGCACCCTTGAACTCATCATATCTAAACTCAAAATACATATACTACTCACTCATTTTCTAAACCATGGATTTGCAAGAAAACATTCATGTTCCACACTTTGTGTTATTTCCTTTCATGGCACAAGGACACATTATCCCAATGATAGACATTGCTAAACTCTTAGCACAACATGGTGCCATTGTTACCATTTTCACTACACCCAAAAATGCATTACGTTTTTCTTCTGTTCTTTCTCGTGCTGTTTCCTCTGGCCTTCAAATCAATCTTGTAACACTCCATTTTCCATCTAAACAAGCTGGAATACCAGATGGTTGTGAGAATTTCGACATGGTTGATATTTCAAATGACATGTGGAATAAGTTTTTTTATGCAGTTTCGTTGCTCCAAAAACCAGCACAGGAACTGTTTGATAAATTGTCACCAAGACCAAGTTGTATTATCTCTGACTTTTGTATACCTTGGACTTCTCAAATAGCTGAAAAACATCAAATTCCAAGGATTTCATTCCATGGTTACTCTTGTTTCTGTCTCCATTGTTTGTTCAAGGTGCATTCTTCAAAGATTCTTGAAAGCGTAATTTCTGGTTCCGAGTATTTCACTCTTCCTGACATACCTGACAAAATTCAAGTCACCAAAGAGCAATTACCAGTAGCATTAATAGAGATACTACCGAAGGAGTTTGTGGAGAAAATGCGTGAGGCTGAAATGAAATCATATGGTGAAATCATAAACAGTTTTGAGGAATTAGAGAATGAATATGTTAATGATTACAAAAAAGTGAAAAATGGTAAGGTTTGGTGTGTTGGTCCTGTTTCACTCTGCAACAAAGATGGTTTGGATAAGGCTGAAAGAGGTAAGATAGCTTCAATAAGTGAACATAATTGTTTAAAGTTTCTAGATTTGCATAAACCAAAATCTGTTGTTTATGTTTGCCTTGGAAGTTTATGCAACTTAATTTCTTCACAACTTATTGAATTGGCTTTGGGATTAGAAGAAACCAAAATGCCATTTATTTGGGTTATTAGGGATGGAACTAATATAACTCATGAGTTGGAAAAGTGGATTAGTGATGAAAAGTTTGAGGAAAGGAACAAAGGGAGAGGCCTCCTAATTAGAGGATGGGCCCCACAAATGTTGATATTATCTCATCCTTCAATTGGTGGATTTTTAACACATTGTGGTTGGAATTCAACACTTGAAGGGATAAGTGTTGGTGTGCCAATGGTAACTTGGCCATTATTTGCTGACCAATTTTTGAATGAGAAGCTTGTGACTCAAGTTTTGAAGATTGGAGTGAGTCTTGGTGTTAAGGTTCTAATGCGGTTTGGTGAGGAAGAGAAGTTAGGTGTGATTGTGAAGAAAGAAGATATTAAGGAAGCAATATTTAGGGTAATGGATGAGGGAGATCAAGAAGGTAAAGAGAGAAGAGAAAGGGCTAGTGAATTAAGTGAGAAAGCAAAGAAAGCTGTTGAAAAAGGTGGATCTTCTTATATCAGTATGACTTTGCTTATTCAAGATATCATACAGCTACAATCAAAACACCATTGTTGAGAGACATGCAATGTATAACATTTGTTCTTTTGATGCCATCATTTGTTTTCTTTTTTCTATCATTGCATATTCCATACTGCAAGCATGAAGGCATATCATGAAATTGTAAAGGAATGTATTAAACTTGCTATTGATGTTAGGTTGGCACTACATAATGTTTTTCCAGTATAATATACTCAGAAGATTGATGTTTAACATAATGTTGAATACACATCAGTGCATGATTGTCTACACTTTCAAAATTAAGGTTTTAAGGTGTTAATATTGATTTCAAGTTTTGTTATAAATATTTTATGGAATTTGTAAACCTTTTTTGTTTTAAAAGCATTCTCGTTTTCTACAACAAAATTAGAGGCTTTTTTTTTAATAAAATGGCTCTCTTTTTGTTACACGTGTTTTTTTAATCATGTGTATGAAAAAGGTAATGTTTTTCTAATCAAAAATACTTTTGATTTTTTTCCATAAAATCCAACATTTAGATCAAGTTCGAATTTCAGGAATAGTATTAGATAACATTGGAGCGACATTAACACACAAGTTAGAGATCTTATTTTCTCAATCATTTATCTTACTTCTTCTTTCCAAACATCACCGTCTTTTTCTCATTTCTTCATCTTCACCTTTTCACAATTTTTAAATTTTTCTCCCAATCTCTTATGTTCTAGGTTAAATTTATTGGTGTATGTTCATTTTTTAATGTTGTTTATGTCATATAAAGTTTATGTATCTAATTTCATATATTTTTTTTTAAATCTAAGTACATTTAGTTTGATAATTGAAAATTTTGTGTTTAAGACTCATGCTTTCAAGATATATCATAGTATTTCGTTTTTGAATTATAACATAATTTTGAACTTTAGTATAAATGACAAATAATCCTAATGAATTTGTGTAAATCAAAGCTTTTCTTTTAGCGGTAATGAAAACTTATAGTTCTATTTAGTTTAATGGTTCATTATAAGTTGTCATCTTTTGTGTTGAGGAGTCTAAGAAGGAGGAAGCAACTACATGCCTAATACTTCACAACCACAAAAGAGAGATATCACACTTCTGTCAAAAATATAAAGGCATTATATATATATATATATATATATATATATATATATATATATATATATATATATATATATATATATATATATATATATATATATATATATATATATATATATATATATATATATATATATATATATGTCGTATCTCTTATAATTAATTTTAACATTCTACTTATTAATGTGAGACTTAACACTCACACTTGTACTTAACACTCACCTCCACAAGTATAATTTCACATATTCTATAATAGGATTCAACACATGATCCATCTCTGACTCTCACAAAAAGGCGAACCAAACTCTAATACCACTTTTTAACCTAAGTGACGTCAAACACAAGAGATGATAAATTATAATATAAACATTTTTTTAGAGAATTTAGAAAAATAAACAATTTTAATGTTGATTTTAAAAAGATTGATAGAAAATGATGATAAATACAATTACATAAAAATATAAAAATAAAGAGATAATATATTAGAGAAGAACACACCAAACTTTATCTTTATTCGATCTAAAACCACGAGACCTACAGTCCCCAAAGATTCACCCATGAGGTTTCTACTATCACAAAGCTTTTAAAATATGATCATCTCACAACCTCCATTTTTCCAAGTGTTTATCTCAAATTTAACTTGCAACCTTTATATCAATTTATTAAAGTTCAAAAGAATAATCTCTCTTGTTTTACAATTACAACTCAGAAGTTTAGTAGTGGTTACACAAAAAACTCTAAATAATTTACCCTCTTAGCATTAAAATAGTTTTAAGTGAATATGAAAAATATTGGATTACGGTAAGTGCAGAGAAGAAAGAGTTTTTTTTTTTATAAAAAACTTGTTTCTTATTCAAATAAGTACAAGACCTCCTTTTATAGTAGAGAATTTAGAAAAAAATAAATTTGAAACAGCCTATATCTGAAACATTATTGATTATCTTGCTGTAATAATTGATTATGACATAGAGAATAATGAAATATTTTCTTAAATCTTAAGCATAATCGATCACAAGGTCTTCATAATCAACGACTCCATGCATCCTAGGTGTGAAGAATAACAGGTTGTTATAATTTCCCCACTATATAAAGAGAAAGAGCATCATTCTTCATGTACACAGTTCAAATCTAAACTTCACTCATTAATCTTAATTAGATATTGACTTAAGCATTAAAGTGTTAACCTTACAAGTCAACTCGTTCTCCTCATTGCCGCAGAAGCTAAAGTCTATTATTGCACCTCGTAGCCTCTAATATCTGGTCCACTTTAATTCCTTTATAGAATAATGACGACATATGTGAGAATTGACCTCTAACTATCACATTTCCACTGTTGAATACTTGTTTTTAGATTCACCGATTCAGAGCATCTCAACCTAGAATATCGTAGTTTTTGAGATCGAACTACATATTCACTGTTTTTATCTCCTCTGGTAGTACATCAACTTTGATTTTCAAAATTTATAATTCTTTAATCTCTAGATCTTACGAAAATGATATGATCTAAAGCCACTCGCTCCACCACTTTGCACAAAGTAGTTGCCGTCGTTGTTGCTGCTGTTTAACACTCTATTACATCCATATCTCATGTAACCTCCTCAAATATTAGGATCTATACCCTCATCCTATTAATAACTGTGTGGATTTGGCATTCCACATCTTACATTTTTCCCTGTTTCATCCTTACATCAGGGTGGATCTTGCATTCCGTATTCCATATTTGTACCTATGTCATCCATGTATTTTGGAGGATCCCGAATATTTCATCTTGCATATATACCTATGTTATCCATGCAACCTGGAGGATGCCACATTTTGAAGCCTGCACATGTACCTTTTATTCTTGCAGAATAAAGCATCTAGCACCCCACATCCCACACATTCATTTTCACCATCCATGCATTATGCTCATTCGTCATCCATGCATTATGCACAAGAGGAGCATAATGACCATAATTCTGACAACATAAGGAGCACGAGAGTGTGGCGAGGCCGCAAACAAAATATTTGAAGGATAATGGAAAATGGTTCATTGTGTGTGAGGAAGGATCGTAAATGTTTATATTTTATATTTTATATTTGAGTTTTGTTTTTTTAATTAATATTAATTGAAAATGTATTTTGTTTAGCTTCTTGTTGAGTAGGAATGCTACAGTAAGGATAAGGAGGTAATTCAAGAAAAATATATATAAAAAATTGAAAGATAATGGGGAACTTAAAAGTGAAGAAATGGAAGATTCATTGAATTTCTATCAGGTATAATCAACTAGAACAAGGCAGAAGAAATGTATTTGAGACATAAGAAATCACTACCTAATTGAGCATAATTTTCACTACTTGTGCAACTCGACTTTCTAACATGCTTAGGTGTGTTATATTTGATTAGATTGTATGTGGAAGACGTCCCCATTGAATAGGTGAGAAAGTATTTCAAGAACTAATTTCCTATTAAGATTCCAATAAGTTTAAGGGAATATCTGATCAGGAAAAAAATAGAGCATATGAATTAGGAAACTGTAACCAAACATACTACTACAAAAATCATATACAACAATATTCATTTGTCATACCCTAATTTTTAATCCTAAGATCCCACATATCATTTGCACACTTTCACAAGCAAGATCATATGCTTGGTTCTTCCCTTCCTCTTATCCTTTAGGGTTTGCCTTTGTAGAGGTCACCAAGCACCCTTTTGTGTGTGTTTATCTTTATGTTTATATGCCTATTGTTTATCTAATCACTAATCAAAATACAAAAATATATCTTGTTTCTTTAAGCTTTGTGCAAGGTAGAACATTTCATCAAGAGCACCAAGCTTGGTTCCTCACCTAGGGTTATGTTCTCTCAAGGAAAATTGTGGTCATCCATTGATTCTCAAGAGCTTTTCTCTCAAGACATGGCTTTTAATCCCAAGATTTTTGATCACCAAACATATTTCAACATCATTTGGATCAAGAATACTTCAAGTTTTGAGTGGATTCAAGTGACACTTTTGACATGAGGAAGGTGCACACGGTTACACTCATTTTCCGCTCAATTCACCCCTCTCAGCATTCCATCATCTTCATCTATAAAAAGAAGTGTATTCTACCTTTATTTCCAGGCTTTTAAAAGCCATTGAACCCCTGCTTGAACTTCAAATTTTCCCCTGAAATTTCACTATTGGGTTTTGAATTCTAGCCATTCTCAACCCAAATTCTTTGTTCTAGTACCTTCATCAGCCTCCTCTGAAGCTTTTGCATCATGGCTAAAGCTCCCAAACCTTCTGAAATGCTCTGACCATATCAAGCTTCTTCAACCTCTGGCCACCATCTCAACAAGGTAGTTAGAAGCTTCAATTTGCTTCAAATAAGTTACCAAAATGTAGACCTTGGATTGCTGATCATTTCCCATAACTTATCTAATGTTAATTGTTTGATTCGATCATTTAATTTTTGTTTGACCGTTCATGTTTATTTCTTCATTTCTAAAAAATTATCCTCACTCCTTTTCAATAAATGAAAATAGAGGATGGAGTTGAGCTCACCTTGATGAGATGGTCAGAATGGCATAGGTCTCATGACCTGAAGTAACTGTTTCCTAGAGCTCCGGTGAGAGCTCACCAAAGAAGATGACCGGAGAGACTGATATGATATTTTGCCTTGCACGTGTTCCATTGTGTTCCCTCATCTCAGGTGTGTTGGATTTGCCACGTCAATTAATGAGGCTTGATCCAACGTGCCTTGTTTTTTCTCATTTTTATTATTTTCTGATTTTATTTTAAAATTTCATTAAACTTCAAAAATTCATAGAATATAGCCACATTAACATTTTTCACTCTAATTTTTTTCATAGTTTTATAAAAATATTTCCTATTTTTGAGAATTTTTGTGCATTTTATCATTTACAAATTTTCATGATTTTCTTATTTTTGCATATGTTTTAAATAGTTTAAAAATATTTTTATGCATTTTAAAATTTACAAAATTTTTGTATATGATGCTTGAGTTGTTTCTGACTTTCTGGATTTTTCTTGATCATTTGTGATCTTGTTTGATGCATCTTTTTCATTTTCATGTTTATTTCCCTTTTTTATTCACTTTTAAAATCATATTTTATGCATATTATTTCATTTTATTGTATTTTGTTCTTGTTTGACCTTTGTTGACTGTTGTTTGACTTGAATTTTGGTTAATTTGGTCAAGTTTCATCAAGCTTAATGAATTTTGGGTGTTGATGGGGGTGAAAACCCTAATCCACCAAAATGGATGATTGATCTTGATGATAGCTTGATCAATCCTTGAATTTAATTTGTTGTTTTGGTTTCCTTGTTGTCTCTTCTTAATCTTGCTTTTTTTCTTCTTCTTTTGGTTGATGAAAATCTTTAACATCATGAAACTTTTTTGAAGTTCTTGATTAAGATGATGCCACTCCTTTTTTTTTTTTGGTGGTAAGCATTAGGAGAGTGACTTACATGTTATTTCTCTAGCTTGAATTAGTACAAATATTGTTATTGACCAGCCCCCCAAAGTATGACATTCCATATAGGTTGTGCTATGATTGCTTAACATAGCGTTGAATTTGTCCCGAACCGGAAACTAAGTCATTTTTGTAAGTGAGATTGTCAGCCTCCTATTCTCCATGATATTGTGTGAAATAGATTGAATCTTTTGTTAATAAAGAGAGCTAGTGACATACTTGTTGATTTTTATTCAAGTTGGAGCCCTTCTCATGGTAATGTATAAGACCGTGTTTTCATGCTTATGAATGTCTAGTTGAGTGTTCTCCAAAAAATGATAAATTGACCTTTCTTTTATAATCACTAACTTACTAATCTTTACTTTAATTGTCATTTATTTTATACTCTTTACTTATTGTCATTTACTTTTATGCTTTTACTTTAGCATTTTATATCATATTGTCATATTATTTTTCTCTTTGTCCATTTAGAATTATGTTTATGCTTATGCTCTTTTTTATTTTGTCCATTTGGACTTCCTTAATCTTAAGACATTAGTAAATATTAAACCTCTTAAAAGACTTGGTTACTTTGTGCACTTGGTGTTACTACCCTATGCATTATTAAGAAATTATGGACTTAGAATTAAGACATTGACCTTGGCTTGGAAGTACATCTTAAGACCTATTTGGGTTCATCTAGTACCCTTGGCTTAAGGTTTCACTACAAGAAAATTGGCAAATTGCGACGGTTCATTTTGATAGATTACGACGGTTTTAACTGTCGCAATTTGTAAGTTACGACGGTTTCAATCCCGTCGCAGAAACGTGCGTCGCGAGGCCGTATTGCAACGGTTGTGAAAACCGTCGTACAAATCGTCGTTATTTTCACAACGGGTAGCTAACTATCGTAATCTCCATATTGTGACAGTTTTCAACCGTCTTAACTTGCTTAATGATTTTTGTTTTATTGCGAAAGTATATTGTGGCGGTTTGAACCGCCGCAAGTTGAAAATATTTAAAAAAAAAACTATGACATCATATTACGACGGTTCCAACCGTCGCAACTTTCTGTTCCACAGGTACATTCGCAGGTAATTTATTTTTAAAATTAAAAAAAAAACTGTTTGTTGAAATATGAACAAAATGGGTATTTTTCATTCAATTAAACATATATATCATATTACATTTATCCAAGGTAATTTATTTTTAAAATTAAAAAAAAATGTTTTTGAAATATGAACAGAATGGGTATTCTTCATTCAATTAAACATATACATCATATTACATTTATCCAAGCACCATGTCACTTTATATGTTAGAAGCTTATCATATTATAATTACATGCAGATAAAGAATCAAATACATTTGATATGATCTATTTATTTGGTAGTTGAGATATTGGGCTTGAACTATCATTAGTGGGTGAATTTGAGGAAACCACGGACCTATCCCATATGTGAACAACATTATCATTTCCACCACTATCCAATTGTTTTACCTGAGGATGACCACTTGAGCCCACAAACTTCCTGGTTGTGTCCTCTGTACGTTTCAACAATGTGAGATCTCACTCTAACATCATTGTTTACTATTTTACCATCCATTCCTCCTGTTGTCAGTGTCGCGGTGAAATTTGGATACCAAACTATTGATTAGTTTGAATCTTTAATTCATTTTGCAACCGAACTTTGATTTGTCCAAAGGAAGGGATAAAGATCGAAATTCCCACAATGCAATGCAAATGCAAGGTTTAGAGAGTTATAGGTTCGGGGGTCGGTTAAACTTAGGGAAGGTACTAGCATCCTAAGTTTCTGTAGTACTCTACAGGAACCTCTTGTTTTATGTTGTTTATTGCTAAGTGTTTATTTGCTTAATGGTTAAAGACCTAGGGGGTTTATTTCTAAGTATACTCCATAAGACGTCGCATCTTATGCCTACATATCCTTACGAGAGTGGAATCAGAGTATCTGTAGTTCCTCTAAAGGGGTCGAGGAGATCTTTGACTGTGGTCAAAGTTCCTACGGGTTTAGGGTAGTTGATTGATTGATTTTAGGAGAAAAGATGAGTTGTCATATTAAGGGAGATTTAACCGCCACAAATTGTAGGAAAATAGTATTTGCATCGTCTTAAGAGAAGGGCTCAAGTACTCGGGTATTGATCGACGAGTACGCCTTTATCTCTCTTAAGACAAAGTTCCTACGGTATTGATTGTATTAATGTGGGGTGGAGATTCTATCTCGCTTAAGATGATTAACATCTATTTCTCTATTGTGTTTGAATAAGTTTGATTGAGTTGTATGTTTATTTCTATGTTGTGAAGTAAGGAAAAAGGTCCTCCTATGGGGTAGGATCTATCTTAATTGATCAACTTGAATGGGATCAAGGATCATAGGGAGAATGATGCAAATGATGTGCACTACACACAATTGTTGAATCATGTGTAGGTTTTTCCTTTGGACGGAATGCGATGCGAGGAAAGTAAATGACGATAATGTTAAATTGCGGAAAATAAACCATACACATGCATGAAAGCGCTAAGGTGTAGGTGAGTGAATTGTGGATGTGTAAGGTGCACGATTAAATTGTATTTTGCGCTGTTGATTGATTTTAAGCAGATTGCTTTGATTATTTTAAGAGAAAAGGTTGAATTGATTTATAAGAAAATGCTGAAATTGACATTAAGAAGTTATATTAGTTCATTTAAATTGATTTGTAAGAAAACTATATTGTATTATTTTGGTGAGATTTATTTTAAGAGAAATGTTATATTAGTTTTATTAATAAAAGGGCCCTTAGATGTGAATTGATTAAGTTTCTGATTTTAAGGAAAAGATTCTTAAATAAAAAGTGGGTTTTTCCTAAATTATAAAATAGATTTAGTTAAATAGGTTTTATTTATTTATAAAAGGTTATTCTTATTGATAAATAAATTAAATTAAATAAATATTCATGAAGTGAGTGTTTTTTATAAAATATTTTGTTATTATTAACTATAAAATAGTTTATTATATTACGAGGGTTTATTCAATAAAATGGACTTTTAATTATAAAAAAAAAAAGACTAGAAGTTGATTTTAGATAAAAAGGGTTATTATAATTATATAAAAAAAGTTGTGAATAATTTTATTATAAAAGATTAAATTAGCTAAGGGGTTATTAATAGGCTAATTAGAATGAGAAAAACAGATCTTATGTTTTTTCAGAAAAATTATTAGTTAAGAAAAAGAGTATTGTTCTAATTAAAAGGTTGATGTAGAGTTAAATAATGAATTAAATAAATTAAAATGGTTGTTAGGAGGGTGGATTAAGGGTTTAAGTAGTGGTTAATGAGAGACGGATGAATCTGGTGGGGTAAGAGGGTCGTGGGTGTACCGTAGGGAGCAGTTATGGTCGCGAGATGATGACCCGTTGAAGATCAAGTGATAGTCGTGTGAGGTGTACCGTAGTAACGGTGTGTATGTGTGCATAGGATCAGATTACAAATAATAAACAAAAATTAAAAAAAAAAGAATAAACCCTAATCCTAATTCCAAATCCCTCCGCCGTCTGAGCTCCTTTCGCCCTCCATCTCTCGATCGCCATCCCCCTTCTCTTCAAATCCTCCATCGATTCTCCCTAAATTCCTTCACCATCTTCTTCTTGTTCGTAGACCTTCGTATTTTCTCCTGAAAACGAAAGCAAACAAGTCAAAACGTTCACCAAATAAAAATGAAAATTACCGTGAGGTATCGACGACGGTAATCGGTTTTGGTGTGGATGAGGGTTCTGGTGGTGGTGGTTGATTGTGGATGGTGGACTCGCGCAAGCGGTGTGTGTCGGAGACGACGGTGAGGATTTCAGAGGCTCGACGGCGCGATGGGATAGCAAGATAAGTTCTCCTCCTTTTGTATTTTAGGTTTTTCGGATTTGGGATTTCTATCTGTTTTCTCTGTGAATTTTTTTGTTCGTCTTTCTGTTGACTCCCGTTATCCCTTTTATACACAAACCTGATAGGATTTCAATTAAGTTTTCTTCTTTAAAACTTTCCTTATTTACTTGATGCTGTCTGGAATTAGCTTGATGATTTGGGAAAACATTAACCCCTTTCTCTTTTCGTTCAGATTTGCTGGGTTGAAATTGGAAACTTCTGAGCTTCACTTGGATTTGTCGGATTTCAAAAGGGAAGGAAAGAATATCTGCTCTTGACGGCTTTGATTCTCATTGTCTACAGCAGGTGTTGCTATTGATTCAATACTTGGAACTGATACAGGGTTGTTTTTTTGTTTTCTTCAGAAGTCACTATTGCAGAAGAGTCTACATAGTCATCTAGATCATCGTGCGAAAGATGTGTTGGTGAACTAGGGGGCTTGAAATATAGAATGAAGACTGAGAATCACACCTTGGTGTGGCCTCCACTTTATGGTCTTCATTCCCAGCAACCTCTCGGACGGGCTTGACTATTTCAGGTTGTTTGTGATTCCCATTATCATAACCAGTTTGCATTGAAGAGTCGCTCCTTGTTGCCTGATTATACAGTAACTCATTTTCTGCAATTGGTTTCCTGTATTGTGCAGGTGGCTTAAGGGCTTTGAGCTTGTTACTTAAGTTCAGACAGCTGCTACCGTGAGAGTTACAACGACTCCTTTGCAATAAACGACAGTTTTCAACTTGGTAGCATACTCTAGTTAGCAGGTGATTCCATCAAAGCCGAATTTGGCGTTTACGCGCAGAGTTATACCGACACTGCTATTTTGTAATGCTTTCCATCTATGGGATTTGTCTGCAGGAGTTCTAAGGGTGTTGCCGACGGGAGCTGCGTTGAGTTTGAGCTTCTGACATTGCACTAGAGCTTCTTGGTGCTAGTTAAGTGACTGCTCTTGTTGTTTTGTATGGAATTTTATTGTTTATATCATGAAGCAAAGGTATAATGACTGAAGTCAAATGTCTTAACAATATGATTGGTTGTATAGGTTTGGAGGCTCGACGACTTGTTTGTAATCTTTGTGAAGAGAGTGAGATTGGTATTGAATGACTCAACGCCTAGGCCATAATCATCTTCCATTTACCGTTCTGTTTTGGCAGAAATACCTTTGGCATGATAACAGGGGCGTGACAATCTATATACCGCAGCAAGCTTTGGGAAGGAATCAAGGGAGGGATTTGCTTTGCCTTCTTGAGCAATGACGACCTTGGTAACCCCTAAAACAATCTTGCACGTGTAATATGCCATGAAGGGTATGATCTCTAGTATCTTCAAGCACACCAATCTGCCTGTTGTTAACACACTTTTGTGGCGATAAAATTGCATCTATTTTGGCTTTAACATGGCTTGGGAACTGTTTTTAAAATGATGATGCTTATTTGCAGCAGGTTTGGATTAGCGAACCGAGAAGACGACATTGGGTAACACTCCCTCAAAGGCTTTTTTTTTACGCGCCATTCGAGCCTGATGAGGCCACCATCGGAACAAACTTGCTGCCATGATGCTTCGAAGTAATGCCGGTGTGCACGAAGTGGTGGAGTTTTACGCAGGACCTGTGATAGGAATGACTTATCTTTTACTGTTATGTGCTTTGTAACTTGTACAAGAGTTGAGGCTGCCGACGTTATGTTGTAGCTTTCGTAGCCTGCAAATTCGCTGTAGGTAAGCCTGACGTGAATTTCTTGATTTTACGGTTTGGTTATCTCTTCCTCAGTTCGTGAGTGTTTAATTTCTGTGCTTCCATGCTGTTTATGTAGAAATTTCAAGCAGATGTTTGAGGGACTACGAGGATAACCGGCGACAGAGATTAGTAGCATGTTGTTGTTGATATCGAGGCTATTGCTACCGGAGTTAAAGCAAGGGTCTCGGCTGCCACGGAACGTAAGCAACTGTTACTGCTACAAAACAAATTATTGAATGCTCTGGTGAGGAAAGAACTCGAAACTCCATAACCAGTGGCAAGTTGTTATCCAAATCTTCAAGATGACGTAATAAGTTTCCCAATCGTGACAAAGGGTCCTAGCAGCGCTCGGATGACTGTAGCTCGATAAAACTTCGATCCATTTTGTAATCTTTGAGTTTAGTTGTAGGATGTATGGACATTAGAGACAACTCCTACTTTGATGATCCTTGTAAAGTTATGCGTTTCGAAACATTGTTGCTGTACTTATTTTATATCCACAGAACCAATATGTATCATTTGGAAGTGAACGGTGCCTTTGATGTAATTATTCATGACTAACATGGTTTGGTGGTTTTGAAAATACTTTGCAAACTCAGCATTGAAATTATGTGAAATGTGATGGGGGACTTCTAGAGAATCATTTGTATTCTAGAAAGGATTATGTAGCATGTGAACTTCAATCCATGAATTCTCTTAAGCTAAAAAACCTTCTTGAATGGTGACTTGGATTGATGACTTAAACAAATTCAAGTTGACTTGTGAGGATTATGAATCTTGCACTAAAATTTGATAAGAACCACGTGAGAAACGTCCAAACATCCAGTTCTTGTAATGGTGACAAATTTTGTGAGGACATATGGATCATCTTGAAAACCCGGAAACAATGCCACACCGAATCATAACTTAAACTTGAACCATGTAGCCTTTTTCAAAATTGAATAATAACTTAAAGGCTTGGATTCCAGATTGACTTGAACTTGGACCTTTAACTTAAACTTGAGTCACGTAAAAAATGTCTTCTTTTTTTAGACGAAAGCCTTGCAAATTGAACTCGAACATTTGAATCATTAAAGCCTTCTGTGCTCTATCCTTGTAACCTTAAAACATTCTTGACAAATGACCAAGACTCTTGGAGAACAAAGTACCCTTAAAATATTGATCCAGGGATGGTCTGGAGCAAAGAAAGAGTTTTGAAGGTGGAACCCATATCAAGTGTAAACTCTAGGATCACTTTGAATTAGGATTGACTGGTCAGACCCTGAAATGCTCAATTCGAGAGAATAGGCATCGTTCACACCTGACACCATTGTACCTACACAAGCTGGTTAGTTGCAAAAAGAAACATAAATATAACAGTGCAAAATAGAGGTGGGATCTTATGGTCAAAAATTAGGGTGCAACAGTCAGAATGTGACTGTTCCAAGCCAGTGAACCCACTCTTGCTCTATGTCCACCCTTTAATGTCCTTAGCTACAGAAACCAAAATGAAACCATACAAATATGAGACTTGAGAACAATTTTAAGTTTAAAACAAAATAAAGAATGGTTTAAAATAAAAAATAAAACTGGACATATTCTGTTCAAAACCAAAAACATATTCTTCCTGAGCAATTTGCATCTATAGTATCATGAATAAAACACAAATAGCACCATAAGAACAAGGCCTAATGACTTAGATGATATTTACCTGTTCAGAACCAAAAAAGTATTTTGCACTAAGCAATTTGCATCTATGGTATGATGAATAAACACACAAACAACACCATAAGAACAATGCCTAATGATTTATATGATAGAAACAACAATTATACATTATAACTACTTGTATACAATGTCTTTGCTTTGCAAATGCATATACCAGGTCAAATTTGATAGAAGGAAATGAAGAACATCAACGTCGCCATATTTGAACATTCTCGTTCCCCAGAACTTGTGTTGTCCCTGTTTACCTATTCAAAAATTCAAATCACAATTCACATTTATAGGTTTTTGAATAAAGGCAAAGTCAGCATAGAAAAGATCAATACAGCTACCTGCGAAAAGATCAATACAACTACCAAACTTATGTGCATTTACTGCTTTGGAAAGGTCAAGACAAGTAGAATATTTTGAATGCATTATTTCAGAACTTATCCCAAGAGATTCAGCTACCTGCGAAAAGAAGATTAGAACCATAATCATTGTTAAGTGAGCATAAACATTAGGAGTGTTTCAAATGTTCATATATTTCGGAACCCAAAATAATTCTGAAGGTGAAGTATAATTTAAGACCATTCAATATGTATACCATAGATAAGATGTACACAACTGGGATTGGGCCATTATTCAATTAAAAAGAATAAAATTATCAGAGTACATATACATGCCTGGTCAACATATGAAACACTTCGCTGGAAAACCATGTGCTGATTTGAGCTAGGAATTGCAAGCACTTCAACTCGTTCGCCTCTACCAAGATCCCTAAAGTAGTCCCTATATCTTGAAATATCAGCAGTAGCAGACATCAAAACCACCCTGCAAACACATAATATATTATCATGGTATCGCTGTAATTAAACAAACAATTGCATGTCACTTCTGATCTTTAAATATATAAATTACTTTCTTACATATATGCACATAGAACTCTCTTTAATTCACTATTCCAAATATCCTTTCAACACTAACAAAACCAAGATGCTAACCTTAAGTCATTGTTCTTTAACAAAAACCGCTTTACACAAACTAGTACATGATCAGACTCCACTAATCTTTCATGTACATCGTCAAGAATAATAACCTTGTAGTTCAGTGCAGCCACCTGCGAAAAGATCAATACAGCTACCAAACTTATGTGCATTTACTGCTTTGGAAAGGTCAAGACAAGAAGAATATTTTGAATGCATTATTTCAGAACTTACCCCAAGAGATTCAGCTACCTGCGAAAAGAAGATTAGAACCATAATCACTGTTAAGTGAGCATAAACATCAGGAGTGTTTCAAATGTTCATATATTTCGGAACCCAAAATAATTCTGAAGGTGAAGTATAATTTAAGACCATTCAATATGTATACCATAGACAAGATGTACACAACTGGGATTGGGCCATTATTCAATTAAAAAGAAGAAAATTATCAGAGTACATATACATGCCTGGTCAGCATATGAAACACTTCGCTGGAAAACCATGTGCTGATTTGAGCTAGGAATTGCAAGCACTTCAACTCGTTCGCCTCTACCAAGATCCCTAAAGTAGTCCCTATATCTTGAAATATCAGCAGTAACAGGCATCAAAACCATGTGCTGATTATTGTTATTTTGTTGCTCTATATGAATGATATTCTAATAGAAAGAAACAATGTCGAAGATGTAATGAGGGTGAAGGCTGAACTCAATAAGGATTTCGACATGAAGGGTCTAGGAGCTGCGTCCAGGATTCTTGGGATTGACATCCGAAGAGATAAAAATCAGTCGAAATTATACTTATCTCAATAGGCATACCTACAGAAGGTTCTCGAAAGTTTGGTATGTCGAATTCAAAGCTTATTGTGACTCTGACAAATCCTCAACTCAAGCTGAGTATAGATCAGTGTCCCAGTACTGATGTTGAAAGAACTTATATGAATAGCATTTCATATGCTAATATAGTGGGTTCTTTGATGTATGTTATGGTATGTACTAGGCCTAACATAACATATGCAGTAAGTCTTGTAAGCAGGTACATGGTAAATCCTGGAAAGGCTCACTGGCAAGCATTGAAGTGGATTCTAAGGTACATAAATGGGTCTCTGAATAGAGTCCTAATTTATGGTGGAGCCTTGGTTGAAGATAGTAAAACAATAATCGAAGGATATGTCGACTCTGATTATGCAGGTTGTATGGTTTCCAGAAAATCTATTTCTGGATATGTGTTCACTATATTTGGGACAACAACCAGTTGGAAAGCAACACTTCAGAAGATCGTTGCCTTATCAACCACTGAAGCAAAATATATTGCTCTAACTGAAGCTGTGAAGAAAGCATTGTGGCTTGAAGGTTTTGCAAAGGTGTTGCAACTTCGAGGTCGAGTTATCATTGTTAAATGTGATAGTCAAAGTGCAATACACCTGTCGAAGAATTTAGCCTATCATGAGCGAACCAAGATCATTGATGTGAGGCTGCATTTCGTTAGAGGGGTAATCGAGCATGGAGATGTCCAAGTGCTGAAGGTTTCGGCATATCATAATGTTGCTGATATGATCACTAAGACGTTATCTAGTTGCAAGTTTTTCCACTGTATGCAGTTGATAAAGCTGCATGAAGAAAGCTAGTTCTTGATGTTATAGAGTTAGATCCAAGGTGGAGATTTGTGAGATGTTGGATCAAACTCTAGTATGGTCGAAGGGTAGCTTCTGGTTCAATAGGAATTAAGCATGAGGTCGAAGTATGTTCGCATGCTGCTGTCGGAGTAATGCGTGTTGTAGTCGAAGTTTGCTCTAACATGCATTAGTCAATATTGCTAGGGTTGTTAGCATGTTGAATTGGGCCTTGCTTGTAAGCCAAATTATTTAAGTTAGCTTGTACCCTAAGTTAGCTTGTAATGAGTAATTGTTAAAAATCCCATTAGATTAGTGTGCTATTTTTCTTATAAATAGGATGCTAATTTCTCAATCTTGGCATAAGGAAAAATAGGAAGATAAAATTCTAATTTCAAGAGAGAGAGAATATTTTATTATTCTTGTATACTTGTAATGTTGTTCTAAGAGAAAGGAAAGAATAACTGTTTATAACCAATCCTTGTTGTTTATTGTTGTTTTACCTTATTTTCTTTGTTAACCCTAACCCTTGTGTGTTTCTTGATCGTAAAGAAACCTTTTATATTTTGTTTCAAGACATCCGACTCACAATAATATATATATATATATATAGTATCGTTTTTAGTCATGTATCTTAACTCTGAGGTTCATTTTGGTCACTTAACTTTAAAAAGATCCATATTAGTTCCTTAACTCTTCAAAATGTTTCATATTAGTCATTTTTTGTCTAATTAGCGACAAATTTAACGACAATTTTTTTAATTTTTCCATCGCTAATAGAACAGAAATGACTAATATGGAATATTTTGAAGAGTCAAGGGACCAACATGGACCATTTTTCAGTTAAGAGATCAAAATGAACCCCGAGGTTAAGATACATGACCAAAAAGGATATTAAGCCATATACTTTTCTCCGATGCGTGTATGTAAGAACAACAACGCACAACCTCGAAAGATTTTTAACTAATTAACAAAACTTGAAGATTTTTCTGTTTTACAATCTGTCCAAAAAATAATGTTTACAAGATTGGAGTGACGGTTGTTGATTAGATTTAGGAAAAAACTTATTGAATAAATAATTTTATAAAAAAATCTAATTATCAAAATCATCCGTTGGTAGTGTAACCGAAGTAATAGATCGTTTAATTTTTAAATAAAAATAAATATAAAAGGAATATGTCACCTTTAAAGAAATTAAAACAAAATCTACAGTTGTTATTCAAAGCATTTCCCGTAAATAAGTTTTTTTCTCAGTTATCTATTCCAACCGAGAGAATTGATGCTATTTTTGTTTAAAAAAAATTAAAGTGTGGTGCATCTAAGAATTATATCTCGGTCATTTATTGATTGAGGTGAAAACTTTGTTATAAAGTATATTATTCGTAGTAAAAATTGTCAGGTGAAGTCTGGTATTATTATATATGCTTCAACCCCTAATAAATATTGCTTTTTTGTTGTAGTGGATATACTTGATATTAAAATTTACGTAGTGGATATACATTATGGGGAGGTTGGTAGATGTGACGGGGAGAGTTGGATCTAGAATCTCAAATGGAAGAGACATTTTCTCTTTGATTATGAGTTGACCCTTTTTGTTGATTTCCAATATGTGATTAGTGGTTTCACCCCTACTATTGGAAGGAATGTGTGGAGGTGGCTGGAGTCGAGTGTTGGGAGTTATTCTATGTCTTTTGCTTATTCTCTTCTTCTGGTCGGTCCGTGTTTTTCCCTTGATCGCCAGATTGCTATTGAAGATTTAGCTCTCCCGATCATTTGGTGTAGTTGAACTCCTTCTAAAGTCATTGTTTTCTCTTGGCAACTTCTTCAGGATCATATCCCAACCATAGTTAACTTACTTAAGAGGGGGTTCCTCTAACCTCTTAGACTATTTTTTGCCCCTTCTGTTCCTTGCACATTGAGTCTGTTTCTCACCTCTTTGTGACTTGTTAGGTTGCGTCATATGTTTGGTATATGATCTTTACGTGATTGGGATGGTGTATTGTTTTGCCTAGTCATCTCTTGACTCTTTTTCAGATGTTTAGCTCACCGTCTTGTGTTTTTAGGTCTAGAGGGAGGTTGAAGATGGTTTGCCATATCGTGATTTGGTCGATTTGAAACTCTCAAGAGGATATAGTTTTTTCCAGGATCTTCTTGACTAAAAAAAAGTGGAAGATATGTGCATCTTGCTTTGGAAATGGTATCTTGGTAGCTCAGTGGATAACTCATGTGTCTTCTCGGCCTGACTGTAAAACCTTATCTTGTTTCTTAACCAATAGGAATGAGTGGTTTTGACCTCCATTGATTGTGTTCTTGTTAGTTTCTTTTGTGATTTCGATGGTTCTTCATGTGTTTTTGTTTGGTTAGTCTAACTTTATTTTTTGATGGATTTTTCTGCGTGTTTTTTTTTATCGTAGTTGATCTTTTTAGTTGGTTAAGGTTGTTGTTAGCTTGTGTCTTTCTTGGAGACTTCCTTTTACTTTTGACTGTAGTGTCTCCCTTTAATTTCTATTATATTTTCGTTTGCCTTTAAAAGAATATTCTGCAAAAGTTCATTCAAATGAACACCTCACTAACAACTATCGTAAAATCAATTTACTAATTTTTAAAATGACCCGATAAAATGAAATAAACATGTGGTCATGCAATTTATTCATGCAGCAAGCATAGAAGGGAATCTTCACGTCATTTTCTTCATGGAATTTTGTTTACGTCCAAGAATAGAATTTGTGGTAAACATAAAACATAATACAAGATCCACATGATTCTAGCCCCATTCTGCAATATAGTCCAATGCGTATTGCGCATGCTCTTACATCACCAATAATAGTAACCTTACACAACCCATCTATATTATATCCCTCAACCATTCATCTGTTTGAGTGTTTCAAACAAATTTTTAAAAAATAGAAAGTGACAATTTTTCTACAAAAAATTGTCATTTTTTGTCGGAGGAATGTCGTATTTATCATAGTGTCACATCGATAAATAAAAAGGAAAAAGAAGTGGATTCATTCAAATTCTATATTACTCCCGTTTGTAAAAATAATAAAGGAGATAATTTATAATCTTTTGGTGCAAAAATTATAATTTAGAGGATTTATAGTTTTTTTATTCAAAAATTATTCTTTTTAAATTGTAATTTTTTTAGAAGAAAAAATATTATATAGTAATTAATTTAACAATAGAGACTTTAAGGTTATTATCTAACAAAATAAGAGAAATTTAAATAGGAACTCGCTCATAAAACTTTAAATTAGGATCAAGATCATATTCCATGTTGACAAGTGCATATGCACAAGTATTCGATTATCGATAAATATAACAAACTTGCACCTTTCAATCCATATAAATCCGCACCTTAGAACTCAGTTTGAGCAACTGTTAAATTTGTTGTACCACTCGCATTCCAATTATACTATCCTGTCTAAAATTCAAAATATTTTGAACAACAACTTTGAATTATATATGAAACTCAATAGCTCGAAACTCAGACTCTTTTACCAGCCTTAATCTTTCTAATACACCCCAAAGTTCAACAATATATGCACTACAAGAACTCAAATATTTTGCAAAACCTCCAATCCATCACTACTACAAATAACACTTTTTATGACGAAACTTTCATCTCAAAATGCTAAAAACCGAGAGTAAAGTTCCTGGTAGCGTCATGTTAACAACCTTTTACCTCGATTATCCATAAAACCGAGGAAATATATCTATAAGGAGCGCTATTTTTTTTATAACCTATTATCACAGTCTTTTGAAAAATCGAGGGAATAAAAATATTAGGGATGCTTCAGATTTCTATTACTACATTTTTATGTTTTTTTTTCAATGGTTTAATTAGTATTTCGCACTTTGCCTCCTTTTCATATTCCATTTTTTTTTGTTATATTTTTTTCTTTGTTAATTTTTCTCTCAAATTAATTAGTAGAATATAATTTTTTTGTTATCAATAAAAAGATTACACAAATTCTTTGAAATGGACAGAAAAATTTTCATTGATAATTAGGACAACAGATAACAAAAAAACAAGACAACAAATAACTATTCGACATATTCAAACTTCTGACTCAACTCAACTTCAACTTTTAATCCTACTTTTTTATATCCTTTTAACTATCCTAAAATGAGAGAAGAGTTCAGAAAGAACTCTTCCATATAGTATGACGAACGTTATTTCCTCGGGAGGGGTCTCAACCATTTCTATTAAGTTAAAAATATTAAGTGGAAGATTAATTTTGATGTTGTAGATAAGAAAGTACAAAGTATGTTTATCATCTGAAGTAAGTGTTTATAATTGTTTCTCTCTTAAACGAAGATTTGACACTAGGAATTGATGTCAAAATTTTGCAATTGGGATGAGAGTGGCAAGACTGGTGAGGTTATTGTAGTTGACATAAGTTAGGAGAAGGTGGTTTGAGAAGACATTGTTGAATCTATATTGTTCAACACAACTACATTTCTCTTCATACTTTATAGTCTGAGCAATAAGTGATGGAGTAATGGTGATAAAAAAAGTCATACACATTGGATTGTAATGAACTAGTATCCTTACCAGATTTCCTAACAAAGACATTTAACCAGAACTCTGTTACGAGATTAGCGTAGATGGGTCCATGAAGAATGTCAAAGTAACCTTTCAACTTATGTTTGGTAATAATTTTCATTAGATCAAAACTTTTGTCTTTCAACTCTTCGAAATCAACAAACTTTTCATTGATAACAAACTAAAGATTTTCATCTTCATTAAAGGTTTTTGTAGACATTTTTTTGAATAAAAAGAAAAGACTTTTAAACTAGATTTGGAGGTTTTTGTAGACAAAGAAATGAAAATGAAATTAGACCTGAATAGTGTATAAATAAATTGGAAAAAAGGAAGTGAAACAGTCAAAGAAGCTCAAACGCCTTCTTAAAAATCTAAAAGATACGTTACATTTTGAATATGGATGATCATTACTATTCTAGTTGTTGTGAATCAGATGTTTTAAAACAAAATATAAATGGTTTTTTTATGATCAAGAAACACACAGGGGTTAGGGTTAACAAAGAAAACAAGGTAAAATAACAAGGAACAACAAGGATTGGTTATAAACTGTTATTCTTTCCTTTATCTTAGATACAAGATTACAAGTATACAAGAATAACAAAATAACCTCTCTCTCTTGAAATTAGGATTTTATCTTCCTATTTTTACTTATACCAAGATGAGAGACTAGCATGCTATTTATAAGAAAAATAACACACTAACCTAATGGGCTTTTTAACAATTACCCATTACAAGTTAACTTAGGGTACAAGCTAACTTAAACAATTGGGCTTACAAGCAAGACCCAATTCAACATGCTAACAAACCTAGCAATATTGACTAATGCATGTTAGAACAAACTTCGACTACAACACACATTACTCGCGAACTGACTTCGACCATACTAGAGTTCGATCCAATATCTCACAAATCTCCACCTTGGATCTAACTCTATAACATCAAGAAACTAGATTTTTTCATGCAGCTTTATCAACTGCATACAATGGAAAAACGTGTAACTGAGCAACGTCTTGGTGATCATATCAGCAACATTATGATCTGTCAAAACCTTCAGCACTTGGACTTCTCCGCGCTCGATTACCCTCTGACAAAATGCAACCTCACATCAATGTGCTTGGTTCGCTCATGATTGGATGAATTCTTTGACAGGTGTATTGCACTTTGACTATCACATTTAACAGTGATAACTCGACCTTGAAGTTTCAGCTCCTATGCAAAACCTTCAAGCCACAATGCTTCATTCATAGCTTCAGTTAGGGCGATATATTTCGCTTCAGTGGTTGATAAGGCAACGACCTTCTGAAGTGTATCTTTCCAACTAATTATTGTCCCAAACATAGTGAGCACATATCCATAAATTGATTTTCTGGAATCCATACAACCTGCATAAGCAGAATTGACATATCCTTCAATTTATTTTTTACTATCTTCACCTAAGGCTCCACCGTAAATTAGGACTCTATTAAGAGACCCATTTATGTACCTTAGAATCCACTTCAATGCTTGCCAATGAGCCTTTCCAGGATTCGCCATGTACCTGCTTACAAGACTTACTGCATATGTTATGTCGGGTCTAGTATAGACCATAACATACATCAAAGAACCCACTATATTAGCATATTGAATGCTATTCATATAAGTTCTTTCAATATTAGTACTGAGACACTGATCTATACTCATCTTGAATTAAGGGTTTGTCAGAGTTACAACAGGCTTTGAATTCGACATACCAAACTTTTCGAGAATCTTCCGTAGGTATGCCTCTTGAGATAAGCATAAGTTCGACTGCTTTCTATCTCTTTAGATATCAATCCTAAGAATCCTGGATGCAGTTCTAGATCCTTCATGTCGAACTCCTTATTGAGTTCAGGCTTTACCCTCATTACATCTTCGACATTGTTGCTTGAAATTAGAATATCATCCACATAGATCAACAAAATAACAAATGAATTACCAGGTCAAAATATGAAGTAAACACAATGGTCGAACTGACTTCTGATGAAACTTATGCGTGCCATGAACTTGTCGAATCTCCTATTCCACTGTCGAGGAGATTTTTTCATTCCATATAAAGATCTTTTCAGTTTGCACACATAATCTTCCTTCCCCCTTTCAACATACCCTTCAGGTTTCTTTATAAGTATTGTTTCATCTAGATCACCATACAAGAATACAGTCTTCACATCCATCTATTCCAGTTCAAGGTCGAACTGGGTCACCGTGGCAAGCAACATTCGAATAGATTTGTTCTTCACAACAAGAGAGAACACATCATTAAAGTTGACACATTCTTTCTGAGTGAACCCCCTAGCGACCAATCTTGCCTTGTATCTCTTCGACGCCACTCATTTGATCCCTTCCTTAACTTTGAAAATCCATTTACAGTTGACTAACCTTGCTCCAGCTGGTTTCTTGATCAGTTCCCAAGTATTTTTATCATGAAGAGATTTCATCTCATCATCCATGGCCTTCAGCCATTCAATCTTGTTTCGACTCCTCATAACTTCTTTATAGTCTCTAGGTTCATCTTCTAGAACCTCACTTGCACAGATAAAGCCATAAGTTATAAGATCTGCATACTCAAGACTCTGAGGTGGCTTGATGACTCTCCTCGACCTGTCTCTTACTAGCAGGTATTCATTGTCAGTCTCCTCATCTTCGACAACATCTTCTGCCTCTTCTTCGACTTCATCTGGGATATGCAATTCAACATCAACATGCTCTACCTCAACATGAATCTCTCGTTGTTCATGCTCTTCGTCAGCATCAATAGTTTTCTTGAAAGCCATCTCTACTTCATTGAAAACTACATCTCGACTGGTGACACACCTCCTATGACCTGGCTCTAGGTACCATAGCCTATAAGCTTTGACTCCTTTAGAGTATCCCATGAACATGCATTTCTGAGCTCTATGTTCGACCTTCCCTTGCCTAATATGAGCATAGGCCACGGAGCCAAATACTCTCAGCCTGTCAAGACTAGGTGGATGTCCCGACCAAACTTCTTCAGGTTTCTTCATTCCCAAGGCAGTCGAGGGACATCTATTTATCAGATAGGCTGCTGTTGAAACAGCCTCCGTCCAAAACACCTTCTTCAATCCAGCACTAACCAACACGCATCTAACCCTTTCAAGGATTTTTCAATTGAATATCTCAGCTAAGCCATTTTGTTGAGGAGTACCTGCTACAATCTTATGTCTTGCAGTCCCAAACTCAACACAGTAACTGTCGAGCGCTTCGTTGCAGAACTTAAGGCCATTGTCGATTCTCAACCTCTTGACCTTTCTGCCAGTTTGAGTCTCATCCTTCGTCTTCTGAATGAATACCCATAGCTTTCTGGAATAGTCATCAATGAAGGATAGAAAATACCTTGCACCTGAGGATGAAAGATTCCTTGTAGGCCCTCAAAGATCAGCATGAATGTAATCCAAGGATCCATGTGTTCTTTGCTTGCCTTTGTTAAACTTCGCCCTACAGGATTTACTAAATACACAAGATTCACAAAAATCTAACTTTTCGACTTTGTCACCTCTTAGCAGGTTCTGCTTCCCCAATTCGAACGAGCCTCTTTCGCTGACATGATCCAATCTCATGTGCCATAGTTCTGTCTTTGACGCAGGTTTTATAGATGCAACATTTGTCAAACCACTTACAACCTCAACCTCAAGGGTATACAAGCCTTGTTTCTTCACGCCTCTTAAGACTTCCTTCGACCCCTTCATGACTCTTAGGATACTTTTCTCTCCTTGAAAGATATATCCCTTTCTGTCGAATTCACCAAGAGAAATCAAATTTCTCTTCAAACCAGGTACATACCTGACTTCAGTCAATAACCTTATTGACTCATCATGGAGCTTGAATCTCACATATCCAATACCTGCAATTTTGCAATATTTGTTGTTTCCCAGTAGCACCGATCCATCATCTTGATCACATAACTCCTTGAACAATTCTCTGTTTGGAGTCATGTGCCAAGTGTGACATGAATCTATAATCCACTCTTTTTTTTAGTCACCACTTGAAACCACAAGAACATCATATGAGTCGAAGTCATCTTGAACAATGGTTGTGTTTCCATTATCCTTAACTCCATGATCCTTCAAGCGTTCAGGGCACACCTTTCTTGTGTGACCTTTCTTCTTACAATGATAACATCGAATACCAGATGTTTTGCCACTATAAGACTTATGCTAACTTTTACCTTTCTTCTTGTCGAACTTACCATCCTTTCGCAAGAATTTTCCCTTAACGGCTAAATCTTCGCCCACCGTCGAAGGTTTACGCTCCTTTCGTTTGTCCAAGTCCTTCGAATATAAGGCTGATTGAACTTCTTCAAAGCTCAGGGACTCCCTTACATACAAGAGAGTTTCTTTGAAGTGAGCATGTGTTCTGGGCAAAACACACAACAACAATAGTGTTTGATCTTCATCATCGATCTTCACATCAATATTTTCAAGATCAAGAATCAGCTTGTTGAACATATCCAACTGCTCAGCCAACATTTTGTCTTCACTAATCTTAAATGAATACAAAGCTTGATTCAGGTGGAGTCGATTCACCTGGGATTTGGTCATGTGCAAACTTTCAAGTTTCACCCATAACCCCGATGTTGTAGTCTTCTTTGATACCTATCAAAGAACCTTATCACCAAGGCTCAACAATATTGCATTGTGGGCTTTCTCAATCATGCCCGTCTTTTCTTTTTTTGTTGACGCGGCGTCCATGGCTGCCTCTCCCTTCAATACTTCCAAACAACCCTGCTGAACTAGTAGGGCTTTCATCTTCAAGCGCCACAGGCCGAAGTCGTTCACTCCGGTGAACTTTTCAATCTCATACTTTGTTGAAGACATCTTATCCGCGCTTACCGCACCAATTTTTATTGAATCAGATGTCTTGAAACAAAATATAAATGATTTCTTTATGATCAAGAAACACACAAGGATTAGGGTTAACAAAGAAAACAAGGTAAAACAACAAGGAACAATAAGGATTGGTTATAAACTGCTATTCTTTCCTTTCTCTTAGAAACAAGATTACAAGTATACAAGAATAGCAAAATAACATCTCTCTCTTGAAATTAGGATTTTACTTTCTATTTTTCCTTATACCAAGATGAGAGACTAGCATGCTATTTATAAGAAAAATAGCACACTAACCTAATGAGATTTTTAACAATTACCCATTACAAGCTAACTTAGGGTACAAGCTAACTTAAACAATTGGGCTTACAAGTAAGGCTCAATTCAACATGCTAACAAACCTAGCAATATTGACTAATGCATGTTAGAACAAACTTCGGCTACAACACGCATTACTCGCGAATCGACTTCGACTACAACACACATTACTCGCGAATCGACTTCGACCATACTATAGTTCAATCCAATATCTCACACTAGTGATATAACTCAAGGGGCGATGATCATTACTATTTTTTTAAAATATAAAAAACAACATACTACCTCAGTTTTTAAATATAACTGAGGGAAAAAAATCAGGAACCTTTCTTTCTTTTTTTTTAAATATTTTTTATTTGTAAATATTCTTTGTAAGTAAGGAAATTAAAGGTTTTTTTACCTCAGTATTTTATCAAAATGAAGGTTAAAGTATTTTACCTAAATTAAACATAAAAACTATTGTTGATTTTGTTAATCAAATGTAGGTCGTTCATTTCATGAGATATCAATGCTCAAGACACTACCATTAATGATCCGCGTGAAACATAAAAAACTTTCATTATAAAAACATATTTCTGAATATGAAGAAGCATGTGAATCATTATGAAGAACCTGAAACAATCCTGCTACTCTCATCCTGTTACCATGAAAAGTTTGTTAAGATGGATGCAAGAATAGAAAATTATTTGGGTTTAAGGTTTGTGTTCTTAACTATTTATTTGAGCAAAAATCACTTATTTATCAACCCATTTTTTATTTTATATCAAAAACATCAATTAGAGGTAAAGCCATTGAAAATATAGTCGCACCTAACATTTGATCTTGTCTAAATATCAAGGATTCGAATATCTAACATATGATCTTCATGGACTAATCAATTTTTATTTTAATATTCTCTGTAAACAATGTAATATTCTGGGTAAATAATATTGTAGTTTGTAAACAAATTATTTTATTAATGTTATGTTTAAATAATGGAACGAGTTTTATTTAAAATAAACAATCTATCTTACCCCTCGGTTTTTGAGTAAGCAGAGAGGTATAGCACGCTATTTTTGTAAATAATAAAAATGCAGATGTTGGAGTTCGAATCCATGATCATATCACTTTACCCCTCGAATTTTCTTTATTTGAGGTGTTAAATGACATCTTTTTATGTCACTATTCGTTACGTCGTCTAAGTATTCGATGTTAAATCTCTTTCGCGTGCGACGTTATAAACGTTATTTATAGTAGTGGACTCATCCTTACAATCTCTTAAAAAACCACTACATCTAACTATCAAGTCATTCTTAATAGCTTCATTTTTGTTTAATCTCACCCAATCCAAAGAAATTAAAGTCAACCTTATTTACTTATTCTCTGGAAGCAATTCAATCTTACTATCATATAACTCCATGCCATAAAATATTCATGAGCAACATTACTAACTTGCCACAATAAAATTCTAGATCTAAAATATTTCATCATATTGATCGCTTTTGCTCCACATCTAAAGTGTATGGTAACAAGAAGTTGGCCAAAGTTCTATCCAAGATAGATTTCCAAACCTAAAATTCTTATCATGTTGTAATTTTTATTCTTATTAAAAATTACGTTGAATAATAAAATATTATTGTTGAAATATTTCTATTAATTTTTTATTTTATTTTGTGTTTTTGGTGAGCATGCTTCCACGTAAACATATGTTTTTCTTTCTTGTTTTCTCAAGAAAGAGGAGAGATTATCTATCATCTTTATAAAAGAAAGTGATACATCTATATAATTGAAGCACAGTTCAAATCAAGCCTAGCTCAAAATATTACTCATTTTCTAAACCATGGTTTTGCAAGAAAACATTACTGTTCCACATTTTGTATTATTTCCTTTCATAGCACAAGGACACATTATCCCAATGATAGACATTGCTAAACTCTTAGCACAACATGGTGCCATTGTTACCATTTTCACTACACCCATAAACGCATCACGTTTTTCTTCTGTTCTTTCTCGTGCTGTTTCCTCTGGCCTTCAAATCAATCTTGTAACACTCCATTTTCCATCAACACAAGCTGGTTTACCAGAGGGTTGCGAGAATTTCGACATGGTTAATATTTCAAAAGACACGATGGACAGGCTTTTTCATGCAGTTTCCTTACTTCACAAATCAGCAGAGGAACGGTTGGATAAACTTTCACCAAAACCAAATTGTATTATCTCCGATTTTTGCATTCCTTGGACTTCTCAAATAGCTGAAAAACATCAAATTCCAAGGATTTCATTCCATGGTTTCTCTTGCTTCTGTCTCCATTGCTTTCTCAAGATACAGTCTTCAAAGATTTTTGAAAGCGTAAATTCTGATTCCGAGTATATCACTGTTCCTGGTATACCTGACGAAATTCAAATCACCAATGCGCAATTACCATTAAAAATTTTGGAACAACAAGAGAACGACTTTTTTGAGAAAATGTTTGAAGCTGAAACAAAATCGTATGGTGAAATCATAAACAGTTTTGAAGAACTAGAGAAAGAATATGTTAATGAGTATAAAAAGGAAATGAATGGTAAGGTTTGGTGTGTTGGTCCTGTTTCACTCTGCAACAAAGATGGTTTGGATAAGGCTGAAAGAGGTAACATAGCTTCAATAAGTGAACATAATTGTTTAAAGTTTCTAGATTTTCATAAACCAAAATCTGTTGTTTATGTTTGTCTTGGAAGTTTATGCAATTTAGCTTCTTCACAACTTATTGAATTGGCTTTGGGATTGGAAGAAACCAAAATGGCATTTATTTGGGTTATTAGGGATGGAGTCAATAAATCTCGAGAGTTGGAAAAGTGGATTAGTGATGAAAAGTTTGAAGAAAGGAACAAAGGGAGAGGCCTCATAATTAGAGGATGGGCCCCACAAATGGTGATATTATCTCATCCTTCAATTGGTGGATTCTTAACACATTGTGGTTGGAATTCAACACTTGAAGGGATAAGTTTTGGTGTGCCAATGGTAACTTGGCCATTGTTTGCTGACCAATTTTTGAATGAGAAGCTTGTGACTCAAGTTTTGAAGATTGGAGTGAGTCTTGGTGCTAAGGTTGTAATGGAGTTTGGTGAGGAAGAGAAGCTAGGTATTGTTGTGAAGAAGGAAAGTATTAAGGAGGCAATATGTAATGTGATGGATGAGGAAGATCAAGAAAGTAAAGAGAGAAGAGAAAGAGCTAGTGAATTAAGTGAGATGGCAAAGAGAGCTGTTGAAAAAGGTGGATCTTCTTATATTAATATGTCTTTGCTTATTCAAGATATCATGCAGCTACAATCATAACACCAAAGTTGAGACATGAAGAAACATGCAATTTATAACATTTTTTCTTTTGATGTCACCATTTGTTTTCTTTTTCTATCATAGCATATTCTACCCTGCAAGCATGAAGGTATATATATGTGTGTTTTTAAGCAAAATAAAAATTGTCTAAAAACAAGGTGTTCCTTGTATGTATGTTTTTTTTTAATCATTGAATTGTAAATTAATGTATTAAACTTCCTTTACAAACATTAGATAATACAAATGAAGATCAATATAGCATCTCACAACTACCTCTTGATTCATCTCTAGTTGCAATGCCTTGTTACACAAGTTATGCTAGGTTGCACTGGCTCAACTTTGATCCCATGGTCATTAGTTTGTTATTAGAGTTAGTTAGCTTATGATTATTGTTGTTAGTTTGTTATTAAAGTTATTCCTATATAATATACTCGGCAGTTTGATGTTTAGCATAATGTTGAATACAAATGTGTGCATGATTCATCACTTTATTTTGCTTTCATTTCCATCTTTAAGATACACTATGCCAAATTGAAGTTTTAAGAGCATCCCTTTAATTACCACTAGTGCAGAAATGACTTTTTATATTGGACAAAAATGACATTTTACATCGGGTCTGGGTCCGATGTAAAGTCAGACGATGTAGTAAATCAAAGACATTTTACATTGGGTTTTGACCCGATGTAAGAAATACACCAAGCACATCGGTTAAATTTTTAAGTCTGATGTGAAAAAAAAATATAATTGTAAATTTTGCTTATAAAAGGGTGTTTTTACATTGGTTGTAAGGCAAAACCGATGTAAAAGGTAGACTTTTTACATCGGTTGTGTGGTCAACCCGATGTAAAAGTACTGTAGTAAACAAAATAAAAATGTCAAACACACGCCTGGTGACATTTATTACATCGATTCTCTTATTTGACCGATTTGAAAAGTCCTAGGTGACACGTTTAACATCGGTTCTGTGGTTAACCGGATGTGAAAGGTGGTTTTTACATTGGTTATTTCGTTCGCCCGATTTAAAATGTACTGTTACGAGTATAAATTATTTGTCTATTTTTTAGCCGTTCCCTGTAACTTTTTTGGTACCTAATTTTTCATATTTTTCCAACATCACACAAACCATAATTAGGTCGCTATTTTCCATATTTTCCCAACATCATATAGACCACATTTAGGTCGTTATTTTCATAGTTTTCCAACATCGCATAGACCATATTTAAGTCGTTATTTTTATATTTTTTTCACAAATCTAATTTCATTGCACCAAATATCTAGTATACACATAATTGATTTACAAAAGTACTGATATAGGATATACACAAATGTACTAAATTATAAGGAGGTATACACGATGGACCACTACAACAACAAAAAGCTTAACCTTTATATAACTCAAAGAAACATGTTGCCCAACGGGGTCGCAAATCATACAAATCATCTTTTGTTAAGTTCGTTGGGTCATCAAATACCTGCAACACATAAATAACAATAGAGTTATTCTTTGAAAATTCACATTAAGTTGCAAAACGTAAAGTAAATAACAAATTAAAGTCATTTTTATTACCTTCATCCAAGAATTGGTTATATTGGCAAAGACAATATCCAACATATTTTTCATCACATAATATCCACAATCATTAGAGTTAGGTTGTTTCCTTGTCTACAAATGAATGACATAATTAGTGAATACTTATATGATAAAATTAAATATATAATTATAATTTACACCACGCTTACCTTGGGTTGAAGCCATGTAGCCTTTTTTCTATTTCCATTTGCCGTTTGATGAACCCTAAAAGCACTAATTCAGAAGAAAAAAATTCATATAAAGCCACATAACATATGATATTACTTTTGTAACAAATTATGTATATAGCATGAAGTGAACATAAAAGATAAACTTACCTTGTAACAATTATCATCATGGTTTGATTAAGTTCATGATGAAGTGAACAAAAGACGACCACCGTATTATCATTTGGACACATGACTATTAATTGCCAATGACCTCTGTACGTGTGTGAAAACACAAAAGTCACAATTTCATGTTACCAAAATTGAACTATATATGTTACCAAAATTAAAAAATAGAAAACATAATTTCATACAAACTTACCCATGAATAAATGGTAGCAAGTGACACTCTCTCTTTTTGTCACGTAACTTATCTTGTATGTATTTTTTGACACTTGCTTGAGTTTTCGGCACATGATCAACGTACGAACACATAGCAAGGTCCATAAATCCGTATACTTCAGATTGTGAAGTACCAATACACAAACGATGAATATACCTGAAAAATTTTAAAATCAACATTATAATAAAAGTGATGAGAGATATAACATATTGTTGCACCCTAAAATTTGCCCACCGGTTTTCCGACTTTGACTGGCTTTTGTTTCGTTTTCATCTGCATACCATTTAGGTCGCATTTTGCCCGTATTATCAGCCGGATTGAATTTGTCAGGATTTTAGCCGCTTTGCTCGCGTTTCAGGCGAATCAAATTAATTCAAACGATAAGTTCAGTGTCGAAATCGAGCGGAAGTCGCTTTCCTCTTGATAATTCAGTCTGTGTTGATGCTATCGGCATATTTCGGTGCGTGTTTTCCATTGCATTTTGCATTTATTTATTTATTTTGCTTTATTTAATCATTTAGAATAGTTATTTATTTCTTTCTTTAGAATAGGTTTTATTTTTATAGTTTTTATATAGAAGTTTAATTTATTTGAATTTTTATTAGAAATAGTTGTTTCTTATTTAGAATAGAAATAGATTTTTTTTATAGCATATAATTAATTTGTTTTGAGAATTATTTTAGTATTAGGATTTTTAAATTAAATTAGTATTGTTAGAGATATTTTAGGATTTTTAAATTAAATTAGTATTGTTAGAGATATTTTAGGATTTTTAAATTAAATTAGTATTGTTAGAGATATTTTAGGATTTAAATATTTTTTAGATTTAGATTTTTTATTATAGAGTTTTAACAGTTTTAATTTTTAGAAATAGTTTATTTTTAGAATATAGATTTTTTTGTTTAGAAAATAGGTTTTAGAATTTTAAATAGTTTAAATAGATTTTTATTTTTAGATAGAAATTATTTTATTTATTAGTTTTAAATAGTTTTGTTTATAAGTTGTTTAGAGTTATATATTAAATAGGTTTTTTTAATATTAGGATTTACTTGTAATTAATTTTATTTAATAGTTTTTGTTAGAATTTTCTTTCTAAAGTTATTCTCATTATTATATTAGAATTAGTTTTAGCATAGAATATTTATTAGTTTTTATTATTGTTCACTTATTAATTAGTTTAAAATAGTTTTTATTAATTAATTTTATTTTTTTAATGTTCATGTAATATATATTTGTTTGTACAAAATTGTTAATGAAAGTTAATTCGCCCCAGCGGTCCGGTTTGGTTGTGTTATACCGAAAGTACGGGGGTTCAAATATCAGTCCCAGCGTTTTGTTTTTTTCCGTTTTATTATATTGTGTACATATATTTGTTTGTGCGTTTTTATTAATGAATGTAAATGTGTCCGAGTGGTTGAGTTTGTTTGTTGTATGTTTGAAGGATGAGTGTTTGAATTCCACCTTTAGCACTTTTGTGTTTTTTTTTTTTTCAGTTTTTATTATTTTTTTTATTATTATAGATTTTAGTTTAATTATGATTTAGTATTTTTTTTTAATAGAGTTTTATTGTTATTATTATTATTTATTTTTTTTAAAAATTAAAAAGCTCTATTTCCTTTAACCATTAGTGTTCCATGCCATGTGGCAGCCCTATATAGGGTACCCCAACCGACAACCCTAAACAGTAACAGCCACAACCTCCAAACCCTAGGGCATTCAACCCTAAAAAAATTTCAGCCTCGAAAGACTCTCCCCTTTTTCGGATCCACCATGAACAAACCTTCAATCTTCGTACACCCAACAGCCATACGCAGCTTTTTCCACCATCCATCCCTCCTTCAAATCCATTCAACACAAATCATCAATAATTCGTCAGTGATTCTTAAACTTCAAACCCATCTCTGAGACAAATCAGACTCAAAGTTGTATCAACACAAACAGAGAGGAGAAGTCATGTTAACGATAAGCCAAGAATGAATTCGGAAGAATCTGAGAACGAATGTTGAAACAGTGATTGAGCGTCAGAGATTTCAGTGAGGGAGAAAGACGCGAGAGAAGGAATACATTTTGGTCTTCGTTCGTTTCTTTTTTTTTTATTATTCTCTTTTTATATATTTATTTTCTTTTATTTACTTACAAATTAAGTGGATTTATTTTATTTTATTTATTGTTGACTTAGGCTTCAGCCCACCGAGTCCATCAGTGGCTTTCCATATCACCACCCCTGTTTTCATTACAAACCCCTATCTTCTTTTTGTAAAAATAAATTGTAAATACTCTTTTTTTTTCATATATTTATTTCAGCTTTTGTAATATATTATTATAGTTATTATGTAAAAAACATATTATCATATTTTTAATATCCCCTTTTGTAAATAAGATATTTATTTATAGTTTCATTTTCTTTAAAAAACTTTATATATATTATATTTTTAGAATCCATATTTTAATTTCTAGTTTATAATATTATAGTTTTATTAACATTTCTTTTAGAAGGTTATGAATATATTATAGTTTACGTTATTTTATTTTTTAGAGTTGGTTCTATTTCTCTTTTCTTATTGGGCATTTTTTGCCTTTCTGGTCGATGACGAGACCTCCGTAAACCGTTATTAAGTCAACTTATTGATAAATGACGTTGGATCTGAGACCATTTCTTTTCAACGCTTTTTTCTCCTAAAACCTCGGCCCCGTACCGAGTGTATCTTTGAAAATATTTTCAAACAAATTCTTTGTATTGAATTAAAAATAGAGGATTGGGTGTAGACCTCTTCTTCTTTGAGTGTTGGGATGCCCACTGTAGTGAGGGTGGTTTCGACACTCGTCTTTCAATACGAAGACGCTTCCACCCCTTTTTCTTTTCAAAACCTCGGTTCCGTACCGAGTCCATTTTCAAACCATCTTTAAAATTAATTTTTCTTTGTATTGAATTAAAAAGAGAGGATTGGGTGTAGACCTCTTTCTCTCCGAGTGTTGGGATGCCCACTGTAGTGAGGGTGGTTTCGACACTCGTCTTTCAATACGAAGGTGCAACTTCCTTCCGCAACCTCTCGTACATAAAACCTCGGTCCCGTATCGAGTGCATTTTCAAATCATTTTCATAATAAACTTGAATGGTCGTGGAGTGGTTAGGCGTAGGCCTTCTCCTATCCCGAGTACTGACGTTTACCGTAGGGTTCTCTGTCGTAAAAGTACTTACCATTCAAAACCAAAAACATCTTTAATAAGAGAACGAAGTTCTCTTCGCGTTGAATTAAAGAGAGAGGATTAAGTGTAGTCTTCTTCCTCTCCGAATGTTGGGATGTCCACTGTAGTGAGGGTGGTTTCGACGCTCGTCTTTCAATACGAAGACGCCTCGTTCGCCACACCTTTTCATAAACAAAAACTTTGAAATAACGAATTGGGTACTACCCGTAGGGGTTACTATCCGAGGACCTATCTCTCCCCCTAAAAACAATTCAACAAATCAAATGTGACATCTTGCCTCGCATGGCGAAAACCTAATCATTTCAAAAAGGATATGATACGTCCGTTCTACCGCAAACAGGTAACGCCTAAGTCTCCAACGAGCGAGCAGCGAAACACCTAACTGCTAGAATGTGCACGATAGCATCATCCATAAAAAACATCAACGCACCGTAGTTGCACGAACTACGTTTGCTCTGATTTCTCATGCCAGATGAGAATACGTAGGCACAAGACGGCGATGTCTTGGCGAGCTCCCTTTTTCACCTTTCACCCGTAGTTGGCACGAACTACGTTTGCTCTGATTTCTCATACCAGATGAGAATACGTAGGCACAAGACGGCGATGTCTTGGCGAGCACAATCCCCCCATCATCTGTAGTTTCCCGAACTACATCGACTCTGACTTTCTCATACCTATTGAGAATACATAGGCCTAGGACCGCGAATTCCTACCGAGTCCGTTCTCTCTCGTCTTCCCCCCGTTACCTCTCTTTCCCCGTTTCTAAACCTTTCTCTTTACCCTTTGGAACAGACTCTTTATAGCATAATATTTAAGCAAATAAATTCACACATCGACAAACAAATGGTTCCCATCGAGTACGATGGATGCGAGGGGTGCTAATACCTTCCCCTCGCATAACCGGCTTCCGAACCTGTTCTTGGTTGCGAGACCATCTTATCCATTCTTTTCTTAAGGTTTTCTCGATGTTTTCCTTTCCCCTCACGGGATAAATAAAGTTCGGTGGCGACTCTTCTGTCTATCTTTTTCGCCTCCCCGTCGTTGCGCGATGCATTTTTTCGAGTAGCGACACATATTAATAGATATTGACACTAATAAAAATAGAAAATGTACTTACGTGCACCAAACTTGGAGAGTAGACACGTCAAGCCAATTAAAACTCACCAGCAGCTCTCTGATACACTTAGCTGACATATAAAAATTATTGGCGCTCACACAATGACTTAATTCTATTTCCAAATAATCTTCACCCATTCTTAGAACCATTCTCATTAATCTCTCAACATTGTCTTCTCCTTCTCCTTCTTTTGTGCTTACTTTTGCAGCTGAACAACTTTCTTTTCCGCTTCCATCAACAACTTCCCTTTATACAATGTATTTATTATTATTATTATTTCCAGTGCTTTGTTGCGAGAGACCCATAAACCTAAGTGTCTCCATGAAAGATTGTTCCATCGCCTTATGCTTTTCAGCCAACTTTTGATCAAAATCAGTTCTAAGCTTTGCTTCTAATTCAGATGAAAACTGTGCAAATTGTTCTCTTATATCTTCTTGTCGTTGACGTGAAGAAGATCTGCCAAAGAAAGTGCTTTGTTTATGGTGCTTTCCAACACCACGAACACGACTGCCATGCTCAGATGTTCCAATGGCTGTTGTTAAGATATTGTTACGTCCATCCGGAACAAAGCCACCCTTTTTAGCTTCTTCAACTAGAGAATCCTACAAAATGAAAAAACCATATTTTTTTATCAATCACAACTATAACTAGAGAATCCTACAAAATGAAAAAACTATATTTTTTACTTACAATTTTCTCAGCAACAACTTGTGTAGCCTTTGATGTGTATTCTCCCTGTTTCTTTTGTCTTGCTCTCTTCCATAACTCATGGCGTGACGGTGGAGATGGGCTACCAGTATCATCTAAGGTAGAATCATATCTTGATGATCTCCTTTCATTTATCATTTTCTCCTCAAGCAAACGATACCCTCCACGAGATAATACATGTGGGTATACATTCTTAGCCACATTTGCTTCACCCTTTTGACTTTTTTCTTATTATAAACTCAAAAAGTTATTAATCATACTAAACATAATAAAAATGTTATGCACAAAAATAAAATTATAACTCCTACTAACCTTAAATTCAGGAGTATCTCGAGACTGCACAAAATCCTTCCATACTTCTTCTTTAATATAATTGTACCTGATATGTGGAGGAGCTAGACCTTCTTTGGGCTTTCTAATGTACTCGCTTGTGAGTTGTGTCTTAAAAGCTCTTCATCGCTCTCCTGCATATTTAATCCATTCTTTCTTCAACGGATCCTTCTTTGGATCATGAGGTTCTGGAATAGTGAAATGAGCCTACACATATAGTATATGGCATATGTTGTTAGTATATGATTATAAAATATAATAAAGTGTAGCAGTTAAAAATACCTAAACATCAGTCCAATAGCCTCTTTTATGCCTTCATCTATGTCTTTCCACTCATTTTTCAAAATACTACATCTCTGTCGAGCAAGAGACGCTATGTAACTCATAAAATTTGAAGCATTTTTACCCATACATCCAATGGTTATTGGATGAAACTCGACCTTTATCTTTTCACCCGTTTGATGAACTTTGTTAATTTGTGTCATCAAAGTGGGACCTCTAACTCTTCTTTTTTTAGGGTCACTAGATGAAGAAGAGTTGTTGGTTGAATCAGCCATGTATCTGTTAACACAAAATAAAAACAATTAGAAATCAAATTAAGCACAAAATATAAACAATTAGACATCAAATTAAGTACAAAATAAATATAAAAAAACAGAAATTAAAGTAATGTCAAATTAACATATAAAATACCCTTACTAGTCCTCCCATATCCCTTCTTCATGATCTATGCGAATAGCGTGCACGTCATCCTCTTCGTTTTCTTCAACGAAGGTAGGCACATTCATTGAGAAAGGAGGAGTTTCGGAAATATCAAGGTTCGCATCTTGATTTTCATCACTATCATGCACCTTTCCTTGTATAACCACTGACCACCTTTTATTAGAAGGATCTGTGACATAAATACTTGTTTGGCTTGAGACGCCATGATGAAAGGTTCGTCCGCATAAGCTAACTTACTAAGATCAATCAATGTAACTCCGAATTCATCGATTCTTACACCACTGTTGATATCAATCCATTTGCATTTAAATACAAGAACTTTAAACATAATATAATCAACCTCCCAAATCTCTTCAATCACCCCAAAGTAGGGTGTAGATGCCATAAACGATTTTTATCTTTAGCACTAGAGAAGTGCATGGACTCGGCCACAATCATAACCCTACTATTTTGTGTGGTACTACGATCATCCTTTGACTTTGTACAAAAGCAAGTTTTATTAATATCATATCCACTCCAAGTTATTATATTACATTTAGGTTCATAGGACAACCGCTTAATTGTACTGGAAGCACTATCCTCATTAGAATTTTTTTCTTTAAACCACTCATAGAAACTCTTATTATGCGCTTTTAACAACCATCTTTCATTCATCTTGGGGTACTTTTTCTTTATGATGCTTTTGTGAGCATATAAGTAAGGTTGAACTTCATTTGTGTTATTCAATATATACAAATGCGCTTGAAGAACCACATCAATACTTAAGCTCTTGACCTTTAAACCTTGTGTACCCACACCCTCACATCTTCCATCATGACGAGACTTGGGAACCCCTACAGCATCCATTTCTGACAAATAGTTTGAACAAAACTTAATTGCTTCTTCTGCGATGTACCTCTCAACAATTGATGCTTCGGAACAGTGTGGGTTTTTTGTATACCTTTTTAGGATCTTCATGTATCGCTCTGTTGGATACATCCACTATAAATAAATTGGACCATATAATCTAATCTCCCTTACTAGATGAACAATCAAGTGAACCATAATGTCAAAAAATGAAAGAGGAAAATACATCTCTAATTGGCATAAGACAACTGCAACCTCATTTTCCAAATTTTCTAGCTTTAATGGATCAATGGCTTTACAACAAATTGCATTGAAAAATAAGCACAACCTAGTTATAGTCTTCCTAACATTGTTAGGAAATATCCCACGAATAGCCACTGGTGTGAAATCAAGATCCTCAGAGATCAACATTTGTTTTGGTGAAGACAAATCACTCAAGAAGGCAAAGATGATCAACCATCAAGCATCAGGACAAAGATACAACTTTGAAGATGTTCTCATCTGAAGGTATAATGAGAATATCCATTAAGCATTTAAGTCCTAATTGCTCAAAACTTTTAAAACATTTCTCATGACTTGTTACACTCTCACAAGCTTTTGAAAACATAAATTTTCTAAGTTTTTCAAAGTGCAATCGATTGCACTCTTAGAGCAATCGATTGCATGATCAAAATTTTTTACTATTTTTGTTTCTGTTTTGAAGAGCAATCGATTTCTGCCTTAGTGAAATCGATTGCATGCTTAAAAAATTCTCAGTTTTCACTTCTGTTTTAAAGTGCAATCCATTGCTGCCTTGGTGCAATCGATTGCTCACTGAACGTTTTTGAAAAATCCTTTTGAAAAATTGCATCTCTTCATTCAAATGTCTGTTAAATGTTTCCTTTGAAACATAACAACTGTTCATCAATTTTTCTGAAGATTTGCATGATTTCATCAAGAGATGATTATGTAATATAAATACCTAGCTTTTCAAATTCAAAAACAACTCTAACTTTTACATCAATTCTTTAAAAATCTCTTTCAATCAAAAACCCTTGAACTTTTTCTTTAAACAATTTTCACAAAGAATTTTCTGCATCAATTTCATATCTTTTGAAAAGAAAATTCTTGAGCAATAAGTCTTAGATACTTATGGAAATTCCATTGAAAGAGAATATTCAATCTCAGCATTGATTATCAATTATACATTGTTACAAATTTTACAAACTCATAATTGTATTTTAGTTTTCCCTTGCTGTTCAGGATTGTTGAAAGCAAATGTGTGCATTAGAGAGGATTGTTCTCATTGCACTTAGTGTTTATCTCTTAAAGGTGTTTTAAGAACCTTTGATCTCCTATAGGTTAGAACGAATTGTACATTGATCCTAACTATAGTGAAATCTCATTCGTGTTGAAAGAGGAATGGAGTACCCTCGGGGTGTGAGGGGAACCACTATAACTCTCTGTGTCTCTTTTACTTTCTGCCTTTACAAGCGTTCAAATCATCACTTCATTAAAAAGAAAGTAACTTAGCCCTCTTAAAACCAGAAAATTTCAAAGAACCTAATTCACCCCCGCCCCCCCTTAGGCGCATTACTTACTCATAATTGGCATCAGAGCGGGTTTGGGTAACCTGTTCCTATTTAATCCAGTATGGCTTCCGCAAATAACAAAGGTGTATTCAAAGACGGTGGTAGCAGCAACAAGCCTCAACTGTTTTATGGTGAATACTTTGATTTTTGGAAAATCCGTATGAAGGCTCACTTAGAAGCACAAGGAGACGAAATCTGGGATGCTGTTCAAAATGGTCCTTTCACTCCTACAACGGTCGTTAACAGTGTAGGATCAGCAAAGCCCAAAATCTCATGGGATGACGATGATAAGAAAAAGGTTCTCTATGACAAGAAGGCAATCAATCTTCTAAAAAGTGCATTAAGCATGGACGAATTCTTTCGCATCTCAACATGTACAACAGCAAAGGGAATCTGGGATACTTTAGTGGAAACACATGAAGGAACCATCAAAGTTAAAAGATCAAGGTTGAACACGTTGAGTCAGGAATACGAGATGTTTAGAATGAAACCAGGAGAATCAATTCTTGACTTGCAGAAGAGATTCGTGCACTTGACAAATCATCTTATAGCACTCGGTAAGACACTAACTAACGATGAATTAAATCTTAAAGTGCTTAGATCCTTGTCCAAAGAATGGCAGCCCAAGGTGACAGCAGTTTCTGAAAAGAAGAGCCTAGCCATGATGACATCCGCCACTTTGTTCGACAAACTTCAAGAATATGAAACAGAACTCGGGCGATTGGAGAAACATGAGAATCAAGAGAAGAAATCTAAAAACATCGCATTAAAGGCTGATTCCAAAGAAGTAGAGAAAGCAGAGGATCCAGTTGAAGATGAAAACTTCATGCTTCTTGTAAAGAGGTTAGGGAAATACTTTGGCTCTAAAAATAATATTGGAAATTCTGACTACATGAAAAGGAAGAAGTTTTCAAAAAGTAAAGAGAAAGAGGCGTCAACATCCACACAAGATGTCAAATGCTATGAATGTGGAAAATTAGGACACATCAAACCAAACTGTCCTAAACTCTTCAAGAACGATGTTTCTAAGAGCAAAAAGGGATTCAAGAAAAATAAAGCATATGTGGCATAGGAAGACAACGAGATAAGCTACTCATCAGAATCAGATAGTGATCAAAGCGCAAATATGGCACTAATGGCCTCACACCATTCTAATTATGAAGATGACAAGGTTAGTAATAATTTTCTAATTTATGATGATGATGCTCAAGGGGCCATTGATGTACTTCTGAGTGAATGTAAAATTCTGTACAAAACTATTTCCTCACAGAAAAATCAAATTTCAATTCTAGAAGAAAATATTGAAACAATGGAAAAGAATTTCAAAAATGAAAAACAGAATTTTGCATGCACAAAGTGTGAGTCACTTTCTTTTCAAATTGTCCAATTGAAAAGAGTTCTTGAAAGATATGAAAAAGGACAAATTGGATTAGAGGCTGTTGTTAGTCAACAAAGATTTTCAAATGATAAAAGTGGACTTGGTTATTCAAAATTCTCAAAACCAAGTCCCAACAAAACCATCTTTGTTAAAGGTAGTGAACAACCTCCAAAAGAGAAAGTGGTAAAACCTAAAGTGGTTCATCAATATCCCAAGAAGAAGGTTGTTAATAAGAAAAAACCTTATCCTTATAGATATAAGAGTAATCTTGAGCCCACTTATTTTTATTGTGGTATTAAAGGCCATACACCTAATGCCTGTTATGTGAGAAACTTTAGTGTTGCAAAGGGGCATTATGTGTGGGTCAAGAAAGGCACTAACTATGAAGGACCCAAAGCTAGTTGGGTGCCTAATTGAACTTAATCTTGTTTTGTAGGTATGCTTGAAGACCTCCTCATATCAGTGGTATCTTGATAGTGGGTGTTCAAGGCATATGACGGGTGACATTACCAAATTTTCACATCTAACGCTTAAGGCCAAAGGATTTGTAACCTATGGTGATAACAACAAAGGAAAGATTCTTGGCGTAGGCAGCATTGGTGCACCACTTTTTACAACCATAGAAGATGTCCTTTATGTAGAAGGCCTAAAGAATAACCTACTTAGCATTAGTCAACTTTGTGACAAAGGTTTCAGGATCAACTTCACTAAAGATGAATGCTTGATACAAAACGAAGTCACTTCTGAGGTAATGTTAAAAGGTAATAGATTTAACAACATTTTTATGATTTCCCTTGATAACTTATCTTTGAAGGTTAAATGTCTTATGGCAAACAACAACGAATCTTGGTTATGGCACAAAAGATTTGCTCACATTCATATGGAGCATTTGAACAAATTGATCAAACATGACTTAGTTGTTGGTTTGCCAAAGATCAAATTCATCAAACATAGATGGTGTGGCGCATGCCAAAAGGGAAAACAGACCAAATCAACTTTCACATCCAAGAATTTGGTGTCCACAACTAGGCCTTTGCAGTTGTTACACATGTATCTCTTCGGACCATCAAGAACGAAAAGTTTTGAAGGTAATGTTTATGCTTTAGTAATTGTTGATGATTTCTCTAGATATACGTGGACTTTCTTCTTAGTGCAGAAAATCGAAGCTTTCAAGGCATTCAAGAAGTATGCAAAACAGATTCAGAATGATAAGTCACTTTCAATTGTCTCCATTAGAAGTGACCATGGTGGAGAATTCCCGAACGCTTTATTTGAAGAATTCTGCGAGGAAAATGGAATCTCTCACAATTTCTCTACACCAAGAACTCCACAGCAAAATGGTGTTGTAGAAAGAAAGAATCGGTCGTTGGTAGAACTTGCAAGAACAATGCTTAGTGATTCAAACATTCCTAAATATTTTTGGGCAGATGCAGTAAGCACAACATGTTTTGTAAGTAATCGTGTGAACATTAGACCAATTCTCAAGAAAACCCCTTATGAACTGTTCAAAGGAAGAAAACCAAACATATCCTTCTTCCACATATTCGGGTGTAAATTTTTTGTCTTAAACAATGACAAAGACAATCTCGGTAAGTTCGACGAGAAATCCGATGAAGGTATTTTCCTCGGCTATTCTCTCTCAAGTAAGGCTTTCAGAATTTTTAATAAAAGAACTTCATCTGCTGTGTTTTCTCAAAATTTCACTGCAAGCAATCGATTGCACCCCTACAGCAATCGATTGCTCACTGTAAGTTTTACAATTTTTATTAATTTTAAAGCAAGCAATCGATTGCACTCTGTAGCTTTTGCCAAAATTCGTTTCTGTTTGGTGGAGCAATCGATTGCACCTCTGTGTCAATCGATTGCACCTACTGAAAAACTGTTTTTTCTGTTTCTATTTAATAGATCCATGAATCCTTAAACCTTCCAACTACCCTCATTAGAGTTTTTGACCTACCTATGATTAGCCATTACTTCCTAGCCCTAGTCTCAAGATTTGACCATAAATTCTCATATTCCCAAAATCTTAAATACCTTCAACCACTCATATCCCACATTTAATTCTATGTCTTCTATCAACCATTATAAAAAATCATCTCTCATAACCTACTTCTACCATCTCTCTCAATTACCAAAACTCCCCAAAAAACTCTCTCATAAACCCTAGCTCTCATTCTTTCATCTTTTTTCAATGGCTTCACGATCAAAGAGGAAGATTTCAGTACAAGACAAAGGCAAAGGTCCAGCCTCCTCATCTTCAGAAACTCCACTTGTTCTTCAACATTTGGATAATGACCAACGGGAAAAATTCACCAAGTATTTCCAAAAGAAGGTTGTGCAGACCCCCAATGATTTCCTCATCCGGGCCATATTATCCGGATTTGGTAAGATTGTTTTACTACAACCTACAAAAATAAGAAGGCAAGCTAGTAACATATGTTCAAGGAAAAAGGATCCCGCTCTTCTTAAAGACACTTGGTAGGATTCTCAACATTCCAATGCCTGCTGCAAGAACTCCGGAAGAACACGAAGAAGTCTGGAACGCATATGACAAAAGACAGTTCTCTTGGAGCCTCAGCAGAATGTCTGAAGCCGAATTCCATCCAAAACGGGTCCGATCCTTAGGCGGCTTGGAACCATCTCGTAACTCATGGTCAGCAGATAAAGTGGGCAAATATGGTTTTAACTCACATGCGCGGAATCAATGAAAAATCCAAGTTTCTGCCATATGCATGGTTCATTACAAAGATCTTCGAACATTATCAAGTAGACTTTGAAAGATTTGATAAGTATCTCAAGGATTCAAATATCAACAAGATCTCAATCAAAAATGTGGACTCTCAGATGGGTGTCAAATACAACCTGGATACCAAGACAATCATTTACTTTGGCGAAGGTGTGGCTGATAATGATGAACAAGAGGATGAAGATGATGATGATGTTCCTGCTCCGTTTGGAAATGGTCCAAGTAATCAACAGTTAATGGACTACATGACTCAATAGTTTGGGAATCTATACAATTCCATCAATGCTCAATACAATGCTATTCAAGAGTCAACCAACACTCGGATCAACAACTTTCAAGAGAACATGAACCAATAATTCTCCTACATGTACTCTCACCTATACATCCCGCCGTACGATCCTTCAAACCCGGTTGTTCCTCCTACTCGTCCATCACCTCTCGAGACAACTTTTCCAAACCAACTAAACTTTGACCCAAACATGGATCTATCTTAGAAATGATTGTTTTTTTGTTTTTATTCTTGTTATTTATTTCTGTTATTTTTTAAAGTCTGTACTTTCCAGCTTTATTGTACTTTTTTTTTTAATTTGACTTATGATCAAGCTTGTCCGTTATTTTCATATATTATTGCCTTAATCCATCTTTCCCTTCTTTTTGATAATGTCAAAAGGGGGAGAAAGATGTTACTCTTTTCTTGTTTATTATCTTTCCTTAAAGGTACACATTTTCAAAATTCAAGACTATTTCGAACCTCAATACAAATTCAGAAACTCTCAACACGTCATACATTGAGGGGGAGAAAAACGTACCGGAAAGAAAACATCACAACAAAAGAAGAATGCTTTGTCATCATCAAAAAGGGGGAGAATGTGAAATCAAGATCCTCAGAGATCAACATTTGTTTTGATGAAGACAAATCACTCAAGAAGGCAAAGATGATCAACCATCAAGCATCAGGACAAAGATACAACTTTGAAGATGTTCTCATCTGAAGGTATAATGAGAATATCCATTAAGCATTTAAGTCCTAATTGCTCAAAACTTTTAAAACATTTCTCATGACTTGTTACACTCTCACAAGCTTTTGAAAAAATAAATTTTCTAAGTTTTTCAAAGTGCAATCGATTGCACTCTTAGAGCAATCGATTGCATGATCAAAATTTTTAACTATTTTTGTTTCTGTTTTGAAGAGCAATCGATTTCTGCCTTAGTGCAATCGATTGCATGCTTAAAAAATTTTCAGTTTTCACTTCTGTTTTAAAGTGCAATCGATTGCTGCCTTGGTGCAATCGATTGCTCACTGAACGTTTTTGAAAAATCCTTTTGAAAAATTGCATCTCTTCATTCAAATGTCTGTTAAATGTTTCCTTTGAAACATAACAAATGTTCATCAATTTTTCTGAAGATTTGCATGATTTCATCAAGAGATAATTATGTAATATAAATACCTAGCTTTTCAAATTCAAAAACAACTCTAACTTTTACATCAATTCTTTAAAAATCTCTTTCAATCAAAAACCCTTGAACTTTTTCTTTAAACAATTTTCACAAAGAATTTTCTACATCAATTTCATATCTTTTGAAAAGAAAATTCTTGAGCAATAAGTCTTAGATACTTGTGGAAATTCCATTAGAAGAGAAGACTCAATCTCAGCATTGATTATCAATTATACATTGTTACAAATCTTACAAACTCAGAATTGTATTTTAGTTTCCCCTTGCTGTTCAGGATTGGTGAAAGCAAGTGTGTGCATTAGAGAGGATTGTTCTCTTTGCACTTAGTGTTTAAATCTTAAAGGTGTTTTAAGAACCTTTGATCTCCTATAGGTTAGAACAAATTGTACATTGATCCTAACTATAGTGAAATCTCTTTCGTGTTGAAAGGGGAGTGGAGTACCCTCAGGGTGTGAGGGGAACCACTATAACTCTCTGTGTCTCTTTTACTTTCTGCCTTTACAAGCTTTCAAATCATCACTTCATTAAAAAGAAAGTAACATAGGCCTCTTAAAACCAGAAAATTTCAAAGAACCTAATTCACCCCCCCCCCCCCTCTTAGGCGCATTACTTACTCACAACTGGTAGTAGCTGTTGCATTAAGACATGACAGTCATGAGATTTTAATCCAATTAATTTGAGATCTTTACCTGAGACAAGCCTATTGACATTTGATGAGTAATCATGCGGCACTTTAATACTTTGTAAACACTCACAAAAACTTGTTTTCTCTTTTTTAGACAGAGTGTAGCAGGCAGGAGGCAAATATATCTTGTTACCTATATGTTGTGGAGTTAACTCTTCTCGTATACCCATCAAACCCAAATCCAGACGAGCATTATAACCATCTTTTTTCTTTCCTTGAATATTGAGAAGTGTTCTGATTAAACTATCACATACATTTTTCTCCATGTGCATCACATCAATACAATGTCTTACATCAAGACTAGACTAATATGGAAGATTGAAGAAAACCGACCTCTTTTTCCATATATTTTTCATAGTAGATTGCTTTTGGTACTTCCCAAAGACGAAATTAATGCCATGTTGTTGTTGATAAACTTCCTCTCTTGTTAAGGGCTTTGGAGCAACACCATGCTCTTGTTCCCCATTGAAAGCTTTCCGCAATCTACGATATGGATGATAACGATCTAGGAATTTTCGATGCCCGAGATAAAAAGTCTTCTTTCCTTTTTCAAGTTGATGGTAACATGTGTCTTTTTCACATATAGGACATGCTTTATGCCCTTTATATTTATAACCAGACAAATTGCCATATGCTGGAAAATCGTTGATGGTGCAAAATAACATGGCACGCATATTGAACTGTTCACCATAATACGCATCAAAAACATCCACCCCTTCCTCCCACAACACTTTTAAATCATCAATCATAGGACTTAGATAAAGATTTATGTCATTTCCGGGTTGTTTTGGGCCTGAAATCATCATCGATAACATAATATATTTATGCTTCATGCACAACCTAGAAGATAGGTTGTAGATCATCAGGAGAACAGGCCAACAAGTATGGTTAGTACTTAGATTACCAAACGGATTCATTCCATCAGTTGAAAGTCCAAGTCTAAGGTTTCTCGACTCTTTGCCAAAATTTGGAAACAAAGCATCTATTTTCTTCCATTGTAAAGAATCAACTACATGGCAAATTTTTCCATCACACTTTCTTTATTTTACATGTCATCTAAGATTTTTTGCGTCATTTGCATTAGCGAGTAGTCTCTTGAACCTTGAAATTATTGGTAGGTACCATACCACTTTCGCGGGAGGAACCTTTTTTACCACCTCATCATCACTAGAATCACCAGCTTTCTTTTTGTAGCGTGACGCCTTGCACTTCGGACAATGATTATAGTTTATATACTCTTTTTTATATAATATGCAATCATTAGGGCATGTGTGTATCTTTTCATACTCTAAACCCATCGGACACAATATCTTTTTCGCCTCGTAATAACGATTTGGCATTACGTTACCTTCTGGAAGCATCTGTGTCAACAATTCAAGTAATTCGGTAAAAAATTTGTCAGTCCACCCATTATTTGCCTTCAAATTAAACAATTTTAACACGGCTAACAAACGTGTAAAATTTGTGCATCCCGGATACAAAGGTTTATCCTTGTCACTGCATAAAGTATCATACGCATGCGTCTTCTAAAAAAAATCTTGTCTAATATCACGCATCATGTCTTCCAGACGATTATCCGTTTCTGCACTAACATTATCTCTTTGGGACACATTTAACTTTGCTACTACCTCACAGTGCCATATCCATTGTGTATACCTGACGAAATTCAAATCACCAAAGAGCAATTACCATTAAAAATTTTGGAACAACAAAAGAACGACTTTTTCGAGAAAATGTTTGAAGCTGAAACAAAATCGTATGGTGAAATCATAAACACTTTTGAAGAACTAGAGAAAGAATATGTTAATGAGTATAAAAAGGAAATGAATGGTAAGGTTTGGTGTGTTGGTCCTGTTTCACTCTGCAACAAAGATGGTTTGGATAAGGCTGAAAGAAGTAACATAGCTTCAATAAGTGAACATAATTGTTTAAAGTTTCTAGATTTTCATAAACTAAAATCTGTTGTTTATGTTTGTCTTGGAAGTTTATGCAGTTTAGTTTCTTCACAACTTATTGAATTGGCTTTGGGATTGGAAGAAACCAAAATGTCATTTATTTGGGTTATTAGGGATGGAGTCAATAAATCTCGAGAGTTGGAAAAGTGGATTAGTGATGAAAAGTTTGAAGAAAGGAACAAAGCGAAAGGCCTCATAATTATAGGATGGGCCCCACAAATGGTGATATTATCTCATCCTTCAATTGGTGGATTCTTAACACATTGTGGATGGAATTCAACACTTGAAGGGATAAGTTTTGGTGTGCCAATGGTAACTTGGCCATTGTTTGCTGACCAATTGTTGAATGAGAAGCTTGTGACTCGAGTTTCGAAGATTGGAGTGAGTCTTGGTGTTAAGGTTGTAATGGAGTTTGGTGAGGAAGAGAAGCTAGGTATTATTGTGAAGAAGGAAAGTATTAAGGAGGAAATATGTAATGTGATGGATAAGGAATATCAAGAAAGTAAAGAGAGAAGAGAAAGAGCTAGTGAATTAAGTGAGATGGCAAAGAGAGTTGTTGAAAAAGGTGGATCTTCTTATATTAATATGTCTTTGCTTATTCAAGATATCATGCAGCTACAATCAAAACACCAAAGTTGAGATATGAAGAAACATGCAATTTATAACATTTTTCCTTTTGATGTCACCATTTGTTTTCTTTTTCTATCATATATAGCATATTCTACCCTGCAAGCATGAAGGTATATATATGTGTGTTTTTAAGCAAAATTAAAATTTTCTAAAAACAAGGTGTTCCTTGTATGTATGTTTTTTTTTAATCATTGAATTGTAAATTAATGTATTAAACTTCCTTTACAAACATTAGATAATACAAATGAAGATCAATATAGCATCTCACAACTACCTCTTGATTCATCTCTAGTTGCAATGCCTTGTTACACAAGTTATGCTAGGTTGCACTGGCTCAACTTTGATCCCATGGTCATTAGTTTGTTATTAGAGTTAGTTAGCTTATGATTATTGTTGTTAGTTTGTTATTAAAGTTATTCCTATATAATATACTCGGCAGTTTGATGTTTAGCATAATGTTAAATACAAATGTGTGCATGATTCATCACTTTATTTTGCTTTCATTTCCATCTTTAAGATACACTATGCCAAATTGAAGTTTTAAGAGCATCCCTTTAATTACCACTAGTGCAGAAATGACTTTTTATATAGGGCGAAAATGACATTTTACATCGGGTCTGGGTCCGATGTAAAGCCAGACGATGTAGTAAATCAAAGACATTTTACATCGGGTTTTGGCCCTATGTAAGAAATACACCAAGCACATCAATTAAATTTTTAAGTCTGATGTGAAAAAAAATATAATTGTAAATTTTGATTATAAAAGGGTATTTTTACATCGGTTGTAAGGCAAAACCGATGTAAAAGGTAGACTTTTAACATCGGTTGTGTGGTTAACCCGATGTAAAAGTAGTGTAGTAAACAAAATAAAAATGTCAAACACACGCCTGGTGACATTTATTACATCGACTCTCTTATTTGACCGATTTGAAAAGTCCTAGGTGACACGTTTAACATCGGTTCTGTGGTTAACCGGATGTGAAAGGTGGTTTTTACATTGGTTATTTCGTTCGCCCGATGTAAAATGTACTGTTACGAGTATAAATTATTTGTCTATTTTTTAGCCGTTCCCTGTAACTTTTTTGGTACCTAATTTTTTATATTTTTCCAACATCACACAGACCATAATTAGGTCGCTATTTTCCATATTTTCCCAACATCATATAGACCACATTTAGGTCGTTATTTTCATAGTTTTCCAACATCACATAGACCATATTTAGGTCGTTATTTTCATATTTTTTTCACAAATCTAATTTCATTGTACCAAATATCTAGTATACACATAATTGATTTACAAAAGTACTGATATAGGATATACACAAATGTACTAAATTATAAGGAGGTTTACACGATGGACCACTACAACAACAAAAAGCTTAACCTTTATATAACTCAAAGAAACATGTTGCCCAACGGGGTCGCAAATCATATAAATCATGAGGTTCTGGAATAGTGAAATGAGCCTACACATATAGTATATGGCATATGTTATTAGTATATGATTATAAAATATAATAAAGTGTAGCAGTTAAAAATACCTGAACATCAGTCCAAATAGCCTCTTTTATGCCTTCATCTATGTCTTTCCACTCATTTTTCAAAATACTACATCTCTGTCGAGCAAGAGACGCTATGTAACTCATAAAATTTGAAGCATTTTTACCCATACATTCATTGGTTATTGGATGAAACTCGACCTTTATCTTTTCACCCGTTTGATGAACTTTGTTAATTTGTGTCATCAAAGTGGGACCTCTAACTCTTCTTTTTTTAGGGTCACTAGATGAAGAAGAGTTGTTGGTTGAATCAGCCATGTATCTGTTAACATAAAATAAAAACAATTAGAAATTAAATTAAGGACAAAATATAAACAATTAGACAGCAAATTAAGCACAAAATAAATAAAAAAAAAACAGAAATTAAAGTAATGTCAAATTAACGTATAAAATACCCTTACTAGTCCTCCCATATCCCTTCTTCATGATCTATGTGAATAGCGTGCACGTCATCCTCTTCGTTTTCTTCAACGAAGGTAGGCACATTTGTTGAGAAAGGAGGAGTTTCGGAAATATCAAGGTTCGCATCTTGATTTTCATCACTATCATGCACCTTTCCTTGTATAACCACTGACCACCTTTTATTAGAAGGATCTGTGACATAAAATACTTGTTTGGCTTGAGACGCCATGATGAAAGGTTCGTCCGCATCAACTAACTTGCTAAGATCAATCGATGTAACTCCGAATTCATCGATTCTTACACCACTGTTGATATCAATCCATTTGCATTTAAATACAGGAACTTTAAACATAACATAATTAACCTCCCAAATATCTTCAATCACCCCAAAGTAGGGTGTAGATGCCATAACCAATTTTTATCTTTAGCACTAGAGAAGTGCATGGACTCGGCCACAATCATAACCTACTATTTTGTGTGGTACTACGATCATCCTTTGACTTTGTACAAAAGCAAGTTTTATTAATATCATATCCACTCCAAGTTATTATATTACATTTAGGTTCATAGGACAACCGCTTAATTGTACTGGAAACACTATCCTCATTAGAATTTTTTTCTTTAAACCACTCATAGAAACTCTTATTATGCGCTTTTAACAACCATCTTTCATTCATCTTGGGGTACTTTTTCTTTATGATGCTTTTGTGAGCAGATAAGTAAGGTTGAACTTCATTTGTGTTATTCAATATATACAAATGCGCTCGAAGAACCACATCAATACTTAAGCTCTTGACCTTTAAACCTTGTGTACCCACACCCTCACATCTTCCATCATGACGAGACTTGGGAACCCCTACAGCATCCATTTCTGACAAATAGTTTGAACAAAACTTAATTGCTTCTTCTGCGATGTACCTCTCAACAATTGATGCTTCGGAACGGTGTGGGTTTTTTGTATACCTTTTTAGGATCTTCATGTATCGCTCTGTTGGATACATCCACTATAAATAAATTGGACCATATAATCTAATCTCCCTTACTAGATGAACAATCAAGTGAACCATAATGTCAAAAAATGAAAGAGGAAAATACATCTCTAATTGGCATAAGACAACTGCAACCTCATTTTCCAAATTTTCTAGCTTTAATGGATCAATGGCTTTACAACAAATTGCATTGAAAAATAAGCACAACCTAGTTATAGTCTTCCTAACATTGTTAGGAAATATCCCACGAATAGCCACTGGTGTGAAATCAAGATCCTCAGAGATCAACATTTGTTTTGGTGAAGACAAATCACTCAAGAAGGCAAAGATGATCAACCATCAAGCATCAGGACAAAGATACAACTTTGAAGATGTTCTCATCTGAAGGTATAATGAGAATATCCATTAAGCATTTAAGTCCTAATTGCTCAAAACTTTTAAAACATTTCTCATGACTTGTTACACTCTCACAAGCTTTTGAAAACATAAATTTTCTAAGTTTTTCAAAGTGCAATTGATTGCACTCTTAGAGCAATCGATTGCATGATCAAAAGTTTTAACTATTTTTGTTTCTGTTTTGAAGAGCAATTGATTTCTGCCTTAGTGCAATCGATTGCATGCTTAAAAAATTCTCAGTTTTCACTTCTGTTTTAAAGTGCAATCCATTGCTGCCTTGGTGCAATCGATTGTTCACTGAACGTTTTTGAAAAATCCTTTTGAAAAATTGCATCTCTTCATTCAAATGTCTGTTAAATGTTTCCTTTGAAACATAACAACTGTTCATCAATTTTTCTGAAGATTTGCATGATTTCATATCTTTTGAAAAGAAAATTCTTCAGCAATAAGTCTTAGATACTTGTGGAAATTCCATTGAAAGAGAAGATTCAATCTCAGCATTGATTATTAATTATACTTTGTTACAAATCTTACAAACTCATAATTGTATTTTAGTTTCCCCTTGCTGTTCAGGATTGTTGAAAGCAAGTTTGTGCATTAGAGAGGATTGTTCTCATTGCACTTAGTGTTTAGATCTTAAAGGTGTTTTAAGAACCTTTGATCTCCTATAGGTTAGAACAAATTGTACATTGATCCTAACTATATTGAAATCTATTTCGTGTTGAAAGGGGAATGAAGTACCCTCGGCGTGTGAGGGGAACCACTATAACTCTTTGTGTCTCTTTTACTTTCTTCCTTTACAAGCTTTCAAATCATCACTTCATTAAAAAGAAAGTAACATAGCCCTCTTAAAACCAGAAAATTTCAAAGAACCTAATTCACCCCCCCCCCTTTGCCGCATTACTTACTCATAATTGGCATCAGAGCAGGTTTGGGTAACCTGTTCCTATTTGATCCAGTATGGCTTCCGCAAATAACAAAGGTGTATTTAAAGACGGTGGTAGCAGCAACAAGCCTCCACTGTTTTGTGGTGAATACTTTGATTTCTGGAAAATCCGTATGAAGGCTCACTTAGAAGCATAAGGAGACGAAATCTGGGATGTTGTTCAAAATGGTCATTTCACTCCTACAACGGTCGTTAACAGTGTAGGATCAGCAAAGCCCAAAATCTCATGGGATGACGATGATAAGAAAAAGGTTCTCTATGACAAAAAGGCAATCAATCTTCTAAAAAGTGCATTAAGCATGGACGAATTCTTTCACATCTCAACATGTACAACAGCAAAGGGAATCTGGGATACTTTAGTGGAAACACATGAAGGAACCACCGAAGTTAAAAGATCAAGGTTGAACACGTTGAGTCAGGAATACAAGATGTTCAGAATGCAGCCAGGAGAATTAATTCTTGACTTGCAGAAGAGATTCGTGCACTTGACAAATCATCTTATAACACTCGGTAAGACACTAACTAACGATGAATTAAATCATAAAGTGCTTAGATCCTTGTCCAGAGAATGGCAGCCCAAGGTGACATCAATTTCTGAAAAGAAGAGCTTAGCCACGATGACATCCACCACTTTGTTCGGAAAACTTCAAGAATATGAAACAGAACTCGGGCGATTGGAGAAACATGAGAATCAAGAGAAGAAATCTAAAAACATCGCATTAAAGGCTGATTCCAAAGAAGTAGAGAAAGCAGACGATCCAGTTGAAGATGAAAACTTCATGCTTCTTGTAAAGAGGTTAGGGAAATACTTTGGCTCTAAAAATAATATTGGAAATTTTGACTACATGAAAAGGAAGAAGTTTTCAAAAAGCAAAGAGAAAGAGGCGTCAACATCCACACAAGATGTCAAATGCTATGAATGTGGAAAATTAGGACACATCAAACCAAACTGTCATAAACTCTCCAAGAACGATGTTTCTAAGAGCAAAAAGGGATTCAAGAAAAATAAAGCATATGTGGCATGGGAAGACAACGAGATAAGCTCCTCATCAGAATCAGATAGTGATAAAAGCGCAAATCTGGCATTAATGGCCTCACAACATTCTAATGATGAAGATGGCAAGGTTAGTAATAATTTTCTAATTTATGATGATGATGCTCAAGAGGCCATTGATGAACTTCTGAGTGAATGTAAAATTCTGTACAAAACTATTTCCTCACATAAAAATCAAATTTCAATTCTAGAAGAAAATATTGAAACAATGGAAAAGAATTTCAAAAATGAAAAACAGAATTTTGCATGCACAAAGTGTGAGTCACTTTCTTTTCAAATTGTCCAATTGAAAAGAGTTCTTGAAAGATATGAAAAAGGACAAATTGGATTAGAGGTTGTTCTTAGCCAACAAAGATTTTCAAATGATAAAAGTGGACTTGGTTATTCAAAATTCTCAAAACCAAATCCCAACAAAACCATCTTTGTTAAAGCTAGTGAACAACCTCCAAAAGAGAAAGTGGTAAAACCTAAAGTGGTTCATCAATATCTCAAGAAGAAGGTTGTTAATAAGAAAAAACCTTATCCTTATAGATATAAGAGTAATCTTGAGCCCACTTATTTTTATTGTGGTATCAAAGGCGATACACCCAATGCCTGTTATGTGAGAAACTTTAGTGTTGCAAAGGGACATTATGTGTGGGTCAAGAAAGGCACTAACTATGAAGGACCCAAAGCAAGTTGGGTACCTAATGGAACTTAATCTTGTTTTGTAGGTGTGCTTGAAGACCTCCTCATATCAGTGGTATCTTGATAGTGGGTGTTCAAGGCATATGACGGGTGACATTACCAAATTTTCACATCTAACGCTTAAGGCCAAAAGATTTGTAACCTATGGTGATAACAACAAAGGAAAGATCCTTGGCGTAGGCAGCATTGGTGCACCCCTTTTTACAACCATAGAAGATGTCCTTTATGTAGAAGGCCTAAAGCATAACCTACTTAGCATTAGTCAGCTTTGTGACAAAGGTTTCAGAATCAACTTCTTTAAAGATGAATGCTTGATAGAAAACGAAGTCACTTCTGAGGTAATGTTAAAAGATAATAGATTTAACAACATTTTTATGATTTCCCTTGATAACTTATCTTTGAAGGTTAAATGTCTTATGGCAAACAACAATGAATCTTGGTTATGGCACAAAATATTTGCTCACATTCATATGGAGCATTTGAACAAATTGATCAAACATGACTTAGTTGTTGGTCTGCCAAAGATCAAATTCATCAAACATAGATTGTGTGGCGCATGCCAAAAGGGAAAACAGACCAAATCAACTTTCACATCCAAGAATGTGGTGTCCACAACTAGGCCACTGTAGTTGTTACACATGGATCTCTTCGGACCATCAAGAACGAAAAGTTTTGGAGGTAATGTTTATGCTTTAGTAATTATTGATGATTTCTCTATATATACGTGGACTTTCTTCTTAGTGTAGAAAAGCGAACCTTTCAAGCCATTCAAGAAGTATGCAAAACAGATTCAGAATGAGAAGTCACTTTCAATTGTCTCCATTAGAAGTGACCATGGTGGAGAATTCCAGAACGCTTTATTTGAAGAATTCTGCGAGGAAAATGGAATCTCTAACAATTTCTCTGCACCAAGAACTCCACAGCAAAATGGTGTCGTAGAAAGAAAGAATCGGTCGTTGGTAGAACTTGCAAGAACAATGCTTAGTGATTCAAACATTCCTAAATATTTTTGGGCAGATGCAGTAAGCACGACATGTTTTGTAAGTAATCGTGTGAACATCAGACCAATTTTCAAGAAAACCCCTTATGAACTGTTCAAAGGAAGAAAACCAAACATATCCTTCTTCCACATATTCGGGTGTAAATGCTTTGTCTTAAACAATGACAAAGACAATCTTTGTAAGTTCGACGAGAAATCCGATGAAGGTATTTTCCTCGGCTATTCTCTCTCAAGTAAGGCTTTCAGAATTTTTAATAAAAGAACTTCATCTGTTGTGTTTTCTCAAAATTTACTGCAAGCAATCGATTGCACCCCTGCAGCAATCGATTGCTCACTGTAAGTTTTACAATTTTTATTAATTTTTAAAGCAAGCAATCCATTGCACTCTGTAGCTTTTGCCAAAATTCGTTTCTGTTTGGTGGAGCAATCGATTGCACCTCTGTGTCAATCGATTGCACCTACTGAAAATTTTTTTTTCTGTTTCTATTTAATAGATCCATGAATCCTTAAACCTTCCAACTACCCTCATTAGAGTTTTTGACCTACCTATGATTAGCCATTACTTCCTAGCCCTAGTATCAAGATTTGACCATAAATTCTCATATTCCCAAAATCTTAAATACCTTCAACTACTCATATCCCACATTTAATTCTATGTCTTCTATCAACCATTATAAAAAATCATCTCTCATTGTTGCACCCCAAAATTTGCCCTCTTTCAAGGCTTGACTCATTTCTTCATCTCTTTCAAATTCAATGACATAAAGGAAGTCCATCATGAATTCAAGATTAAAGGCAAGAATATTATAAATAGAAGTTTTGTGACATTACAAGAATGTCATTTGTTGCAAGATTTTCAACTCTAAGTAATGTTTAGAAATTAATTTATTTCTAATACTTCATTCAAGTCTCTAGTCAAATTCATGTTATGGTAATGCCACACCAAGCCTACATTATGCTTACAAACATCCAAGAAACATGCAAGGATTAAATCAACATTGGAATGTTTTAGGACCAAGAGTATGCATGTTTAATCATGGCAAAACAGTCCCATGCAAGAGGTGACAAATTTCTTCATGTCACAAAATCACATGTCACAAGACCAAAGGAATAACATGTGACAATGCTTCTACATATTAGAATTTTCAAAATGCTGTCAAGAGTTGGTGGCATTGACCAAGAGGAGCTGTCCAAACACAAACAAACAAAATGGGTGCAAGGAAGAAGGTGCTGCAGCAAATAGGCATAGCAATAGTGCAGAAAATACAGTATAGCAACATACATGGAAATGGAAAGAAAGAGAGTGACATGAAGAAAGTTGCCTTGGACATTTCTAAGTAAGGATTTGAAGTCTTGAAGGAAGAGTAAACCCTAATATGCTGAGATAAGAGAAGAGAAGGGGGCTGCAAACACATTCATCTATCATTCACATACACAAGATTGAGAGAGTAAGAGAGAAGAGAAAAACAGAAAATAGTGAGAGCAAACAATACCCTAAAAACCAGAAAAATAGGAAGCTTTGCAAACCAAAAAAGAGAGTGATATAGAACCAAGAGGATCATAGAGAAACAAAACCTTCACAACATAGAGTGAAGAGGAGTGAGGTACATTCAACCAAGACCAAGGAGGACTTGCAAGAAGGATAGAAAGCTCTTGGGTATCCATTTCCTCCAACCTTTCTCTCTTTACTTTTTTGCTATTTACATTCATTTTGTTTACTCTTTTATATGTTGTTGTATTGTATGTTTTATGTAAGGTTCCAAAGGGACCAAGAAACCATTCTTAAGAAACCACAAAAACGAAAGAAAAACATAGAAAAAGTTAGGTTTTTCACTCTGGTAGCCTGACACGGGTCGTGTCCCACAACACGGCCACCCGTGTCGCCCAACACGGGCCGTGTCACACAACACGGCCACCCGTGTTGCACTTCTGTTTGAGGTTTCAACATCCAAAAACCCCAGGCTTTACAACACGGGCCGTGTCACACAACCGTGTTGCACTTCTGTTTGCCCTAAAAATCATTTTTCACCCAGACTTTACAACACGGGCCGTGTCACACAACATGGCCACCCGTGTTGCACCTCTGTCATGCCCTAAAAACTCACATTGCAGGTACCCTATGACACGGGCCGTGTCATACAACACGGCCACCCGTGTTACTCCACTGTTTTCCACTTATTTTTGTTATTTTTACCTCCAAAAAATTTTTCCGTTTTTATTGCATGTCTCGATTTTTTTTTAGCCGACTAATCCCATATGTTGTATAATTTTAGTAGGAATGTTGCTATTGTCCTTGGTGACTTTTGATTCCAAAAACCATTTTCAAAAGCAAACTCTCGATTTTATCGAGCCATTTTTAACCCTTGTAAGTTGGTCGCCTTGTGTGTCCGCCATCGACCTTGATCGCTTCACCTCAAACCTTTTTAAACAATTAAATCCTTGACCCAACGTCAAGCGGATTTTCTCAAAAGATTGTTAAGCCAACTCACCATATTTAACAAAACGATAAAGTTCACTTTGTATTGAACTAAAGAGAGAGGATTGAGTGTAGACTTCTTCCTCTCCGGCTGTTGGGATATTCACTGTAGTGTGGGTGGTCTCGATACTCGTCTTTCAATACGAAGATGTAACTTTATCGCCACCTATCTTCCCACAAATTCCTCCCGCAACCTTTGTCACCTAAAAACCTCGGTCCCGTACCGAGCGCATTTTTAAACTTCTTTTCGTAACAAAAACTTGAATGGTCGTGGAGTGGTTAGGCGTAGGCCTTCTCCTATCCCGGGTGCTGACATTTACCGTAGGGTTCTCTGTCGCAAAAGCACTTACCATTCAAAACGAAAAACACTTTAAAAAGAGAATGAAGTTCTCCTTGTATTGAACTAAAGAGAGAGGATTAAGTGTAGACTTCTTCCTCTCCGAGTGTCGAGACGCTCACTGTAGTGTGTGTGGTTTTGATACTCGTCTTTCAATACGAAGACGCTATGTTCGCCACACCCTTTCACAACAAAAACTTTGAGATAAAGAATTGGGTACTACCCGTAGGGGTTACTATCTGAGGACCTATCTCGCCCCTAAAAAATAATTCAACAAATCAAATGTGACATCTTGCCTCGCATGGCGAAAACTTATCTTTCAAAAAGGATATGATACGTCCTTTCTACCGCAAACAGGTAATGCCTAAGTCTCCAACGAGCGAGCAGCAACACACCTAACTGCTAGAATGCGTACGATAGCATCATCCATAAAAACATCAACAAATCGTAGGCCGAACTACGACTGCTCTGATTCTTTACTTTTTCAAGTAAAGATACGTAGGCACAAGGGCCACAATCCTTGCCGAGCACATTCCCCCTTATATCTGTAGTTCCCCGAACTACGTCGACTCTAATTTTCCCATATCTGTTGAGAATACGTAGGCCTAGGACCGCTAAGTCCTACCGAGCCTGTCCTTTCTCTTCTTTCTCCTGTTATCTCTCTTTTCCCAATTTCTAACCTATCCCTCTATCCTTTGGAACACTCTTTTATAACATAATTTTTAAGCAAATAAATCACACACGACAAACAAATGGTTCCCATCGAGTACGATGGATGCGAGGGGTGCTAATACCTTCCCTTTGCATAACCGGCTTCCGAACCCGTTCTTGGTTGCGAGACCATCTTATCTTTTCTTTTCTTAAGGTTTTCTCGATATTTTCCTTTCCCCTAATGGGATAAATAAAGTTCGGTGGCGACTCTTCTGTCCTTTTCCTTTTCGCCTTCCCCGTCGTTGCGCATATTTTTCGAGTAGCGACACTCATAACCTACTTCTACCATCTCTCTCAATTACCAAAACTCCCCACAAAACTCTCTCATAAACCCTAGCTCTCATTCTTTCATCTTTTTTCAATGGCTTCACGATCAAAGAGGAAGATTTCAGCACAAGACAAAGGCAAAGGTCCAGCCTCCTCATCTTCAGAAACTCCACTTGTTCTTCAACATTTGGATAATGACCAACGGGAAAAATTCACCAAGTATTTCCAAAAGAAGGTTGTGCAAACCCCCAATGATTTCCTCATCCGGGCCATATTATCCGGATTTGGTAAGATTGTTTTACTATAACCTACAAAAAGAAGAAGGCAAGCTAGTAACATATGTTCAAGGAAAAAGGATCCCGCTCTTCTCAAAGACACTTGGTAGGATTCTCAACATTCCAATGCCTGCTGCAAGAACTCCGAAAGAACACGAAGAAGTCTGGAATGCATATGACAAAAGACAGTTCTATTGGAGCCTCAGCAGAATGTCTGAAGCCGAATTCCATGCAAAACGGGTCCAATCCTTAGGCGGCTTGGAACCATCTCATAACTCATGGTCGGCAGATAAATTGGGCAAATATGGTTTTAACTCACATGCGCGGAATCAATGAAAAATCCAAGTTTCTGCCATATGCATGGTTCATTACAAAGATCTTGGAACATTATCAAGTAGACTTTGAAGGATATGATATGTATCTCATGGATTCAAATGTCAACAAGATCTCAATCAAAAATGTGGACTCTCGGATGGTGTCAAATACAACCCGGATACCAAGACAATCATTTACCTTGGCGAAGGTGTGGCTGATAATGATGAACAAGAGGATGAAGATGATGATGATGTTCCTGCTCCGTTTGGAAATGGTCCAAGTAATCAACAGTTAATGGACTACATGACTCAACAGTTTGGGAATCTAAACAATTCCATCGATGCTCAATACAATGTTATTCAAGAGTCAACCAACACTCGGATCAACAACTTTCAAGAGAACGTGAACCAACAATTCTCCTACCTGTACTCTCACCTATACATCCCGCCGTACGGTCCTTCAAACCCGGTTGTTCCTCCTACTCGTCCATCACCTCTCAAGAAAACTTTTCCAAACCAACTAAACTTTGACCCAAACATGGATCTATCTTAGAAATGACTGTTTTTTGTTTTTATTGTTGTTATTTATTTTTGTTATTTTTTAAAGTCTGTACTTTCCAGCTTTATTGTACTTTTTTTTTTAATTTGACTTTTGATCAAGCTTGTCCGTTATTTTCATATATTATTTCCTTAATCCATCTTTCCCTTCTTTTTGATAATGTCAAAAGGGGGAGAAAGAGGTTACTCTTTTCTTGTTTATTATCTTTCCTTAAAGGTACAAATTTTCAAAATTCAAGACTATTTCGAACCTCAATACAAATTCAGAAACTCTCAACACGTCATACATTGATGGGGAGAAAAACGTACCAGAAAGAAAATATCACAACAAAAGAAGAATGCTTTGTCATCATCAAAAAAGGGGAGAATATGAAATCAAGATCGTCAGAGATCAACATTTGTTTCGATGAAGACAAATCACTCAAGAAGGCAAAGATGATCAACCATCAAGCATCAGGACAAAGATACAACTTTGAAGATGTTCTCATCTGAAGGTATAATGAGAATATCCATTAAACATTTAAGTCCTAATTGCTCAAAACTTTTAAAACATTTCTCATGACTTGTTACACTCTCACAAGCTTTTGAAAACAGAATTTTTCTAAGTTTTTCAAAGTGCAATCGATTGCACTCTTAGAATAATTGATTGCATGATCAAATTTTTTAACTATTTTTGTTTCTATTTTGAAGAGCAATCGATTTCTGCCTTAGTGCAATCGATTGCATGCTTAAAAAATTCTAAGTTTTCACTTCTATTTTAAAGTGCAATCGATTGCTGCCTTGGTGCAATCGATTTCTCACTGAACGTTTTTGAAAAATCCTTCTGAAAAATTGCATCTCTTCATTCAAATGTCTGTTAAATGTTTCCTTTGAAACATAACAATTGTTTATCAATTTTTCTGAAATTTGCATGATTTCATCAAGAGATAATTATGTAATATAAATACCTAGCTTTTCAAATTCAAAGACAACTCTAACTTTTACATCAATTATTTAAAAATCTCTTTCAATAAAAAACCCTTGAACTTTTTCTTTAAACAATTTTCACAAAGAATTTTCTGCATCAATTTCATATCTTTTGAAAATAAAATTCTTGAGCAATAAGTCTTAGATACTTGTCGAAATTCCATTGGAAGAGAAGATTCAATCTCAGCATTGATTATCAATTATACATTGTTACAAATCTTACAAACTCAGAATTGTATTTTAGTTTCCCTTTGTTGTTCAGGATTGTTGAAAGCAAGTGTGTGCATTAAAGAGGATTGTTCTCTTTGTACTTAGTGTTTAGATCTTAAAGGTGTTTTAAGAACCTTTGATCTCCTATAGGTTAGAAAAAATTGTACATTGATCCTAACTATAGTGAAATGTCTTTCATGTTGAAAGGGAAGTGGAGTACCCTCGGGGTGTGAGGGGAACCACTATAACTCTCTGTGTCTCTTTTACTTTCTGCCTTTACAAGCTTTCAAATCATCACTTAATTAAAAATAAAGTAACATAGCCCTCTTAAAACCAGAAAATTTCAAAGAACCTAATTCACCCCCCCCCCCCCTCTTAGGCGCATTACTTACTCACAACTGGTAGTAGTAGTTGCATTAAGACATGACAGTCATGAGATTTTAATCCAATTAATTTGAGATCTTTACCTGAGACAAGCCTATTGACATTTGATGAGTAACCATGCGAAACTTTAATACTTTGTAAACACTCAGAAAAACTTTTTTTCTCTTTTTTAGACAGAGTGTAATAGGGAGGAGGCAAATATATCTTGTTACCTATATGTTGTGGAGTTAACTCTTCTCGTATACCCATCAAAACCAAATCCAGACGAACATTATAACCATCTTTTTTCTTTCCTTGAATATTAAGAAGTGTTCTGATTAAACTATCACATACATTTTTCTCCACGTGCATCACATCAATACAATGTCTTACATCAAGACTAGACCAATATGGAAGATTGAAGAAAACCGACCTCTTTTTCCATATATTTTTCATAGTAGATTGCTTTTGGTACTTCCCAAAGACGAAATTAATGCTCTGTTGTCGTTGATAAACTTCCTCTCTTGTTAAGGGCTTTGGAGCAACACCATGCTCTTGTTCCCCATTGAAAGCTTTCCACAATCTACGATATGTATGATAACGATCTAGAAATTTTTGATGCCTGAGATAAACAGTCTTCTTTCCTTTTTCAAGTTGATGGTGACATGTGTCTTTTTCACATATAGGACATGCTTTATGCCCTTTAAATTTATAACCAGACAAATTGCCATATGCTGGAAAATCGTTGATGGTGCAAAACAACATGGCACACATATTGAACTGTTCACCATAATAAGCATCAAAAACATCCACCCCTTCCTCCCACAACTCTTTTAAACCATCAATCATAGGACTTAGATAAAGATTTATGTCATTTCCGGGTTGTTTTGGGCCCGAAATCATCATTGATAACATAATATATTTATGCTTCATGCACAACCTAGAAGATTGGTTGTAGATCATCAGGAGAACAGGCCAACAAGTATGGTTAGTACTTAGATTACCAAACGGATTCATTCCATCAGTTGAAAGTCCAAGTCTAAGGTTTCTCGACTCTTTGCCAAAATTTGGAAACAAAGCATCTATTTTCTTCCATTGTAAAGAATCAACTACATGGCGAATTTTTCCATCACACTTTCTTTATTTTGCATGTCATCTAAGATTTTTTGCATCATTTGCATTAGCGAATAGTCTCTTGACCCTTGAAATTATTGGTAGGTACTGTACCACTTTCGCGGGAGGAACCTTTTTTACCGCCTCATCATCACTAGAATCACCAGCTTTCTTTTTGTAGTGTGACGCCTTGCACTTCGGACAATGATTATAGTTTACATATTCTTTTCTATATAATATGCAATCATTAGGGCATGCGTGTATCTTTTCATACTCTAAACCCATCGGACACAATATCTTTTTCGCCTCGTAATAACGATTTGGCATTACGTTACCTTCTGGAAGCATCTGTGTCAACAATCCAAGTAATTCGGTAAAACATTTGTCAGTCCACTCATTATTTGCCTTCAAGTTAAACAATTTTAACACGGCTGACAAACGTGTAAAATTTGTGCATCCCGGGTACAAAGGTTTATCCTTGTCACTGCATAAAGTATCATACGCATGCGCCTTCTAAAAAAATCTTGTCTAATATCACGCATCATGTCTTCCAGACGATTATCCATTTCTGCACTAACATTATCTCTTTGGGACACATTTAACTTTGCTAATACCTCACAGTGCCATATCCATTGTATATACCTGACGAAATTCAAATCACAAAAGAGCAATTACCATTAAAAATTTTGGAACAACAAAAGAACGACTTTTTCAAGAAAATGTTTGAAGCTGAAACAAAATCGTATGGTGAAATCATATACACTTTTGAAGAACTAGAGAAAGAATATGTTAATGAGTATAAAAAGGAAATGAATGGTAAGGTTTGGTATGTTGGTCCTGTTTCACTCTGCAACAAAGATGGTTTGGATAAGACTGAAAGAAGTAACATAGCTTCAATAAGTGAACATAATTGTTTAAAGTTTCTAGATTTTCATATACCAAAATCTGTTGTTTATGTTTGTCTTGGAAGTTTATGCAATTTAGTTTCTTCACAACTTATTGAATTGGCTTTGGGATTGGAAGAAACCAAAATACCATTTATTTGGGTTATTAGGGATGGAGTCAATAAATCTCGAGAGTTGGAAAAGTGGATTAGTGATGAAAAGTTTGAAGAAAGGAACAAAGGGAGAGGCCTCATAATTAGAGGATGGGCCCCACAAATGGTGATATTATCTCATCCTTCAATTGGTGGATTCTTAACACATTGTGGTTGGAATTCAACACTTGAAGGGATAAGTTTTGGTTGCCAATGGTAACTTGGCCATTGTTTGCTGACCAATTTTTGAATGAGAAGCTTGTGACTCGAGTTTCGAAGATTGGAGTGAGTCTTGGTGTTAAGGTTGTAATGGAGTTTGGTGAGGAAGAGAAGCTAGGTATTATTGTGAAGAAGGAAAGCATTAAGGAGGCAATATGTAATGTGATGGATGAGGAAGATCAAGAAAGTAAAGGGAGAAGAGAAAGAGCTAGTGAATTAAGTGAGATGGCAAAGAGAGCTGTTGAAAAAGGTGGATCTTCTTATATTAATATGTCTTTGCTTATTCAAGATATCATGCAGCTACAATCAAAACACCAAAGTTGAGACATGAAGAAACATGCAATTTATAACATTTTTCCTTTTTATGTCATCATTTGTTTTCTTTTTCTATCATAGCATATTCTACCCTGCAAGCATGAAGGTATATATGTGTGTTTTTAAGCAAAATGAAAATTGTCTAAAAACAAGGTGTTCCTTGTATGTATGTTTTTTTTAATCATTGAATTGTAAATTAATGTATTAAACTTCCTTTACAAACATTAGATAATACAAATGAAGATCAATATAGCATCTCACAACTACCTCTTGATTCATCTCTAGTTACAATGCCTTGTTACACAAGTTATGCTAGGTTGCACTGGCTCAACTTTGATCCCATGGTCATTAGTTTGTTATTAGAGTTAGTTAGCTTATGATTATTGTTGTTAGTTTGTTATTAAAGTTATTCCTATATAATATACTCGGCAGTTTGATGTTTAGCATAATGTTGAATACAAATGTGTGCATGATTCATCACTTTATTTTGCTTTCATTTCCATCTTTAAGATACACTATGCCAAATTGAAGTTTTAAGAGCATCCCTTTAATTACCACTAGTGCAGAAATGACTTTTTATATAGGGCGAAAATGACATTTTACATCGGGTCTGGGTCCGATGTAAAGCCAGACGATGTAGTAAATCAAAGACATTTTACATCGGGTTTTGGGCCGATGTAAGAAATACACCAAGCACATCGGTTAAATTTTTAAGTCTGATGTGAAAAAAAATATAATTGTAAATTTTGATTATAAAAGGTTGTTTTTACATCGGTTGTAAGGCAAAACCGATGTAAAAGGTAGACTTTTTACATCGGTTGTGTGGTTAACCCGATGTAAAAGTACTGCAGTAAACAAAATAAAAATGTCAAACACACGCCTGGTGACATTTATTACATCGATTCTCTTATTTGACCGATTTGAAAAGTCCTAGGTGACACGTTTAACATCGGTTTTGTTGTTAACCGGATGTGAAAGGTGGTTTTTACATTGGTTATTTCGTTCGCCCGATGTAAAATATACTGTTACGAGTATAAATTATTTGTCTATTTTTTAGCCGTTCCCTGTAACTTTTTTGCTACCTAATTTTTCATTTTTTTCCAATATCACACAGACCATAATTAGGTCGCTATTTTCCATATTTTCCCAACATCATATAGACCACATTTAGGTTGTTATTTTCATAGTTTTCCAACATCACATAGACCATATTTAGGTCGTTATTTTTATATTTTTTTCACAAATCTAATTTCATTGCACCAAATATCTAGTATACACATAATTGATTTACAAAAGTACTGATATAAGATATACACAAATGTACTAAATTATAAGGAGGTTTACACGATGAACCACTACAACAACAAAAAGCTTAACCTTTATATAACTCAAAGAAACATGTTGCCCAACGGGGTCGCAAATCATATAAATCATCTTCTGTTAAGTTCGTTGGGTCATCAAATACCTGCAACACATAAATTACAATAGAGTTATTCTTTGAAAATTCACATTAAGTTGCAAAACGTAAAGTAAATAACAAATTAAAGTCATTTTTATTACCTTCATCCAAGAATTGGTTATATTGGCAAAGACAATATCCAACATATTTTTCATCACATAATATCCGCAATCATTAGAGTTAGGTTGTTTCCTTGTCTACAAATGAATGACATATTAGTGAATACTTATATGATAAAATTAAATATATAATTATAATTTACACCACGCTTACCTTGGGTTGAAGCCATGTAGCCTTTTTTCTATTTCCATTTGCCGCTTGATGAACCCTAAAAGCACTAATTCAGAAGAAAAAAATTCATATAAAGCCACATAATATATGATATTACTTTTGTAATAAATTATGTATATAGTATGAAGTGAACATAAAAGATAAACTTACCTTGTAACAATTATCGTCATGGTTTGATTAAGTTCATGATGAAGTGAACAAAAGACGACCACCGTATTATCATTTGGACACATGACTATTAATTGCCAATGACCTCTGTACGTGTGTGTGAAAACACAAAAGTCACAATTTCATGTTACCAAAATTGAACTATATATGTTACCAAAATTAAAAAATAGAAAACATAATTTCATACAAACTTACCCATGAATAAATGATAGCAAGTGACACTCTCTCTTTTCGTCACGTAACTTATCTTGTATGTATTTTTTGACACTTGCTTGAGTTTTCGGCACATGATCAACGTACGAACACATAGCAAGGTCCATAAATCCGTATACTTCAGATTGTGAAGTATCAATACACAAATGATGAATATACCTGAAAAATTTTAAAATCAACATTATAATAAAAGTGATGAGAGATATAACATATTAATAGATATTGACACTAATAAAAATAGAAAATGTACTTACGTGCACCAAACTTGGAGAGTAGACACGTCAAGCCAATTAAAACTCACCAGCAGCTCTCTGATACACTTAGCTGACATATAAAAATTATTGGCGCTCACACAATGACTTAATTCTATTGCCAAATGATCTTCACCCATTCTTAGAACCATTCTCATTAATCTCTCAACATTGTCTTCTCCTTCTCCTTCTTTTGTGCTTACTTTTGCAGCTGAACAACTTTCTTTTCCGCTTCCATCAACAACTTCCCTTTATACAATGCATTTATTATTATTATTATTTCCAGTGCTTTGTTGCGAGAGACCCATAGACCTAAGTGTCTCCATGAAAGATTGTTCCATCGCCTTATGCTTTTCAGCCAACTTTTAATCAAAATCAGTTCTAAGCTTTGCTTCTAATTCAGATGAAAACTGTGCAAATTGTTCTCTTATATCTTCTTGTCGTTGACATGAAGAAGATCTGCCAAAGAAAGTGCTTTGTTTAGGGTGCTTTCCAACACCACGAACACGACCGCCATGCTCAGATGTTCCAATGGTTGTTGTTAAGATATTGTTACATCCATCCAGAACAAAGCCACCCTTTTTAGCTTCTTCAACTAGAGAATCCTACAAAATGAAAAAACCATATTTTTTTATCAATCACAACTATAACTAGAGAATCCTACAAAATGAAAAAACTATATTTTTTACTTACAATTTTCTCAGCAACAACTTGTGTAGCCTTTGATGTGTATTCTCCCCGTTTCTTTTGTCGTGCTCTCTTCCATAACTCATGGCGTGACGGTGGAGATGGGCTACCAGTATCATCTAAGGTAGAATCATATCTTGATGATCTCCTTTCATTTATCATTTTCTCCTCAAGCAAACGATACCCTCCACGAGATAATACATGTGGGTATACATTCTTAGCCACATTTGCTGCACCCTTTTGACTTTTTTCCTATTATAAACTCAAAAAGTTATTAATCATACTAAACATAATAAAAATGTTATGCACAAAAATAAAATTATAACTCCTACTAACCTTAAATTCAGGGCTATCTCGTGACTGCACAAAATCCTTCCATACTTCTTCTTTAATATAATTGTACCTAATATGTGGAGGAGCTAGACCTTCTTTGGGCTTTCTAATGTACTCGCTTGTAAGTTGTGTCTTAAAAGCTCTTCATCGCTCTCCTGCATATTTAATCCATTCTTTCTTCAACGGATCCTTCTTTGGATCATGAGGTTCTGGAATAGTGAAATGAGCCTACACATATAGTATATGGCATATGTTGTTAGTATATGATTATAAAATATAATAAAGTGTAGCAGTTAAAAATACCTGAACATCAGTCCAAATAGCCTATTTTATGCCTTCATCTATGTCTTTCCACTCATTTTTCAAAATACTACATCTCTGTCGAGCAAGAGACGCTATGTAACTCATAAAATTTGAAGCATTTTTACCCATACATCCATTGGTTATTGGATGAAACACGACCTTTATCTTTTCACCCGTTTGATGAACTTTGTTAATTTGTGTCATCAAAGTGGGACCTCTAACTCTTCTTTTTTTACGGTCACTAGATGAAGAAGAGTTGTTGGTTGAATCAGCCATGTATCTGTTAACACAAAATAAAAACAATTAGAAATTAAATTAAGCACAAAATATAAACAATTAGACATCAAATTAAGCACAAAATAAATAAAAAAAACAGAAATTAAAGTAATGTCAAATTAACGTATAAAATACCCGTACTAGTCCTCCCATATCCCTTCTTCATGATCTATGTGAATAGCGTGCACGTCATCCTCTTCGTTTTCTTCAACAAAGGTAGGCACATTTGTTGAGAAAGGAGGAGTTTTGGAAATATCAAGGTTCGCATGTTGATTTTCATCACTATCATGCACCTTTCCTTGTATAACCACTGACCACCTTTTATTAGAAGGATCTGTGACATAAAATACTTGTTTGGCTTGAGACGCCATGATGAAAGGTTCGTCCGCATAAGCTAACTTGCTAAGATCAATCGATGTAACTCTGAATTCATCGATTCTTACACCACTGTTGATATCAATCCATTTTCATTTAAATATAGGAACTTTAAACATAACATAATCAACCTCCCAAATCTCTTCAATCACCCCAAAGTAGGGTGTAGATGCCATAACCAATTTTTATCTTTAGCACTAGAGAAGTGCATGGACTCGGTCACAATCATAACCCTACTATTTTGTGTGGTACTACGATCATCCTTTGACTTTGTACAAAAGCAAGTTTTATTAATATCATATCCACTCCAAGTTATTATGTTACATTTAGGTTCATAGGAAAACCGCTTAATTGTATTGGAAGCACTGTCATCATTAGAATTTTTTTTCTTTAAACCACTCATAGAAACTCTTATTATGCTCTTTTAACAACCATCTTTCATTCATATTGGGGTACTTTTTCTTTATGATGCTTTTGTGAGCAGATAAGTAAGGTTGAACTTCATTCGTGTTATTCAATATATACAAATGCGCTTGAAGAACCACATCAATAATTAAGCTCTTGACCTTTAAACCTTGTGTACCCACACCCTCACATCTTCCATCATGACGAGACTTGGGAACCCCCTACAACATCCACTTCTAACAAATAGTTTGAACAAAACTTAATTGCTTCTTCTGCGATGTACCTCTCAACAATTGATGCTTCCGAACGGCGTGGGTTTTTTGTATACCTTTTTAGGATCTTCATGTATCGCTCTGTTGGATACATCCACTATAAATAAATTGGACCATATAATCTAATCTCCCTTACTAGATGAAAAATCAAGTGAACCATAATGTCAAAAAATGAAAGAGGAAAATACATCTCTAATTGGCATAAGACAACTGCAGCCTCATTTTCCAAATTTTCTAGCTTTAATGGATCAATGGCTTTACAACAAATTGCATTGAAAAATAAGCACAACCTAGTTATAGGCTTCCTAACATTGTTAGGAAATATCCCACGAATAGCCACTGGTGTGAAATCAAGATCCTCAGAGATCAACATTTGTTTTGGTGAAGACAAATCACTCAAGAAGGCAAAGATGATCAACCATCAAGCATCAGGACAAAGATACAACTTTGAAGATGTTCTCATCTGAAGGTATAAAGAGAATATCCATTAAGCATTTATGTCCTAATTGCTCAAAACTTTTAAAACATATCTCATGACTTGTTACACTCTCACAAGCTTTTGAAAACAGAACTTTTCTAAGTTTTTCAAAGTGCAATCGATTGCACTCTTAGAGCAATCGATTGCATGATCAAAATTTTTAACTATTTTTGTTTCTGTTTTGAAGAGAAATCGATTTCTGCCTTAGTGCAATCGATTGCATGCTTAAAAAATTCTCAGTTTTCACTTCTGTTTTAAAGTGCAATCGATTGCTGCCTTTGTGCAATCGATTGCTCACTGAACGTTTTTGAAAAATCCTTTTGAAAAATTGCATCTCTTCATTCAAATTTCTGTTAAATATTTCCTTTGAAACATAACAACTGTTCATCAATTTTTCTGAAGATTTGCATGATTTCATCAAGAGATAATTATGTAATATAAATACCTAGCTTTTCAAATTCAAAAACAACTCTAACTTTTACATCAATTCTTTAAAAATCTCTTTCAATCAAAAACCCTTGAACTTTTTCTTTAAACAATTTTCACAAAGAATTTTCTGCATCAATTTCATATCTTTTGAAAACAAAATTCTTGAGCCATAAGTCTTAGATACTTGTGGAAATTCCATTGAAAGAGAAGATTCAATCTCAACATTGATTATCAATTATACATTGTTACAAATCTTACAAACTCATAATTGTATTTTAGTTTCCCCTTGCTGTTCAGGATTGTTGAAAGCAAGTGTGTGCATTAGAGAGGATTGTTCTCATTGCACTTAGTGTTTAGATCTTAAAGGTGTTTTAAGAACCTTTGATCTCCTATAGGTTAGAACAAATTGTACATTGATCCTAACTATAGTGAAATCTCTTTCGTGTTGAAAGGGGAATGGAGTACCCTCGGGGTGTGAGGGGAACCACTATAACTCTTTGTGTCTCTTTTACTTTCTGCCTTTACAAGCTTTCAAATCATTAATTCATTAAAAAGAAAGTAACATAGCCCTCTTAAAACCAAAAAATTTCAAAGAACCTAATTCACCCCTCCCCCTTTGGCGCATTACTTACTCATAATTGGCATCAGAGCAGGTTTGGGTAACCTATTCCAGTATGGCTTCCACAAATAACAAAGGTGTATTCAAAGACGGTGGTAGTAGCAACAAGCCTCCATTGTTTTGTGGTGAATACTTTGATTTCTGGAAAATCCGTATGAAGGCTCACTTAGAAGGACAAGGAGACAAAATATGGGATGCTGTTCAAAATGGTCCTTTCACTCCTACAACGGTCGTTAACAGTGTAGGATCAGCAAAGCCCAAAATCTCATGGGATGACGATGATAAGAAAAAGGTTCTCTATGACAAGAAGGCAATCAATCTTCTAAAAAGTGCATTAAGCATGGACTAATTCTTTCGCATCTCAACATGTACAACAACAAAGGGAATCTGGGATACTTTAGTGGAAACACATGAAGGAACCATCAAAGTTAAAAGATCAAGGTTGAACACGTTGAGTCAGGAATACGAGATGTTCAGAATGCATCCAGGAGAATCAATTCTTGACTTGCAGAAGAGATTCGTGCACTTGACAAATCATTTTATAACACTCGGTAAGACACTAACTAACGATGAATTAAATCATAAAGTGCTTAGATCCTTGTCCAGAGAATGGCAGCCCAAGGTGACATCAATTTCTGAAAAGAAGAGCCTAGCCACGATGACATCCGCCACTTTGTTCGGCAAACTTCAAGAATATGAAACAGAACTCGGGCGATTGGAGAAACATGAGAATCAAGAGAAGAAATCTAAAAATATCGCATTAAAGGCTGATTCCAAAGAAGTAGAGAAAGCAGACGATCCAGTTGAAGATGAAAACTTCATGCTTCTTGTAAAGAGGTTAGGGAAATACTTTGGCTCTAAAAATAATATTGGAAATTTTGACTACATGAAAAGGAAGAAGTTTTTAAAAAGCAAAGAGAAAGAGGCGTCAACATCCACACAAGATGTCAAATGCTATGAATGTGGAAAATTAGGACACATCAAACCAAACTGTCCTAAACTCTCCAAGAACGATGTTTCTAAGAGCAAAAAGGGATTCAAGAAAAATGAAGCATATGTGGCATGGGAAGACAACGAGATAAGCTCCTCATCAGAATCAGATAGTGATCAAAGCGCAAATCTGGCACTAATGGCCTCACAACATTCTAATGATGAAGATGGCAAGGTTAGTAATAATTTTCTAATTTATGATGATGATGCTCAAGGGGCCATTGATGAACTTCTGAGTGAATGTAAAATTCTGTACAAAACTATTTCCTCACAGAAAAATCAAATTTCAATTCTAGAAGAAAATATTGAAACAATGGAAAAGAATTTGAAAAATGAAAAACAGAATTTTGCATGCACAAAGTGTGAGTCACTTTCTTTTCAAATTGTCCAATTGAAAAGAGTTCTTGAAAGATATGAAAAAGGAAAAATTGGATTAGAGGTTGTTCTTAGCCAACAAAGATTTTCAAATGATAAAAGTGGACTTGGTTATTCAAAATTCTCAAAACCAAATCCCAACAAAACCATCTTTGTTAAAGCTAGTGAACAACCTCCAAAAGAGAAAGTGGTAAAACCTAAAGTGGTTCATCAATATCCCAAGAAGAAGGTTGTTAATAAGAAAAAACCTTATCCTTATAGATATAAGAGTAATCTTGAGCCCACTTATTTTTATTGTGGTATGAAAGGCGATACATCTAATGCTTGTTATGTGAGAAACTTTAGTGTTGCAAAGGGGCATTATGTGCGGGTCAAGAAAGGCACTAACTATGAAGGACCCAAAGCAAGTTGGGTACCTAATGGAACTTAATCTTGTTTTGTAGGTATGCTTGAAGACCTCCTCATATCAGTGGTATCTTGATAGTGGGTGTTCAAGGCATATGACGGGTGACATTACCAAATTTTCACATCTAACGCTTAAGGCCAAAGGATTTGTAACCTATGGTGATAACAACAAAGGAAAGATCCTTGGCGTAGGCAGCATTGGTGCACCACTTTTTACAACCATAGAAGATGTCCTTTATGTAGAAGGCCTAAAGCATAACCTACTTAGCATTAGTCAGCTTTGTGACAAAGGTTTCAGAATCAACTTCACTAAAGATGAATGCTTGATAGAAAACGAAGTCACTTCTGAGGTAATGTTAAAAGGTAATAGATTTAACAAAATTTTTATGATTTCCCTTGATAACTTATCTTTAAAGGTTAAATGTCTTATGGCAAACAACAACGAATCTTGGTTATGGCACAAAATATTTGCTCACATTCATATGGAGCATTTGAACAAATTGATCAAACATGACTTAGTTGTTGGTCTGCCAAAGATCAAATTCATCAAACATAGATTGTGTGGCGCATGCCAAAAGGGAAAACAGACCAAATCAACTTTCACATCCAAGAATGTGGTGTCCACAACTAGGCCACTGTAGTTGTTACACATGGATCTCTTCGGACCATCAAGAACGAAAAGTTTTGGAGGTAATGTTTATGCTTTAGTAATTATTGATGATTTCTCTAGATATACGTGGACTTTCTTCTTAGTGCAGAAAAGTGAAGCTTTCAAGGCATTCAAGAAGTATGCAAAACAGATTCAGAATGAGAAGTCACTTTCAATTGTCTCCATTAGAAGTGACCATGGTGGAGAATTCCAGAACGCTTTACTTGAAGAATTCTGCGAGGAAAATGGAATCTCTCACAATTTCTCTACGCCAAGAACTCCACAGCAAAATGGTGTCGTAGAAAGAAAGAATCGGTCGTTGGTAGAACTTGCAAGAACAATGCTTAGCGATTCAAACATTCCTAAATATTTTTGGGCAGATGCAGTAAGCACAACATGTTTTGTAAGTAATCGTGTGAACATCAGACCAATTCTCAAGAAAACCCCTTATGAACTGTTCAAAGGAAGAAAACCAAACATATCCTTCTTCCACATATTCGGGTGTAAATTCTTTGTCTTAAACAATGACAAAGACAATCTCGGTAAGTTCGACGAGAAATCCGATGAAGGTATTTTCCTCGGCTATTCTCTCTCAAGTAAGGCTTTCAGAATTTTTAATAAAAGAACTTCATCTGTTGTGTTTTCTCAAAATTTACTGCAAGCAATCGATTGCACCCCTGCAGCAATCAATTGCTCAATGTAAGTTTTACAATTTTTATTAATTTTTAAAGCAAGCAATTGATTGCCCTCTGTAGCTTTTGCCAAAATTCGTTTCTGTTTGGTGGAGCAATCGATTGCACCTCTGTGTCAATCGATTGCACCTACTGAAAAACTGTTTTTTCTGTTTCTATTTAATAGATCCATGAATCCTTAAACCTTCCAACTACCCTCATTAGAGTTTTTGACCTACCTATGATTAGCCATTACTTCCTAGCCCTAGTCTCAAGATTTGACCATAAATTCTCATATTCCCAAAATCTTAAATACCTTCAACTACTCATATCCCACATTTAATTCTATGTCTTCTATCAACCATTATAAAAAATCAGCTCTCATAACCTACTTCTACCATCTCTCTCAATTACCAAAACTCCCCACAAAACTCTCTCATAAACCCTAGCTCTCATTCTTTCATCTTTTTTCAATGGCTTTACGATCAAAGAGGAAGATTTTTGCACAAGACAAAGGCAAAGGTCCAGCCTCCTCATCTTCAGAAACTCCACTTGTTCTTCAACATTTGGATAATGACCAACGAGAAAAATTCACCAAGTATTTCCAAAAGAAGGTTGTGCAGACCCCCAATGATTTCCTCATCCGGGCCATATTATCCGGATTTGGTAAGATTGTTTTACTATAACCTACAAAAAGAAGAAGGCAAGCTAGTAACATATGTTCAAGGAAAAAGGATCCCACTCTTCTCAAAGACACTTGGTAGGATTCTCAACATTCCAATGCCTGCTGCAAGAACTCCAGAAGAACACGAAGAAGTCTGGAATGCATATGACAAAAGACAGTTCTATTGGAGCCTCAGCAGAATGTCTGAAGCCGAATTCCATGCAAAACGGGTCCGATCCTTAGGCGGCTTGGAACCATCTCGTAACTCATGGTCGGCAGATAAATTGGGCAAATATGGTTTTAACTCACATGCGCGGAATCAATGAAAAATCCAAGTTTTTGCCATATGCATGGTTCATTACAAAGATCTTGGAACATTATCAAGTAGACTTTGAAGGATTTGATAAGTATCTCATGGATTCAAATGTCAACAAGATCTCAATTAAAAATGTGGACTCTCGGATGGGTGTCAAATACAATCCGGATACCAAGACAATCATTTACCTTGGCGAAGGTGTGGCTGATAATGATGAACAAGAGGATGAAGATGATGATGATGTTCCTGCTCCGTTTGGAAATGGTCCAAGTAATCAACAGTTAATGGACTACATGACTCAACAGTTTGGGAATCTAAACAATTCCATCAATGCCCAATACAATGTTATTCAAGAGTCAACCAACACTCGGATCAACAACTCTCAAGAGAACGTGAACCAACAATTCTCCTACCTATACTCTCACCTATACATCCCGCTGTACGGTCCTTCAAACCCGGCTGTTCCTCCTACTCATCCATCACCTCTCCAGAAAACTTTTCCAAACCAACTAAACTTTGACCCAAACATGGATCTATCTTAGAAATGACTGTTTTTTGTTTTTATTGTTGTTATTTATTTCTGTTATTTTTTAAAGTCTGTACTTTCCAGCTTTATTGTACTTTTTTTTTTAATTTGACTTATGATCAAGCTTGTCCATTATTTTCATATATTATTTCCTTAATCCATCTTTCCCTTCTTTTTAATAATGTCAAAAGAGGGAGAAAGATGTTACTCTTTTCTTGTTTATTATCTTTCCTTAAAGGTACAAATTTTCAAAATTCAAGACTATTTCAAACCTCAATACAAATTCAGAAACTCTCAACACGTCATACATTGAGGGGGAGAAAAACGTACCGGAAAGAAAACATTACAACAAAAGAAGAATGCTTTGTCATTATCAAAAAGGGGGAGAATGTGAAATCAAGATCCTCAGAGATCAACATTTGTTTTGATGAAGACAAATCACTCAAGAAGGCAAAGATGATCAACCATCAAGCATCAGGACAAAGATACAACTTTGAAGATGTTCTCATCTGAAGGTATAATGAGAATATCCATTAAGCATTTAAGTCCTAATTGCTCAAAACTTTTAAAACATTTCTCATGACTTGTTAAACTCTCACAAGCTTTTGAAAACATAATTTTTCTAAGTTTTTCAAAGTGCAATCGATTGCACTCTTAGAACAATCGATTGCATGATCAAATTTTTTAACTTTTTTTTTTCTATTTTGAAGAGCAATCGATTTATGCCTTAGTGCAATCGATTGCATGCTTAAAAAATTCTAAGTTTTCACTTCTATTTTAAAGTGCAATCGATTGCTGCCTTGGTGCAATCGATTGCTCACTGAACGTTTTTGAAAAATCCTTCTGAAAAATTGCATCTCTTCATTCAAATGTCTGTTAAATGTTTCCTTTGAAACATAACAATTGTTCATCAATTTTTCTGAAGATTTGCATGATTTCATCAAGAGATAATTATGTAATATAAATACCTAGCTTTTCAAATTCAAAAACAACTCTAACTTTTACATCAATTATTTAAAAATCTCTTTCAATCAAAAACCCTTGAACTTTTTCTTTAAACAATTTTCACAAAGAATTTTCTCCATCAATTTCATATCTTTTGAAAATAAAATTCTTGAGCAATAAGTCTTAGATACTTGTGGAAATTCCATTGGAAGAGAAGATTCAATCTCAACATTGATTATCAATTATACATTGTTACAAGTGTGTACATTAGAGAGGATTGTTCTATTTGTACTTAGTGTTTAGATCTTAAAGGTGTTTTAAGAACCTTTGATCTCCTATAGGTTAGAACAAATTGTACATTGATCCTAACTATAGTGAAATCTCTTTCATGTTGAAAGGGGAGTGGAGTACCCTCGGGGTGTGAGGGGAACCACTATAACTCTCTGTGTCTCTTTTACTTTCTGCCTTTACAAGCTTTCAAATCATCACTTCATTAAAAAGAAAGTAACATAGCCCTCTTAAAACCAGAAAAATTCAAAGAACCTAATTCAACCCCCCCCCCCCCCCTCCTCTTAGGCGCATTACTTACTCACAACTGGTAGTAGTTGTTGCATTAAGACATGACAATCATGAGATTTTAATCCAATTAATTTGAGATATTTACCTGAGGCAAGCCTATTGACATTTGATGAGTAACCATGCGACACTTTAATACTTTGTAAATACTCATAAAAACTTGTTTTCTCTTTTTTAGACAGAGTGTAGCAGGCAGGAGGCAAATATATCTTGTTACCTATATGTTGTGGAGTTAACTCTTCTCGTATACCCATCAAAACCAAATCCAGACGAACATTATAACCATCTTTTTTCTTTCCTTGAATATTAAGAAGTGTTCTGATTAAACTATCACATACATTTTTCTCCACGTGCATCACATCAATATAATGTCTTACATCAAGACTAGACCAATATGGAAGATTGAAGAAAACCGACCTCTTTTTCCATATATTTTTTATAGTAGATTGCTTTTGGTACTTCCCAAAGACGAACTTAATGCTCTGTTGTCGTTGATAAACTTCCTCTCTTGTTAAGGGCTTTGGAGCAACACCATGCTCTTGTTCCACATTGAAAGCTTTCCACAATCTACGATATGGATGATAACGATCTAGAAATTTTTGATGCCTGAGATAAACAGTCTTCTTTCCTTTTTCAAGTTGATGGTGACATGTGTCTTTTTCACATATAGGACATGCTTTATGCCCTTTAAGTTTATAACCAGACAAATTGCCATATGCTAGAAAATCGTTGATGGTGCAAAACAACATGGCACCAATATTGAACTGTTCACCATAATAAGCATCAAAAACATCCACCCCTTCCTCCCACAACTCTTTTAAACCATCAATCATAGGACTTAGATAAAGATTTATGTCATTTCCAGGTTGTTTTGGGCCCGAAATCATCACCGATAACATAATATATTTATGCTTCATGCACAACCTAGAAGATATGTTGTAGATCATCAGGAGAACAGACCAACAAGTATGGTTAGTACTTAGATTACCAAACGGATTCATTCCATCAGTTGAAAGTCCAAGTCTAAGGTTTCTCGACTCTTTGCCAAAATTTGGAAACAAAGCATCTATTTTCTTCCATTGTAAAGAATCAACTACATGGAGAATTTTTCCATCACACTTTCTTTATTTTACATGTCATCTAAGATTCTTTGCGTCATTTGCATTAGCGAATAGTCTCTTGAACCTTGAAATTATTGGTAGGTACCATACCAGTTTCGCGGGAGGAACCTTTTTTACCGCCTCATCATCACTAGAATCACCATCTTTTTTTTTGTAGTGTGACGCCTTGCACTTCGGACAATGATTATAGTTTACATACTCTTTTCTATATAATATGCAATCATTAGGGCATGCGTGTGTCTTTTCATACTCTAAACCCATCGGACACAATATCTTTTTCGCCTCGTAATAACGATTTGGCATTACGTTACCTTCTGGAAGCATCTGTGTCAACAATCCAAGTAATTCGGTAAAACTTTTGTCAGTCCACTCATTATTTGCCTTCAAATTAAACAATTTTAACACGGCTGACAAGCGTGTAAAATTTGTGCATCCCGGGTACAAAGGTTTATCCTTGTCACTGCATAAAGTATCATACGCATGCGCCTTCTAAAAAAAATCTTGTCTAATATCACGCATCATGACTTCCAGACGATTATCCATTTCTGCACTAACATTATCTCTTTGGGACACATTTAACTTTGCTACTACCTCACAGTGCCATATCCATTCTATATACCTGACGAAATTCAAATCACCAAAGAGCAATTACCATTAAAAATTTTGGAACAACAAAAGAACGACTTTTTCGAGAAAATGTTTGAAGCTGAAACAAAATCGTATGGTGAAATCATAAACACTTTTGAAGAACTAGAGAAAGAATATGTTAATGAGTATAAAAAGGAAATGAATGGTAAGGTTTGGTGTGTTGGTCCAGTTTCACTCTGCAACAAAGATGGTTTGGATAAGGCTGAAAGAAGTATCATAGCTTCAATAAGTGAACATAATTGTTTAAAGTTTCTAGATTTTCATAAACCAAAATCTGTTGTTTATGTTTGTCTTGGAAGTTTATGCAATTTAGTTTCTTCACAACTTATTGAATTGGCTTTGGGATTGGAAGAAACCAAAATGTCATTTATTTGGGTTATTAGGGATGGATTCAATAAATCTCGAGAGTTGGAAAAGTGGATTAGTGATGAAAAGTTTGAAGAAAGGAACAAAGGGAGAGGCCTCATAATTAGAGGATGGGTCCCACAAATGGTGATATTATCTCATCCTTCAATTGGTGGATTCTTAACACATTGTGGTTGGAATTCAACACTTGAAGGGATAATTTTTGGTTGCCAATGGTAACTTGGCCATTGTTTGCTGACCAATTTTTGAATGAGAAGCTTGTGACTCGAGTTTCGAAGATTGGAGTGAGTCTTGGTGTTAAGGTTGTAATGGAGTTTGGTGAGGAAGAGAAGCTAGGTATTATTGTGAAGAAGGAAAGTATTAAGGAGGCAATATGTAATGTGATGGATGAGGAAGATCAAGAAAGTAAAGAGAGAAGAGAAAGAGCTAGTGAATTAAGTGAGATGGCAAAGAGCTGTTGAAAAAGGTGGATCTTCTTATATTAATATGTCTTTGCTTATTCAAGATATCATGCAGCTACAATCAAAACACCAAAGTTGAGACATGAAGAAACATGCAATTTATAACATTTTTCCTTTTGATGTCATCATTTGTTTTCTTTTTCTATCATAGCATATTCTACCCTGCAAGCATGAAGGTATATATATGTGTGTTTTTAAGCAAAATGAAAATTGTCTAAAAACAAGGTGTTCCTTGTAATGTATGTTTTTTTTATCATGGAATTGTAAATTAATGTATTAAACTTCCTTTACAAACATTAGATGATACAAATGAAGATCAATATAGCATCTCACAACTACCTCTTGATTCATCTCTAGTTGCAATGCCTTGCTACACAAGTTATGCTAGGTTGCACTGGCTCAACTTGATCCCATGGTCATTAGTTTGTTATTAGAGTTAGTTAGCTTATGGTTATTGTTGTTAGATTGACTCTACTTAAAGTTATTCCTATATAATATACTCGGCAGCTTGATGTTTAGCATAATGTTGAATACACATTTGTGCATAATTCAGCACTTTATTTTGCTTTCATTTCCATTTTTAAGATACACTATGCCAAATTGAAGTTTTAAGAGCGTCGCTTTAATCACACTTTATATAAAAAGTTAAATATCTTTGTGGTATTCCTCAATATTTCATATTTAATTTGTAGTTCTTTAACGATGATTTTAGCATGAGAGACTAAAGTGAACGCAAATTTTTAGCAGAACTATTTTTTGAAGAAAATTTTTTTAAGCACTAAAAATGAAATATGAAATATTTAGGAGGATCACAATCATATTTAACCCGATTCAACTGTATAAAGGTACTTTTACAACAATTGTAAAAAAACGACATGTATTATGGAAATTTCAATGGTTTTTTTCTGGCAAATATAATTTCGGCTTTAATATCATTGTTAGAATTAATTTAACAATGGTCAATGAAATATACATGCTTAAGAAAATATAATATATAATGTGATGCAAAAATCAAATAGTCATAGTATATAATTAAATGACCTACAAAATAGTTTTAAGAATATCGGATTTATTAAGAAAGTTTTTGTTGGCGGTAACTCTGAAGGTTGTGAAACAAACAACGAACACCTGTTAGTTTGTGTAGTTCTTTATTAACCGGTACACCAAATATCTTGAATACTCTTTAAATAGGAAGAAGAAATAAACGGCTTGTGTAGATATTGGGTCATTTTAACATCCACGCATATTTGAGTATATGCACAATTAATTAATTAATTTTTAAATAAAATTTCATTTCATTTTTAATTTTATCTGATCATTAATTAAGGCACATAATTTAATAAAATAGTTAATATAATTAAAACTTATATCAACATAATAATTATTAAAATAATAAAATTATAATTTGAACTATTTTCAAATAAGTTTCTCTTAAATAATGTACCACTTCTTTAGTATTTAAGGAAGAGGTCTTATACATAAATAAATTTTATTTTTATAAAAACAAGATACATTGGTTAATATCAATATACCCATTTGCTAAATCGTAACACCTATCCAAAATGTTGGTTTTGTTGTCTTTATACGCTTATATCATCAATTTTACTATTAAAATGATACATGCTCCAATTAATATCATCAATTTCACATATCTCACTCCATGCTCACTTATTTTTCACTTTCATCACTTAGTCTCTTCTTTGTTCACACTGTTTTCTCTCCTCACTAATCCAATATTTTTTCCTACATTTTTCACCAACAAGCTTGATTCTGAATCGTTTTAGAACTGTATTTCATTTCGTTTAAGGTTAAATATTACTTTCGTTTTATTAATCGTTTTTGAATCGTTTTCACACCTCAACCAAGTTTTAATCTTTGTGTACATCACTATATTTCAGTAAATTGGCATAAAAAGTTTGTCTTAGTTGAGTTGCAATATTCAAAAATATTCATTAAATTGTAAATACTAATAACGAGTTATGTGATTGAGAAGATAGTGAGTAGTTTCTCATATTTATGGAGAGTCCTTAAATAGAAAGACACTGGGATTAGAAACAGAACTTGAAAAACATAAGGTTTGTTGGTTCTTGTAAGACTAAGGTTACTAATTCGAAGTAATGGGTTCCCTTTCTTCGGTAGAGTACCCCCTAGACGTATGTGTGGTTTCACCGAACTATGTTACCAATCTATTGTTTTCTTTATTGCTTTTATGCTTCATCATCTTGTAAAAATTAATCTGTTATATCATGTTTGCCAAAATGGTTTTTGTTTCTGGATTACTATGTCACAAAAATCGTGTTTGACATCAATCTCTAGAAGTTGTAATCTATCAAAACCAGTTGTCCATATTGTCCTAGGCATCTGGTCTAACATGTGTCCTCTCTAGAACAATATTTTCAATTGGTATCAGAGCAGGCGCCCGATTCTGTTTGGGGGAGATCTAGAGAGGTATTATTATGTTAAAGATGAAGAAATTTAAAGAAGGAGGAACTGCTTATCAACCAAAGATTTGTCATGATGCTAAGAATCCTCTAAAGATTGTTGATAGTGATGAAGATTGTGATGTTCTAACTAAATGTAATTCTAAAGAATATCTCAAGCTTAATAAGATATTTAGTAAAGTTGTGAGACATCTTGACAATATACATATAGAAAGAATATTCCTACCTATGTCAAGAACATTCAGCATAAAGAAAAGGATGGTGAAAGGAAAAAGATCTATTATTCTTATAGATGGAAAGGGATCCAATGTCTAAATTGCAAAGACTTTGGTTATATTCAAGTTGAATGCTCAAGTATTCAAATGGAACAAATAAGATTATCCAATGTCTTTATTGATGAAGAAGGTGAATATAATCTATCAAACTATGATGTGAAAGAGGTTATGCATTCTAGCGAGACAAAGATTGAATATTTTTGAATGAATATTTTTGAATATTGCAACTCAACTAAGACAAACTTCTGCATTTTCTAAGAGTGAACTTCTGCGTGACACTTTTGTTCCTCTGGAAGCTAATCACGCCTTTATTTACCGCACAATTTAATTCTTGTATTTTATTTTTAAGATTCGTTTTCTGAACCGAACCTAAGGGTGACACTTCTGTTCATTCGGGAACCAATCACGCATGTTTTATTTCCCTAAGTAATATATTCTACAAATTATTCATTATGTTTATTAGTGTCATGTCCAGCTAAATTTATTGTGCTGGGATGTGAGGGTCGTCGTTTCGACGATATTTCATAGGTTGTATTTGTAGGAACACTTTAGGGGTTGGCTTGGATTTTATGGTAACTTTTATGAGCTTAAACTAACCGGCTATTGATGCGTCCGCAAGCGCACGAAAATATCGAAGTAATATAAAAGATTTGTCGAACCCACAGAGACCAATGTCAATATACCGTTATCTATTGTCGCGGCGTAAAGCTAAGGCTAATGAAATTAGGAGAGTTAAATGCGAATGAAATTAAATACAACGGAAATAAAGATTATTGGTTTAAGGAAGAGCGGTAAAGGGATATCGGTATGTAATGCTTTAGTTTTTGGGGATTCGACAGGTCGCCGGTGCTTTTTAGTCTTTGCAAACACTTTTCAGGAGAAAATACTCGTTTAAAGACCTTTGCCTCATGATGGTTGTTGACTCGGGTCATAATTCTAAGGCGGAATGTACGCTCTCGCAGTCTCATTCGGGGTTAAAACTACTTTTTAAAAACAAATAAATTCTAATTTCTTTTAAAGCGCTTTCGCTGTGTTTAAAATCGATGCCTAGTTCTTACTATCCGGTTTGAACCCCAGCTTTCGCGTGTCGGCTCGTGCCTTAATAAATTTCCCACTTTCATGGCAAAACTACTGTAAATAATTTCTCGCTTTCGCGACGAAGGTTTATTTAAAAGATTTGGATTAAAAACTACGGCCAGAAAGGTGTTTGTAAAAGGGAAGGTGCACCGGGTATTATCGAATCCCATCCTACTAATTCGATTACATACCGATAAAACTAATTTAGCTAGACATGATAATTAATGCAAACGGAAATAAACATAAACAACAAAGTAATAAAATATGCATTATGACAGAAAATAGAGTAATAATTCAATTAATAAGAACCTGGAAAGTAGTACTTAAATTGAAGAGTAGTCCTCCACAATGTCGGCAGGATTCTACTTTGGCGAAATAAAATTGCGGAAAGAAATTATAATATTCTGAACTAAAGGAAAAAAAAAGGAAGGCAATAAAAGAAACAAGAAAAATGGTTTTCAATAGAACTTTGGCAGCCCTTCGGGACGTAGAATCCACCCCCTGGTTCTGTGAGTCTCTGGCCTATTTATAGGAGATATTTAATTTCTCAACTTCCAGAGATCATGCGTGAGTTATGAAGAAAGTGGGAGTAACTTCCAGTAGTGGGCCGTTAGTGGAGAAAGTGCAGGAAGAAATTAAGTTGAACGTGCTCGTGGCCACTTCTGTGTTTGACGTTATTCTGATATTGGAGTCATGACGGTCGTGGCACTCTTGTGACGACCGTGTTGCATGTGACAATCGTGAGGATATTGAGACGACCATGAAGACTGTGGCGATCGTGAGGAAACTGTGACGAGCAAAATATGTTTCTCTGCTGCTTTCTGTCTTTTTTCCCATTTTATGTCTTTCTTCTTGTTTTTTCCTTCCATTTCTTCTTTTATTTCTTTAATCCTATTTCTCCACAATCTGCAAAACATAGTGAATTAACCTTATAATAGAACATAAATCAAGATAAATTAACAATAATCGCAAATAAATTCATGTAAATCGAGTCAAATAAACGATATACTTTCGCGTCATCAGCTATTACGTGAACGAGATTGTGTTTCTGTTTACGTAATAACCGTGACTAGTCAGGTAAGATCGAAAGCTATCCGACATTTTAGATAAGTGTTGGTTAGTTTTTAATTGGTAAAAATAGTGAAAGCGCTTTATTAATTAATTAGGGAAGTTTGATATTATTAGAAAGTGGTTTTAAAACCATTTGCAGACGCGTTTATAGATTTAGGATCCGGTTGGCCGAGCATATGGTGGAAACCCTTTGATACTAAAAGTCTCCAATCAAAGACACTTTTTAAATGAGTCTTAGAGGTAGTTATATAAAAAAGGACTTAGTCACTTTAACGCAAGATGCGACCGGTGTAACGTGAGCGGCTGGTATAGATTAAAGGTCAGGTCTAGTTCCAATTACGCTAACGCCACGGTTCCTTTTTAACTAACTCTTTTTCAAGGAAGAAAATATTTCCCCATAAGTATTACTAAGACAACAGGAGTACTGTTTGATCGATGTGAATTACATTCCAGTATCTTTATTCTGAATTTATATCCATTTCTTAATTTGTAATTTTGTCTGCACGAAATACTCTCTATTTTTATTAGCTTTAGATAAACACCGTAACAATAGTAATCGATAGATTAACATTGGTCTCTGTGGGATCGAAATTTTTTTATTACTCTGACGTACTCCGTATACTTGCGGATAGCACACATCAAGTTTTTAGCGCCGTTGTCGGGGATCAATTTCGTCAAATTTTGTACCATGTTGTTACACCGTCTAGACTAAAGAACCCTTTTAGCTGGTCAATATGAAGAACTCGCAGTACCAGAAACCTAGTTAATCTAATAGAAGAACTTGAACGTTACGCCCAAGCTCGTCTTTTTCTCCGAAGACTTAAAAGAGCAATGACAGAAAATCAGAATGAGAAACCGCTTAAGGACTTCGCCTTACCATCTAGCGAAGAACCCCACTCTAGTATAGTAAACCCAACTATAACAGCTAATAACTTTGAATTAAAACCTTCTCTGTTACAATTAATGCAACAAAACCAGTTCGCAGGTCTTCCTACGGAAAACCCGAACCAACACCTGAAAGTTTTTATCCATTTAGCTGACACCTTGAAATCTAATGGTGCTCCTCCTGAGGCGATACGTCTAAGACTATTTCCTTTTTCCCTCAAAGATAAAGCTCAATCATGGTTAGATTCCCTTCCAGCAAACTCCATAACCACTTGGAATGACCTAAAGTCAAGTATTCTTAGCTAGATACTTTCCACCGAGTAAAATCGCTGTCTTACGAAACCAAATAACCCGATTCACTCAAAATAAGGGAGAATCACTTTTCGACACTTGGGAAAGATACAAGGAACTACAAAGAGCTTGTCCACACCATGGGTTAGAACAATGGCTCATAATTCACACCTTTTATAATAGACTCATGTATAACACTAAGATGACCATCGACGTTATCGCTGGTGGCGCCTTGATGAACAAACCATATCCTGAGGCATGCGCTCTCATTGAAGATATGGCACAAAACCATTACCAATGGGGGACGGAACGAGCCCTAGTAGAGAAGAAAGAAACCAAAGGAGGTGTTTATGAAGTCAGTTTCCTCGACCATATGAATGCCAAAATGGACGCCATAGCCCAAAAAGTAGAAATTCTGACTATCAAACCTACAACTACCGTAGCTGCAGTTCAACCCGAATGTGAGATCTATGGAACCCAAGGACATGCTATAACTGAATATAATCTTTTAGCTGAAACACCCACGTACCAGGTCAATTATTCCCAAGGAAATCCCTATTCTAACACGTATAACCCTGGATGGAGGAATCACCCAAACTTTTCCTATAAGAATAATAACCCTACTCGGAATTCTACACCCCAAAGACCATCCGCTTTCCAAGCTCAAAACCAAGCCCACCTATGTAATTTTCTCCTCAAAAGTCAAATTTTGAGAAAATGGTGGAAGGTTTCATCGCAGCTCAACTTCAGCAAAACAAGGATTTCACAAACCAAAATATTCATATAAATGGACTAATTACACAATTGGGCACCAAACTCGATTCAGTAATTACTCACAACAAAATGCTTGAAACCCAGATTTCTCAAGTGGCACAACAACAATCTACTCATGTTTCACCAAGAGGACAATTTCTTGGACAACCTAACCTCAAAGGGCATGCTAACAATATTGCCCTACGGAGTGGAACCACATACGATGGGCCTATAGACCCTAGGATGAATAAGCCAAAATACCCTAAGAAAAGTGCAGTGACCACACCTGAGAAAGAAGTAGAGAAACTAGTAAAATCTGAGAAACCAAAAGACGAAGGAATTAGAGATAAGGAAGGACAGAAATACAATAAAGTTTAACGCCAAATTAGGTAACCAATATAAAAAGTTTGTAAAAGTAATTGAGAAGCTCCACGTAGAGATTCCATTCATCGAAGCCATTACCCAGATACCGTCTTACGCCAAATTCCTTACAGATATATTAACCAACAAACGAAGGCTTGATGATCCAAAACCCTTAGAGTGCAATTCTATTGCCAAAAATAAGCTTGCTAAAAAGGAGAAAGACCCAGGAAGTTTTTCTATACCTTGCGTTTTGGGAAATCAAGTTATCGATGAAGCACTTATGGACTTAGGAGCTAGTGTAAGCTTGATGCCTTTAGTCGTTTGCAAGAGGCTAGACCTAGGAGAGTTGCAACCAACTAGGATGTCACTTCATTTAGCCGATAGATCTGTTAAGTATCCTATAGGCATTTTAGAAGACGTGTCGGTTAGGATTGACCAACTCTATATTCCAACATATTTTGTTATCATGGATATTAAAGAAGACGAAGAAATCCCAATTCTTCTAGGTAGACCCTTTTTATTGACAGTTGGAGCTATAATAGATGTCAAGAGAGGAAAAATGACGTTTGAAGTAGGTGATGAAAAAGTAGAATTCATCTTATCCAAATTCTTGATGGCACCAGCCATAGATGACTCATGTTACGCTATTGATGTCATAGATGAATGCATAAGAGAGTAGACCAAGTAGATCCAGTTGAAACGATTAAATTACCTTCAAATCCTATAATGGAGGACGATGGATCTAAAATTGAGTCTTATATAGATGACAACCTTTATAAATGCTTGAAACTTACCCCTAATCATATACCATGTCCTAAGAAACCATCAATAGAACTTAAGGAACTACCTAAAAATATGAGATACGAGTTCTTGGACAAAGAACTAAACCATCCAATCATCGTCAGTGCCACCTTAGATAGTAAAGAAACTAATCAACTCTTAGATGTTTTGAGAAAATATCCCTCAGCTCTAGGCTATAACATTTACAATCTTAAAGGGATAAGTCATTTCGTGTGTATGCACTGGATCATGCTGGAGGAAGACTCTAAACCTTCTAGAGAACATCAACGAAGGATAAATCCAATAATGAGTGATATTGTGAAAAGGGAAGTGTTAAAGTTATTAGAGGCTGGAATAATATATCAAATCTCTGATAGTAAGTGGGTGGGCCCTGTGCATGTGGTACCTAAAAAGGGAGGTGTCGCAACCGTACAAAATGAAAGAGGATAGCAGATAACTAAGCGTATAGAAAACGGTTGGCGTATGTGTATCGACTATAGAAAACTAAATAAAGTAATTAGGAAGGATCGTTTCCCACTTTCATTCTGGTGAACGGGTAGAGTTTGTAAGTGATGGATATTGTTGGGCGGAGAAGATGTTAGAAGGTAGGTTTATATGGTTTACATGGAGAAGATGGAGTGGTTTTGATGTTGGTTTAAAGGTGATTATGAAATGATAGGTGATGACATGTGTTCATGCGCAACACCCTTTTCTTTTACATGTTGAGGAAGGTTTTAATAGTGAAGGAAAAATGGTTGATGGTGCGTGAATGAAGGTGAATGATAGGGAGCATGTGTGAGAGAGAGTTATATTGGGAAAGTTGGGAGGAAAATAAATAATATGGAATGAAATGTGTAGAAAGGGTGTTTCTGAAGGTCCATGTGTGCCATCTGTTTTTTAAGTCAAATATCCTCTTATTTCTAACGTGTATATTCAAGATGCCATCAACCTTGTTTTTTATATTCTATTCTTTTTTTGAATTTCCGAATGAGAGAGAGGGTGTCAGCGCATGCACGCAAGTATAGGTTACTATAAAAATGAAATGAAATTAAAAGACTTTTGGAAACTTAATTGACAAGTGTTTCTAGAAGTAGATAAAAACTAAATCTAAATATTAAAAAATAAAAATGATAAAATAAATTAAAAATAAAAGGCTTAATACCCTTTTTGGTTCCGTATCTTAACCTCGAGGTTCATTTTAGTCCCTTAACTTTTAAAAGGTCCATATTGGTCCGTTAACTCTTCAAAAAGTTCCAAATTAGTCTTTTTGTCTAATTAGCGATGAATTTAGCGACTGATTTTTGAATTTTTCCGTTGCTAATAGGACAAAAAGGATTAATATGGAACGCTTTGAAGAGTTAAGGGACCAATATGGATCTTTTTAAAGTTAAGGTACCAAAATGAACCCCGAAGTTAAATTTTCCCAGTTAAAAAGACTCAGGTTGATCAAAATGCAACCGAAAAGTAGTTGAAAATTTAAGACGAGCACGGGAGGTTAAACTACACGGAACATAGATTAATATAAATGACGTTTACAAGCTCAATTTTGAAACTTTTCGTCCATCGATTTTACGCACAATTGACTTTTAGTTTGACCGATTCAACAATAAATCCGACAAGTTTATTCTTGATGATAATTTGGGCATTATGCATGATGAAAGATATGATAGACTATGCAGATGATGCAAAAGGAGGTGACATCTTAGGGATAAAAATTAGGGTATGACAAGAGTATTAACAACGGATAATCTTTTCATAAACTTTGCGAATGAATTGTGTTTTAAATTTTGAGGATCAAAATGATATAATAGTATTTTATTCCAAATTGTTAATTTGAACTTCTAGGTCACACTTTCAGTTGTTTATTCTCTCCCCTTAATATTGAGAAAATTAATTTATTCATTGATAAGCAGCATGCTGGACTTCAAACAAGTATGCAATTATTGGATCAAGATACATTCTCAAGTACATGATTCATTTAAAATATATTTTCACAAAATTCTTTCAAAACTTATCTTACCGTACTATATTGGAGCAATCGAGTAATCACAACACATCTAAAAGTTTACTTAAATGAGACATATTAGGTTATTAACCTAAAACAATTTATAAGTTAAGGGGAGAATTATCTTATATTAACTTGTTGGCTTAATGCGAATAAATACCTTAATATTCATATTTTGTGTTTTTCAGATATTTATTTTAGAATTTATGATCTCACAAGTATCACTTATACAATCAATCTAAGATGTTTAAAGAATGGATCTTCAAATCCATTTTTTTTATGAACATATGCTACAAGATATTCAATATATACTTTAATAATATATGTGATACTTATCAAGAAAGTTATGAAAAAAATTAGAAATTGAGATCTTAGTCTGAGAAAACAATTTCACAAAGTTCTCATATAATATATGTGATACATATCAAGAATGAATCTTCATAAACTTTAATAATAAACATTGCATGATATCTTTGTTAGATGAACCAATTAATGTCATGAAAAATCCAATTTCTTAGATTTTTAATTTCCTTTAAATACAAACAAAATTTATTGAATTGAAGAAACTTCTAGTTCTTCAATTATAGACTCTTGGTTCTTCAATTCTTCACATCTTAATACACATTTTATGAATCTTTATTAGAAAAAAGAATTTCACAAACTTCTTATTGTGAGTAGACAACAAACATAGACATGATCTTTAAGTCAATGCAACAACTAATATCATAAATTATTTAAATCGTCTACATAATTGGTGTATTGATTAACAAATATCACCTTTTATTTATATATATATATATATATATATATATATATATATATATATATATATATATATATATATATATATATATATATATATATATATGTTATAAAAACACACTTATAAAAAATTTAATTTTCTTTACGAACGTACAGAACTTATTGTATTGAAAAAATTTCTGATTTTTTAATTCTAGTTTTTGCATCATAATACATTCAGGATGATCCAACAGGTTTTGCCAACAACATTCTTAAATGTGATTTGTAAACTTCTGATTTACAATTTTGTTTGTGTTTTGTGTTTTATTTGTTTTTATCAATTTCAATGTATAGTAAAAATATAATTAGAATTTTATTATTATCAAAATAAAAATAGATACTTTAAACAAATAAAGTAAATTTCAATAGAATACTATTAACGAATAAACAAGAATCAAGAAAAATAAAAACAGCGAAAATATGTATAGAAATAATATAGTTTCAATAGAAACTATTCAACCATATTTTAAAATTTTCTTATTCTTCTCATAAAATGATATTTTTTATATGTAGAGATGTAAAAAATTTAAATTCAATTTAATGTGTAAAATAGTAATAAATTATTAAATTTCTCATTCTTAAAAACAATAAATACGTTAAATTGATCTTTATAAATACATTAAAAAAACAATAAATACGTTAAAAACAATAAAAACCTGAATCACAATTATACTAATCTTTATTCTTTAAAGTATACTCTTAATTTTGCTACTTCAAGAATATATTAAAGAAACATAAACAATTTTTTTCTTGAAAGTATACTTGAAATTGTTTGATTCTTATAAGAATTCAACTAAAATTTTTTATCAAAAACGATCAAGAAAAATTATAATTCTTCAAAGATATTTGATATTAAAATATTAGTTATTCTGGAACAATTGCTCAATTATCATAAATGATGATATATAAAAAATAGTTAGGCAATCCTTCAACAAAAAACATTAATATTATAGATGCAATTCTTCTGAGATTCGTTAATATTATAGATACAATCCTTCTAAAATGTATTAGAATCATTAGTGTCATTCTTCAAAAATAACAATCATTTTATGAGTATATTACAAAAGTTTTATAATAAAATACAAAAAAAAATTGTAAAATCTATAGAGATATTTTAAGATTATCCATGCAATTCTTTTAGAATGAGTGAAAATTATCATTAAATTTTTTTCTAATCAACCGACCAACACAAAATAGATAGAATTACTAAAACAAAAATAAAAAAACAAAATAAATAATATTACCTTCTAAATTTTAGAACTTTGCAAACCAAATTTTAACTATATAACCTCGAAGCCAATTCTAACGGTAGAATTTTATAAAACATTGTGCTGATAACATGTTATAAAATAGACACAACAATGATGGAGAAAAAAGAGATGAATGAGAGATTATTATATTATTTTCATTTCAAGTCAACGTGTCAAGTACAATATGAATCTTATTTATAGAATATATATATATATAGTAAATATAAAATTTCTTTTTTGATAGACATCCATAATCATGTCATTTATAACATTTTCCATAAGATTTCCATAAAAAAATATGTTTCATTAAAGCCTTTAGATATATCTTATAAATAAACAAGGGGTGACAATTGGATTTGATTAAATTCATCAACCATAAAAAAATCCATCAAATCCACATAACACATAAAAAGTAACTTAATGGATTTGATTAAATTCACCATTTATATGCATGGATTGATCAAATCCATCAAACATATTTTAACGATCCTTTAGATTATTCGTATCCACATTAGATTTGTTTTATAAAATAGATTTCAAAAAAAAAAAAATTCGATATTTTCAAAAATAAAAAAAAACTATTATTTCCTGAAAAAAATCAAAAATATAAAAATTGATTTTTTCTTGAAAATACAAAAAATCAAAATTTTTTTCCAAAAATAAATAAATTTTTTTTTGAAATACAAAATCCGATTTTTTTAAAAATATAAAATTTGATTTTTTCACGAATATATTCAAAAACAAAATTTTTTCCAAAATATAGAAAGTCTTTTTTTTCTAAAAAATTGAGGATTTTCTGAAAATAACAAAAAAATATTTTTTTATGATAATTATAAAAAAATTGATTTTTTTTTAAAAATTAATTATCTTCAAAAATAAAAAAAGTTATATTTTTGAAATATAAAAAAATGGCTTTTTAAACAAAAACCTTTTTTTCTTAAAAAATAAGAAAAACAATCTTTTGGATTGATGGAACTAAAATATTTTAATGGATGAATTAGATATATTTTATTGTTAATGGATAGACTTGATAGGATAATTAAAAAATATATATTAGATTTTAGAGGTGGCAATTAGATCCGTTAAAGCAAAATTTATCCAATTCATCCACCACATAAAAAATAAGTTAATAGATTTGATTAAATTTATCCATTTATATGCATGGGTGGATTCAATGCATCCAACATATTTTAAGGATCCACTGAATTATTTTTATTTTCGTTAGATTTATTTTTAAAAATAATAAAAATAGATTTTTTTTAAAAAAAGAATTGATTTTTTTTAATAAAAAAACCAAAATTTTTCTATAAAAACAAAACCGTTTTTTTTTTTCGAAAAAAAGTTAATATTTTTTTCTGAAAAAAAAAATCAATTTTTTTCCGAAAACAATGGATTTTTTTAATCCAAAGAAAACATTATTTTTTCCAAAATAAAAAAATGATATTTTTTTTCAAAAAAATCCTATTTTTTTTTTTAAAATTAAAGTATCAATTTTTTTAAACAAAAAAATTAATTTTTTTATGAATATATTAAAAATCAATTTTTTTTAAAATACAAAAAATAAAGTTTTTTTCGAAAATAAAATAAAATCAATTTTTTTTAAATACAAAAAATAAAATTTTCAAAAATAAAATTAAAAAAAATACGTTTATTTCTTTGAAATAAAAAAAATTGGATGGATGGATATCCATCCATTAAAAATATGTTACTGGATGGATTAAATAAATTTTTTTTTTAACGGATGGATTGAATTGTATAATTTTAAGAAAATTTTAATGGATTGTTAATGGACTAATGAATTGTTTTAATCCATCCATTAACAATTCAATTCATATCCATCCATTTTATCATCCCTATTAGATTGTTGATAGACTAATAAATTATTTTGATTTATCTTTTAATAATACAATCCATTTTCACACCTAAAATATATCTTATATTATATTTACATTGACCTAGAATTAAAATAATATAAGAATCTCATTCTTCTCTTTTGACTTCGACGTTGTTTTGTCTATTTTATTAAGAAAAAAAGAAACTTATAATTCAAATAATTCAACTTTTGATTATGTAAGCGCTTACATAATCTTAAAATTTAAAAGGAAGAATACACTGTTCCTCGTATTTTTTTTACTTATTTTTAATGTTACGATTTTACATATGCATATTTTTTAAATATTCTCTTATATATACATAATATATTAGTATTGACTTTATCTCTTTACCAAAAGCAATTGTTTAAATAATGTTATTAGAACACATTCAATAATAACAAATATATTTAGTAAAAGAGCACATCATAGTACATAACATATTAAAAAATAGTCGTATAATTTTTAATTAAATAAATTAAATTCATGAACCGAGTTAGTTGTTGAAAGATTAAATTTGATTTGGGTCTAAACATATTTTGGATTTTTGGCTTAGTTATTTTGGACTTAATTAGGTAATTTTAATTAATGTTTTTAAAAAAACTCTTGTAATGTTTGGAGTGTCTAGATATTTTTTAGAGTTGTAATATTTTCTAGAATGCTCTTAGAATTCTTAGAGTTGAGAACTCTTTAAAATTAGTGTGTCTAGAGTTTTCCTTAGAGTATTATAAATAGAGATGTAATTCTACACTTTTGTATCAAGAAAAATACAAAGTTCTCTCTTTCATAAATAATTCTTCTACCTATCAAGTTTCTCTTTAAGCCTCTAATATTTCCGCACACTTTTCCTAAACATAAAAGGTCTTATTTCTAACAAAGTGACATCAGAGCTTGAAGGTCCTCATAAGATGGCGAATGTAGGTTTCCCTTTTCAAATGCCGATACTCACAAAGAACAACTATGACAATTGGAGTATCAAGATAAAGGCGCTACTAGGAGCTCAAGATGTGTGGGGTATTGTTGAGAAAGGCTTCAAGGAGCAAGATGAAGCCTCCTTAAGCCAAGGTGTAAAGGAGACATTAAAGGAGTCAAGAAAGAGAGACAAGAAAGCTATCTTCCTCATTTATCAATCGGTGGATGAAGATACATTTGAGAAGATCTCCAATGCAACGACGACCAAAAAAGCATGGGACAAACTTCAAACTTGCAACAAAGGAATGGAGCAGGTGAAAAAGATTTGTCTTCAAACTCTTAGAGGTGAGTTTGAACGTTTATTTATGGAAGAGTCTGATTCAATTTCTGATTATTTTTCTCGAGTATTGTCCGTGGTCAATCAACTTAAAAGAAATGGTGAAGATGTTGATGAGGTGAAAGTCATGGAGAAAATACTTCGCACTTTAAATCCAAGCTTTGACTTCATTGTTACCAACATTGAAGAAAACAAGGATTTAAACACCATGACTATTGAGCAACTTATGGGTTCCTTACAAGCATACGAAGAAAAACAAAAGAGAAAACCTAAACAAAAGGAGGATATGGAGCAACTACTACAACTCAATGCAAAGGAAGCAAATTATGCGATTTACAAGAGTCAAAGAGGACGAGGTCGTGGCCAAGACCGTAGACATGGACGAGGACATGAAGGAGAAAGAAGAGGCAGTTATAACAACTACTCCAACAACTTCAACAGTGGAGAAAGAAGTTGGAATCCACAATCAACAAGAGGTCGTGGAAATGGAAATTCACGGTCAAAGTGCAACAAGTTACAAATCAAGTGCTTCAATTGCAACAAAATCGATCATTATGCATCTGAGTGTAGATTCTCAAAGAAGGTTGTGGAGAAAACAAACTTTGTAGAAGAAAAAGGTGGAGAAGAAGAAACTTTGCTGCTCGCGTGCCAAAACCAATTTGAAGAGAAAAGAAACAAGTGGTACCTCGACACCGGCGCAAGAAATCACATGTGCGGAGATCGAAGCATGTTCATAGAGATCAATGAAGCGACAACTGAAAATGTCTCATTTGGAGATGACTCAAAGATACCGGTCAAAGGAAAAGGTAAAATTCTCATACGCTTAAAGAATGGGAGTCATCAATTCATATCCAATGTCTACTATGTTCCTAACATGAAAAATAATATTTTGAGCTTGGGACAACTATTGGAGAAAGGATATGACATCCACTTGAAAGAACATAGTCTTTTCTTAAGAGAGTGTGGGCATAACTTGATCGCTAAGGTGCTTATGTCAAAGAATAGAATGTTCCTCTTGAACATTCAAAATGATGTGGCAAAGTGTCTCAAGGCCTGCTATACCGACTCTTCGTGGCTATGGCATCTACGATTTTGACACCTCAACTTCGGTAGTCTAGAATGTTTGCCAAAGAAGGAGATGGTGAGAGGCTTGACTAGTATAAACCACCCAGACCAACTATGTGAAGGATGTCTAATTGGGAAGCAATTCCGAAAAAGCTTTCCAGAGGAATCAACATCAAGAGCGATAAAACCACTAGAGCTCATACACACTGATGTCTGTGGACCAATCAATCCAAACTCTTTTGGTAAGAATAAATACTTTCTCCTATTCATTGATGATTATTCTAGAAAAACATGGGTTTATTTCTTGAAGGAGAAGTCAGAAGTGTTTGAAAATTTTAAGAAGTTCAAAGCTCTTGTGGAGAAATAAAGTGGTCTTTCTATTAAGGCCATGAGATCTGACCGAGGAGGAGATTTTACTACAAATGAGTTCAAAAAATATTGTGAAGACCATGGAATCCGCCGCTCACTAACAGTGCCAAGATCACCATAACAAAATGGAGTAGTGGAGAGAAGGAACCGGACCATACTTAATATGGTGTGAAGCATGCTTAAGAGTAAGAAGATGCCGAAAGAGTTTTGGGCCGAAGCAGTGGCATGTGCGGTTTACCTGACAAACTGTTCCCTAATAAGAAGTGTGCATAAGAAGACACCACAAGAAGCATGGAGTGGAAGGAATCCAGGGATCTCTCACCTCAAGGTGTTTGGAAGCATTGCATATACCCACGTTCCAGATGAAAGGAGAACAAAGCTCGATGATAAAAGTGAGAAGCATGTATTCATTGGTTACGACTCAAGCTCCAAAGGGTACAAGCTCTATAATCTAAATAGTGGAAAGATTGTCATAAGTCGTGACGTGGAGTTCGAAGAAGAAAATTGTTGGGGTTGGAGTGTTCAAGAAGACAGGTATGATTTTATTCCTTATTTTGAAGAAGAAGAAGATGAAATGGAACAACGAATGATAGATGAACATATTACACCACCTGTCTCACTGACACCAAGGTTGGATGAAACAAGCTCAAGTGAGAGGACACCACGATTAAGGAGCATTGAAGAGCTTTATGAGGTTACCGAAAACCAAAATGACATTAACCTCTTTTGTCTTTTTCGTGATTGCGAGCCTCTAAGCTATCAAGAAGCTATTGAAAACGTAAAGTGGAGAGACGCCATGGATGAAGAAATAAAGTCAATCACGAAGAATGATACGTGGGAACTTACTACACTTCCACGAGGACACAAAGCAATCGGAGTAAGATGGGTGTACAAGGCGAAGAAGAATGCAAAAGGAGACGTGGAGAGATACAAAGCAAGACTGGTGGCAAAAGGCTATAGTCAAAGACAAGGAATTGACTATGATGAGGTATTTTCCCCCGTTGCTCGTCTTGAAACTATTAGACTGATCATTTCTTTGGCAGCCCAAAATGAATGGAAGACCTATCAAATGGATGTGAAGTCGACCTTTTTGAATGGTTTTCTCGAAGAAGAAGTTTATATCGAGCAACCACAAGGATATGAAGTAAAAGGGCAAGAAGAAAAAGTCCTCAAGTTGAAAAAGGCGTTGTACGGACTCAAGCAAGCACCGAGAGCTTGGAATGTTCGAATCGACAAGTACTTTCGAGACAAGAACTTCATCAAGTGTCCATATGAGCATGCACTCTATATTAAAGCACAAAGTGGAGATATTTTGATTGTGTGCTTATATGTTGATGACTTGATATTCACTAGGAACAATCTAAGCATGTTCGAAGAGTTCAAGAAAGACATGTCAAATGAATTTGAGATGACAAATATGGGGCTCATGGCATATTATCTTGGCATTGAAGTAAAGCAAGAAGACAAAGGAATTTTTATCACCCAAGAAGGCTATGCAAAAGAAGTCCTTAAGAAGTTCAAGATGGATGATGCCAATCTAGTTGGCACCCCGATGGAATGTGGCAGCAAGTTGAGTAAGCATGAAAATGGAGAGATTATGGATCCAACTCTTTACAAAAGTTTGGTTGGAAGTCTACGTTACTTGACAAGTACAAGTTCGGATATTCTCTATGTTGTAGGAATCGTAAGTCGGTACATGGAAGCTCCGACAACAACTCACTTCAAGGCGGAAAAGAGAATCCTTCGATATATCAAAGGTACAACAAACTTTGGCTTACACTATTACTCTTCTAACAATTATGAAATTGTTGGCTATAGTGATAGCGATTGGAGTGGAGACTTGGATGATAGAAAGAGCACTACTGGTTTTTTGTTATTTATCGGAGATACTGCTTTCACTTGGATGTCAAAGAAGCAACCCATCGTCACACTGTCAACTTATGTTGCCGCTACATCATGCGTTTGCCATGCAATTTGGCTAAGGAACTTGTTGAAAGAGTTAAAAATGCCACAAGAAGATCCTATGGAAATATGTGTTAACAATAAATCAGCACTTGCTTTGGCAAAGAATCCTGTATTTCATGAAAGAAGTAAACACATCGACACTCGTTACCACTTTATAAGAGAATGCATCGAGAAGAAGGATGTGAAGTTGAAGTATGTGATGTCTCGAGATCAAGCTGTCGACATTTTCACCAAGCCACTCAAGTTGGAAACTTTCGTAAAGCTAAGGAGTATGCTTGGAGTCACAAATCAAGTTTAAGGGGGGATGTTGAAAGATTAAACTTGATTTGGACCTAAACATATTTGGATTTTTGGGCTTAGTTATTTTGGACTTAGGTAATTTTAATTAATATTTCTAGAAAACTCTTGTAATGTTTGGAGTGTCTAGATATTTCTTAGAGTTGTAATATTTTCTAGAATGCTCTTAGAATTCCTAGAGTTGAGAATTCTTTAGAATTAGTGTGTCTAGAGTTTTCCTTAGAGTATTATAAATAGAGATGTAATTATACACTTTTGTATAAAAAAAATACAAAGTTCTCTCTTTCATAAATAATTCTTCTACCTATGAAGTTTTTCTTTAAGCCTCTAATATTCCCACACACTTTTCCTAAACACAAAATGTCTTATTTTCAACATTAGTATATTAATATGTCTTACAACTATAGCTGAATTTAACAAAATAATACTTAAGATATTTTAACAATTATAAATGGATATGGAATTCATGAAATCCATATTAGAACCCAAGAACTAACATATAATTAAGTAAACGTTAATTTTACTTATGAATACCAAATAAATTATCTGATCTGTGAGATGTTGGATCGAACTCTAGTATGGTCGAAGTCTGTTCGCGAGTAATGCGTGTTGTAGTCGAAGTTTGTTCTAACATGCATTAGTCAATATTGCTAGGGTTGTTAGCATGTTGAATTGGGCATTGCTTGTAAGCCCAGTTGTTTAAGTTAGCTTGTACCCTAAGTTAGGTTGTAATGGGTAATTGTTAAAAAGCTCATTAGGTTAGTGTGCTATTTTATTATAAATAGGATGCTAGTTTCTCAATCTTGGCATAAGGAAAAATAGGAAGATAAAATCCTAATTTCAAGGGAGAGAGGTTATTTTGTTATTCTTGTATACTTGTAATCTTGTTCTAAGAGAAAGGAAAGAATAGCAGTTTAATAATCAATCCTTGTTGTTCCTTATTGTTTTACCTTGTCTTCTTTATTAACCCCAACCCTTGTGTGTTTCTTGATAAGAAAGAAACTGTTTATACTTTGTTTAAAGGTATCTGATTCACAACAAATTGGTGCGGTGAGCGTGGAAAAGATGCCTTCAACAAAGTATGAGATTGAAAAGTTCACCGGAGTGAACGACTTCGGTCTGCGGCGCTTGAAGATGAAAGCCATGTTGATTCAGCAGGGTTGTTTGGAAGCGTTGAAGGGTGAGGCAGCCATGGACGTTGCGTTAACGGAAAAAGAAAAGACGTTGCCCAGTTGCAAGTTTTTCCACTATATGCAGTTAATAAAGCTGCATGAAGAAAGTTAGTTTCTTGATGTTATAGAGTTAGATCCAATGTGGAGATTTGTGAGATGTTGGATCAAACTCTAGTATGGTTGAAGTCCGTTCGCGAGTAATGCGTGTTGTAGTCGAAGTTTGTTCTAACATGCATTAGTCAATATTGTTAGGGTTGTTAGCATGTTGAATGCAGTTAATAAAGCTGCATGAAGAAAGCTAGTTTCTTGATGTTATAGAGTTAGATCTAAGGTGGAGATTTGTGAGATATTAGATCGAACTCTAGTATGGTCAAAGTCTGTTCGCGAGTAATGCGTGTTGTAGTCGAAGTTTGTTCTAACATGCATTAGCCAATATTGCTAGGGTTGTTAGCATGTTGAATTGGGCCTTGCTTGTAAACCCAGTTGTTTAAGTTAGCTTGTACCCTAAGTTAGCTTGTAATGGGTAATTGTTAAAAAAACTCATTAGGTTAGTGTGCTATTTTATTATAAATAGGATGCTAGTTTCTCAATCTTGGCATAAGGAAAAATAGGAAGATAAAATCCTAATTTCAAGGGAGAGAGGTTATTTTGTTATTCTTGTATACTTGTAATCTTGTTCTAAGAGAAAGGAAAGAATAGCAGTTTAATAATCAATTCTTGTTGTTCCTTGTTGTTTTACCTTGTCTTCTTTATTAACCCCAACCCTTGTGTGTTTCTTGATAAGAAAAAAACCGTTTATACTTTGTTTAAAGGCATCCGATTCACAACATGATCCGTGCTCTGACACATTTTATTTACAAATATTACAGGTACGGATTTTCTTTTTTCATTCGAGTGTCTCAGTACTTTAGTCTGCAATGCTGCGTATACAAAATTAAATGGAATAGGCAAAAAAGAAAAACAAACTTATGATTCAAATAATTTAACTTTTGCATATGTAAGCGCTTACATAATTTAAAAAAATAAAAAGAAGAATACAATGTTACTTGTTTTTATTTATTCATTTTTAATGTTACTATTTTATATATGTTTTTCTTAAATATTCTCTTTTATATATATATATATATATATATATATATATATATATATATATATATATATATATATATATATATATATATATATATATATATATATATATATATATATATATATATATATATATATATATATATATATATATATATATATATATATATATATATATATATATATATATATATATATATATATATATTCAAAAATATCCTACTCATTACAATCCATGTCAAAACCTTTAAGAAAGCATTCGAGAAACTTGTTTAAAAATACTGTAATTAAAGGAACATAGGAGGTTGTCGCTAGAGATTTGAGCAAATATGATTGTCTAGTTGTTATAGAACTTATCATTGAAATACTCCTAGCAGGGGATATGGCTAACCGTAGCGAAAAGGGTTTTCCATGAGATGCGAAATCAAAACAACTAGCCCGATATGAGATTTCTGAATAAGTGATTGTCTAATAATGAGCGAGCCTTGACATGAATCTCTTCCTGTTCCAACTCTTCTTTAGAGATCTTCGAACTTCGATAAATGTTATCTGTTTTTTTGAAAGCCATCTCAGTTTCATTGCAAACTACATCTCGATTTATGGTACACCTCACGTGACATGACTTTAGGCACCACAACCTATAAGCTTTGACTCCTTCAGGATATCCAAGGAACATACATCTCAGAGCTCTAGGTTCGACCTTGTCTTGCCTAATATGAGTATAAGCTAAATAACCAAATACTCTAAGTCTCTCGAGACTAGGTGAATGTTTCGACTAAACTTCTTCAGGTGTCTCCATTCCCAAGGTTGTCGAGGGACACCTATTTATCAAGTATGTTGGAGTCGCAACAGCTTCTTCCCATAACACCTTCTTCAATCTTGCACTTTACAAAATGCACCTCACCCTTTACAGAATGGTTCGATTAAACCTTTTAGCCAAACCATTTTGTTGGGGAGTCCCTTCAGTAGTTTTGTGCCTTGCAATACCATACGCAACACAATAGTTGTCTAAAGCATCATTGCAAAATTCAAGACCATTGTCGGTCCTCAACCTCTTGACCTTTCTGCCAGTCTAGTTTTCGACCAGGGTCTTCCAACTTTTGTACTTTTCAAAAGTTCCATCCTTAGTCTTCTGGATGAATACCTATAACTTTCTGGAGTAATCATCAACTATGGATAAAAAATACTTTTCACCTGAGTGCGAAGGATTCCTTGCAGACCTCCAAATATCAGCATGAATATAATCAAGGGATCCATGTGCTTGTTATTTAACTTTGTTAAACTTCATTCTACAAGATTTACCAAATACACATGGTTCACAAAACTTTAGTTTTTCGACCTTGTCACCACCCAACATATTTTGTTTCGGCAATTTGACCATGCCTCTTTCACTTACATGACCAAGTCTCTTGTGCTATAGCTCAGTCTTCGACACACGTTTCATGGATGCCACACATGTTGAACCACTTACAACCTCATCCTCAAGGGTATACAAGCCTTGTTTCTTCACGCCTCTCAAGACTTCCTTTGACCCCTTCATTACCCTTAGGATGTTTTGCTCTCATTTGAAAACATATAATTTCTTGTCAAATTCACCAAGAGAAATCAAATTCCTCTTAAGATCGGATACATACCTTACATCAGTCAATAGCCTCATTGGCTCATCATGGAGCTTAAATCTCACAGATCCAATATCTACAATTTTACAAACTTTGTTATTTCTCAGTAGCATTGATCCACCATCTTGATCACATAATTCCTCAAACACGTCTTTGTTTAGAGTCATGTGCCAAGTACACCCTGAATCCATAATCCACTCCTTTCTAGACTCATTGCTTGAAACCACCATGAGATCGGATGATTCATAACCATCTTGCACAATGGCTGCATTACTATCCTTTCCACCATGATTATTCAATCGATCAGGGGATACTTTTCTTGTATGATCCTCCTTCTTACAATGACAACACTTAATAGTAGGAGCATTACCACCATAAGAATTATGTAGAAGTTTACTATTCTTCTTCTCAAACCTACAATCATTCTTCAAGAATTTCCCCTTAACAGACAAACCTTCACCAACAAAAGATGGTTTGTACTACTTTCGTTCATTCAAATCCTTAGAGTACAAGGCAAATTGAACATCTTCAAAGGTCAACGTCTCTCTTCCATACAAGAGAGTTTTTTTGAAGTAAGCATGAGACTTAGGTAAAAAGCATAACAACATCAACGATTGATCTCCATCATCAATCTTAACCTCGATATTCTCAAGATTAAGAATCAACTTATTGAATATATCCAGTTGCTCATCTAGGGCTTTGTCTTCATTCATCTTGAATGAATACAAAGGTTGGTCAGGTAGAGACGATTAACCAACAATTTCGTCATGTACAAACCTTCAAGTTTCGTCCACACACCTGCTGCAGTTTTCTCCCTTGAAACCTGCCGTAGAACCTTATTACCGAGGCTCAACACAATGGCACTGTGAAATTTTTCGACCATCGTTGTCTTCTCCTTTTCCGATATGACAGTATCTGTAACGCCCCCTTTCTATACCCCCAAATAACACGATTAAATCATTTAGGCACGAATTAAAAATTCCATCAGAGTATATTTATTTCATGGTATAAAAGAAGTGCGTCACATTGCTCACGAAACGACCACATGAATATTAATGTTTATAAAGAAATAATTCAAAAGGGGTAAATCTCAACTAAAAAGAATAAACGCATGGTTCTTAAAATAAGCATATTCATGTTTTCTGTTAAAGCGGAAGACTAAAACATTGAACTACTTAAGACATGATAAAATACAAGTACATGTCATTAGGTTGTTCATAACATCAATCACAGTTTACCAAACATCATCAACTATTACATATATATAATGTATCCCGAAGATACTCTACAAGCCTAGCTACCCGACGTTACACATCAGAGCGACCGACTCAAGAGAAAAGGAGTTATACTCCAAAATACACCTCCAGCAATCCTAATCTGCAATGCCTCATAGAGCATCATAAAACAGCAGAAGGGTGAGAAATATTACCATAATAACAATGCATATAATTATGTATATAAACAATCATAAAATACATATATGCCACATTTCTCAATCAATTCACACACTCACCACTCCCACATCAACATATCGTATATATATATACAATCACATATACATGTGCACACACACATGTGCACACTTCTCCTAACAATCACATATACATTATGTTTCTTTTACCCCAATTCGCATTAATTCACATAACATACACATTAACTCAATAAACACACACAACATGTTTACTCCATTGCTAATTCACATAAACATCTACATTCATGTTTATTTCACCAATGCATCATATGAAGATGACAACATGCAACTCATAGAGACCGACACACGACTCTATGTAGATGCAAATGCGGTACCGACTCATTTCAGCAGGTTCAATTGAAGAACCAAAAATAACCATCGCTCACACCCCACAAGGGCACACGAGGTTCTGCAGATTCTCCGAGGAATCAATATAACCATCGCAACATACGAGGTTCTGCAAATCCTCCGAGGGATCAATAAATAACCATCGCTCACACCCCACAAGGGCACACGAGGTTCTACAGATTCTCCGAGGAATCAATAAATAACCATCACTCACACCCCACAAGGGCACACGAGGTTCTGCAGATTCTCCGAGGAATCAAACACACAAGAATGCATACCATGATGCTTCACATGCAACATGACTCATGACACTCTTGAAATGCACACATGTTTACAAATATACTCATGCCTTCATCATGTTAATCACATATATTGATTATGCACTCACATTATTTAAACTTGGTTCACATTTACAATCATCATACATCACATCCATCATGCATTTTTAATCAATTTAAACAATGCATCACATATGCCAAAAGGCCACATATTCACAATCAATTCATAATCTAGGATTCACGCCATACGGCTACCCACAGCAAACATAACAGCATATAATTAGTCATCTCAGACAAGGAATGATCGCAACCAAACGACACAATCAATCCACGAATGGAAAGCACAAGAAAAGAAAACATGCAGCTGTGTTCGCTAACCTTCGCCTGGCGAACCTTCACTACCCATTCGCTTGGCGAACTTGCCAGCGAAGACCACTGGGATTTATTCTGGAATTACTCGCTAGCACTCGCTAGCATACTCGCCTGGCGAACCTTCGCCACACTCATTTGCCTGGCGAACTTGCCAACGAAAACAGGGTATTTGGTTCTGACTTGATTCGCTACCGTTTGTTGGGCTTCGCCTAGCGAAGCCTCGCTGCCATTCGCCTGGCGAACCTGCGAGATCAGAACTTCCATGGCTGTCCAAAAGCCCAAACCTCACAAAACCAACCGATTTAATCCAAATCAGTTCCAGTAGCACAACCCACTCATCACCCGACTATACTACACCACCTATTCCAAATTCTAACCGGTAAAACTCAGTTTCTACCGATTAAATCCACTTCCGACCTAAAAATGGAAAAATGTAGGAAACCCCCAACAAATCCAAACACACACATGCATAATCATACGCATTGATTAAGATAGTAAGATTTCACACCCTTACCTCGATTAATCGGAAGCTAGAAGTCGTTTTTGAGCTTTTCCAAGATTTTCCTTCTACTTTCTCTTCTTCTTCCACTTTCCTTTCATGTTTTCTATTATTCATTGTCGTTCCTCTTCCCCCATATATATATATATATATATATATATATATATATATATATATATATATATATATATATATATATATATATATATATATATATATATATATATATATATATATATATATATATATATATATATATATATATATATATATATATATATATATATATATATATATATATATATATATATATATATATATATATATATATATATATATATATATATATATATATATATATATATATATATATATATATATATATATATATATATATATATATATGTCATGCCTTCCTATTTCTCTCCAATTATATTTCTTCTCTTAAAATATTTGTCAATTCATTTTCTCATAAAATATCTCCTCTTGACATTGGTTGGAAAACATCTGATAAACCCTCATGATTCTACCAAATAGAATAAATCAGTTAGACCCAATAATTCACTTAAACTATACAAACCAACTAACTAGTACAATTAATCAGTTACTAAAATCGGGTTGTTACAACTCTCCCCCACTTTAGGAATTTTCGTCCTCGAAAATATCATCCGATTCAAATCCAACTTTCTCTAGTTGATCCTCCAGAATACCTTTACCAAGACAATCCATTTTCCTTAAAGTTGTCTCAACAGTCAAATCCTCTCTCACTCATACACCATCCATCTGGATCAATGCGCTTCCTCAGCTTAGACACACGAACAAATCATGCAATTTCTCCTAGTGACAGAGGTAAAACAATCTAACATGCTATTTTCCCACGCTCCCGCTGCGCTACTCTGATACAGATTCAACAAGACACAGTTTGCTTCCGAGACCTCAAGCTCGCTCAACGCCAGTTACTATCGTAACTCTCAAAACACGTTCTTTCTCGGATCCTCTAATCTTTCCAGTCGTCTCTTGCACAATCCCAAGTTCGAGTACAACACTTTTTCCAGACACATATCAACACAAAAGAGTCCCACACCTCCTTCTTACCCATCTTGATCTAACACTCAAGCTCTCAACAAATCCTCTACATACTGGATAGCTCCTTTTGTCTGCCCATCCGTTCACGGATGCTAGACAAAGCTCAACTTCAACATGGCACCCAAAATGTCCGCCAACTCTTCCAAATTCTCAATAAAAACACAGGTTCCCATCTGAAACGATATTAGACGGTATCACATACTACTCAGAATTACTCGACAGTTGCATCAGGCCAACATCCTCTGATGTTCACACTTCGACTTTCAACAAGTCTAATCAGCATATACAACCACAACCACTTCTCTCTCCATCCGTGGCCACCAAAACAATTCTTTCAAGGTACTCTCATCCAATCCACACTATTCGGACACATAGACTCTATCACAACATCTCGTGTCACCATTTCCATAAATGAAAATCAATCCTTCGACTTCAATCTACTAAACTCAATCAATCTATTAACTCCAATTAGAATTCTAACCTTCTCGAATCCCATCGAGAATACCAATAATCAGTCTCATCATACAAAGCTCAACTCCATACAAAGTCCCTATTATTTCCTCTGCATCTTATGCAATTTTCTCAAACCAAATAAATACCTTAAGCCCTTAAGATCATTAACCATCTCGAATCCCAACTAAACAATTGAGGCTCCCAAACTCCGGTACAAACACACAACAACAACCAACCCTAAGTCACTTGTCAGATATTTCCTCTTGTACTTTTAATTACGCATTTAACGTATCTCTCAATCATATCACCAAAGCATCACACAACACAACAAATAGTCCCGTCGGATTCAACAAAACCAACACACAAGCTGTTGACAGCTTTTCCAAAATTCTTTGAACTTTCTTCATAGTGACATAACACTACTTCCTCTCTAATAATGATAACTCAAACTCCCGATACGCAACATGATCCTCTATATTCTTCTAATACATCAAAACACCATTGGTTGCACAACCCTTGGCTCACCAACTCAAGTGTGGAAAATTCCACTCCAAACGGATACGCAGTTGTAAACCTATGGCGAAAACACGAATCGCACTCCTCACAACATCCAAACATATTACATCAATAATTACTCAATTCCATGTCACTACCTTCTCGTCACATAGAGCACTGTAATGACTTCCCACGCTCTTAACCTTGCGTCATTCCAAATTACGGTCCTCCCGTTACTACAGGGTCGTAGAAACAACATTCTGCACTTAGAAGGCCATTCAATACATCTTCAGCCTCTCGAAATGGTTGAAGATTTAACCATACCAATCTTGTGTCCCGTATCTTACTTCCTTTAGTAATCTCCAGAAGTCACCATTCTGCTCTTTATATACTTAACCTCGGAGTCTATTGTCGTAGCACCCACACCAAACGTGAGTCTCAACTACTTGATTAATTTAACTCCTTGACCATTCAAACGCATATACAACATGGGTTCTCAATCTCGGACCAGTTCCCGAAATTAATTTTTTCACAACCCCACTTCACATCCTGGTCCTGTAACACTTATTTTGTCAGGATACTTCCAGACATCCATAACCAATCGGAAATTGCCAACCTCCCACTTTTATTAGCACTCCAAATCTCATCAAAATTCAACATCTCGACACTGTCCTGCGTCGACTTCTCAGAACAATCCCTAAGCACTTGGCTTCACTCCAAACAATTCACTGCACACACCATCTAAGCTCGCAAGACACGTCTATTCCATCCAACACAATCCCAACTACTATCAACAAGAGATTAAGGGCGATCAGTTCCTCAATTTGTCAACAGACAGCCGAAAATCATGATGGAGTATAAACCATCTTTACCAAACTATAATAGCGTTTAACAACACACCGAGCTACAACTCCTTTCTTGCAGCATCCTGGAGAATCACAAGCTTCTCCCCCACTTCGATCATTCCCACTTCTGCAGACAAAGGCTAAACAACAAACACGTACCAATAGTGTTTCACACACATGTCGCGTACAAGGGAACAACCAACACACACAACTTGGCCGGACGAACCGACCTGCTCTGATACCACTTAATGTAACGCCCCCTTTCTATACCCCTAAATAACACGATTAAATCATTTAGGCACGAATTAAAAATTCCATCAGAGTATATTTATTTCATGGTATAAAAGAAGTGCGTCACATTACTCACGAAACGACCACATGAATATTAATGTTTATAAAGAAATAATTCAAAAGGGGTAAATCTCAACTAAAAAGAATAAACACATGGTTCTTAAAATAAGCATATTCATGTTTTCTGTTAAAGCGGAAGACTAAAACATTGAACTACTTAAGACATGATAAAATACAAGTACACGTCATTAGGTTCTTCATAACATAAATCACAGTTTACCAAACATCATCAACTATTACATATATATAATGTATCACGAAGATACTCTACAAGCCTAGCTACCCGACGTTACACATCAGAGCGACCGACTCAAGAGAAAAGGAGCTATACTCCAAAATACACCTCCAGCAATCCTAATCTGCAATGCCTCATAGAGTATCATAAAACAGCAGAAGGGTGATAAATATTACCATAATAACAATGCATATAATTATGTATATAAACAATCATAAAATACATATATGTCACATTTCTCAATCAATTCACACACTCACCACTCCCACATCAACATATCGTGTATATATATATATATATATATATATATATATATATATATATATATATATATATATATATATATATATATATATATATATATATATATATATACACACACACACACACACACACATGTGCACACTTCTCATAACAATCACATATACATTATGTTTCTTTTACCGCAATTCGCATTAATTCACATAACATACACATTAACTCAATAAACACACACAACATGTTTACTCCATTGCTAATTCACATAAACATCTACATTCATGTTTATTTCACCAATGCATCATATGAAGATGACAACATGCAACTCATAGAGACTGACACACGACTCTATGCAGATGCAAATGCGGTACCGACTCATTTCAGCAGGTTCAATTGAAGAACCAAAAATAACCATCGCTCACACCCCACAAGGGCACACGAGGTTCTGCAGATTCTCTGAGGAATCAATATAACCATCGCAACATACGAGGTTCTGCAAATCTCCGAGGGATCAATAAATAACCATCGTTCACACCCCACAAGGGCACACGAGGTTCTGCAGATTCTCCGAGGAATCAATAAATAACCATCGCTCACACCCCACAAGGGCACACGAGGTTCTGCAGATTCTCCGAGGAATCAAACACACAAGAATGCATACCATGATGCTTCACATGCAACATGACTCATGACACTCTTGAAATGCACACATGTTTACAAATATACTCATGCATTCATCATGTTAATCGCATATATTCATTATGCACTCACATTATTTAAACATGGTTCACAATTACAAATACGAGCAATATGTACTTGCAAATATCGTGCCAAATGGCATTAGACTCAATCACATCCATCATGCATTTTTAATCAATTTAAACAATGCATCACATATGCCAAAAGGCCACATATTCACAATCAATTCATAATCTAGGATTCACGCCATACGGCTACCCACAACACACATAACAACATATAATTAGTCATCTCAAACAAGGAATGATCGCAACCAAACCACACAATCAATCCACGAATGGAAAACACAAGAAAAGAAAACATGCAGCTGTGTTCGCTAACCTTCGCCTGGCGAACCTTCGCTACCCGTTCGCCTGGCGAACTTGCCAGCGAAGACCACTGGGATTTATTCTGGAATTACTCGCTAGCACTCGCTAGCATACTCGCCTGGCGAACCTTCGCCACATTCATTCGCCTGACGAACTTGCCAACGAAAACAGGGTATTTGGTTCTGACTTGATTCGCTACCGTTCGCTGGGCTTCGCCTGGCGAAGCCTCGCTGCAATTCGCCTTGCGAACCTGCGAGATCAGAACTTCCATGGCTGTCCAAAAGCCCAAACCTCACAAAACCAACCGATTTAATCCAAATGAGTTCCAGTAGCACAGCCCACTCATCACCCGACTATACTACACCGCCTATTCCAAATTCTAATCGATAAAACTCAGTTTCTACCGATTAAATCCACTTCCGACCTACAAATGGAAAAATGTAGGAAACCCCCAACAAATCCAAACACACACATGCATAATCATACGCATTGATTAAGATAGTAAGATTTCACACCCTTACCTCGATTAATCGGAAGCTAGAAGTCGTTCTTGAGCTTTTCCAAGCTTTTCCTTCTACTTTCTCTTCTTCCTCCACTTTCCTTTCATGTTTTCTATTATCCATTATCGTTCCTCTTCCCCCATATATATATATGTCATGCCTTCCTATTTCTCTCCAATTATATTTCTTCTCTTAAAATATTTGTCAATTCATTTTCTCATAAAATATCTCCTCTTGACATTGGTTGGAAAACATTTGATAAACCCTCATGATTCTACCAAATAGAATAAATCAGTTAAACCCAATAATTCACTTAAACCATACAAACCAACTAACTAGTACAATTAATCAGTTATTAAAAATCGGGTTGTTACAGTATCCATCTTCGTTGATCCTTTCAATGCTTCTAACAAACCCTGTTGAACAATAAGAGCTTGCATCTTCAAGTGACACAAACCGAAATCATACACACTAGTGAATTTCTCAATCTCATACTTTGCTGACAGCGTCTTCTTCTCCACGTTCACCGCACTAATTTGTTGTGAATTGATGTCGTTAAGAACAAATTAAAATATGAGAAAAAAGATTGAGTTTCTTGAACAAACATAAAAAGAAAGCCTATTAAATTTTACAAAAGATAAAGAAGGAGGAAGAAAAAAAATAAAAATTAGTTAAAGTTGTTTTACAATTAAATTCATATTTAATATAGAAATGATATATTGACACTCTTTCGATATCCGAACACCATACATTTATACATATGACATACAAATTCTACTTTATAATAATTTATTTTATCTTGAATTTCATACAATAATATTTGTCTTTGTTAAGTCTACGGTGTAACGTAATGTCAAAATAGCTTACCTGTATTTAATAATAACAAATATATTTAGTAACAGAAAGCATCATAAGCACATGATTGTACGGTGCATATTAAAAAATAGTCGTATAATTTTTTAGTTAAAAAATTAAATTCATGAACCAAGTTAGTATATAAATATGTCTTAACTATAGATGACTAACAAAATTATATTTTAGCAATTATAAATGGATATGAATTTATGAACTCCATATTAGAACCCTATAATAATTAATATATGATTAAGTAAACGTTTGGAGTATTTAAATTCAAATCAATTTAAATAAAAATTGTAAATAGATTAAAAAAATTAAAAACTACAAAAAATTGAAAATTATTGAATTCGTTTGGATGACATTTTAAAAAAATCGATCAATTCGAATTTCAAATTGATTTTTCAAAATCGATTCAAACCAAACCGAACCACATATATATTTTTATACGTATTTATTTTTTATTAGTATAATAGGTTATGTTAATTTATTATTAGATGAAACTTTTTTATAAAATATTATTTATTAGTTTGATTTAATCTATTAATTTTTAGTATTTTATTTGTTTCACTCATAATTCATTATCATTTTGTAGTATTAATTTTTAATAAAGTATATGTTATATATTATATCAAATTTATTATTTATTAGTGTTTTTACAATATTAATAAAATTATAATTTGTAATTTGGATATCCAAAAAACCAATTCAAATCAAATCGCAAGAAATTGGATCGAATTTTTTTAACCAATCATTCAAAATCGAACCAAACCGCAAGTAAATATATCTTTAGATCGGATGATATTTTACTTCAAAACCGATTCAAACCGAACCGCGAACACCCCTAGTAAACGCTAATTTTATTCTTGAATACCTAATAAATTATAAATTATAAAACCCATGTTCATGACAAATTTTATTTACAAATATTTATTACATAATTTTACAAAAATAAAAGGAAGAATATCATTTTCGCTTATATATATATATATATATATATATATATATATATATATATATATATATATATATATATATATATATATATATATATATATATATATATATATATATATATATATATATATATATATATATATATATATATATATATATATATATATATATATATATATATATATATATATATATATATAACTCTATCTTTTTACCAAAAAAGAGTTGTTTAAAGAATGTTATTAGAGCATATTTTATAATTGCAAATATATTTAGTAATAGAATATCCGTGTATAATGCATGTTAAAAAACTAGTCGTATAATTTTTAGTTTAGGAAGTTAAATTCATGACCCGAGTTAGTATATAAATATGTGTTACAACTATAGCTGAACTCATAACCACCCTATATACAAAATTAACCCTTCCAAGTTTCAGCCATGGCATCCAAAGATCAAAAGCTCCACTTTGTGTTGTTTCCGATGATGGCACAAGGTCACATGATCCCTATGATGGATATTGCTAAAATATTGGCACAACATTCCAACGTTGTCGTTACAATATTAACAACTCCAAAAAATGCCTCTCGTTTCTCATCAATCTTTCAACGTTTTCTGCAATCTGGTCTACAGATTCATGTAATCCATCTCCAATTTCCATCCAAAGAGTCTGGATTACCAGAAGGGTGTGAGAATCTTGACATGCTTACTTCACTTGGTGCTGCATCAGATTTCTTCAATTCCACAAAATTTCAACAAGAAGAAGCTGAAAAAATATTTGAAGAGTTAACACCGCGACCAAGTTGCATAATCTCTGATATGTGTTTACCATATACAATCAACATAGCTAGAAAATTCAATGTTCCAAGAGTTTCTTTTCTTGGAGCTTGTTGCTTTTTTCTCTTGTCTATGTATAATTTACGTGTTTGTAATATGAGGCAAACCATGGCTAATAATCCAAATGAGTATTTTGCATTGCCTGGTTTTTCTGAAAAGTTTGAGATAAATATATCACAATTAGATCTAGGATTAATGGATGAAGCTTGGAAGCAGTTTAGTAAAGATATGATTAAAGCTGAAGTGGCTTCTTATGGAGTAATTGTGAATTCCTTTGAAGAGTTAGAGTCAGCATTTGTAAAGGATTATAAGAAGATAAAAAATGATAAAGTTTGGTGTATTGGTCCTGTATCACTTAGTAACACTGATAGCTTGGATAAGGTTCAAAGAGGTCATAATGATAAGAATGTTTCAGTTGATGAATGGATTCATCTCAAATGGCTTGATTCTCAGAAGCCAGGGAGTGTAATCTATGCATGTTTTGGAAGTTTATGCAATTTCACATCACCACAGATGATAGAGCTTGGTTTAGCATTAGAAGCAACAAAAAGACCTTTTATTTGGGTTATAAGAAAGAGAAACCGGTTAGATGAATTGAAAAAATGGATGGAGGAAAGTGGATTTGAGGGTAGAATCAATGGTAGAGGTCTAGTAATTGAGGGTTGGGCTCCTCAGTTGTTGATATTGTCACATCCATCAGTTGGAGGATTCTTGACACATTGTGGTTGGAATTCCACTATTGAAGCAATATGTGCTGGTGTGCCAATGGTTACATGGCCACGTTTTAACGATCAATTTTTTGATGAAATTTTGATCGTGCAAGTATTAAAAGTTGGTGTCAAAATTGGAGTGAAGAATCCAATGAAATGGGGTGAGGAAGAGGAAATAAGTGTGTTGGTGAAGAAGGAAGATATTGAAAGAGGAATAGAAAGGTTAATGGATGAGACAAGTGAAAGTGAAGAAAGAAGAAAAAGGATTAGAGAGCTTAGTCAGACGGCTAAAAAGGCTGTAGAAAAAGGAGGGTCTTCTCACACAAATGTTACTTTGTTGATCCAAGATATCATGAAGCAACAATCAAACACTAAAGTTGAAGCATGAAGAGTTATGTCATTTATAACTTTAATTTCTCCTTTTGTTGTCATTATTTGTTTTGTTTTGTCTAGTATTGTAATGTTTTTATCTTGAACTTTTAAAATAAATTAAGCTCGCTATACAAGGACTATAATGACATAAGATTGGTCATCCATTTTTCTTATTTTTGTTGATGAAAAGATACATTATATTCAATATATGAAGAACATTGCATTCAATATATCAAGAACATTGGATTCTGAAAGAATGTGGTGATATTGGTGGTAACTTATCATGATGGAGACGACAAGCTCTCTGCTAGGGCAAGCTTCTGAATCAAATGGAATCAGTAGAGATTGCATGGTTATTAGAGGATTCATATCACAATATGTTAAAGGCATGCTGGAACAATGAAACGTCCATTCTCCAAAATTTGGAGAAGTTCAAAGGAGTTAAAAACTGGAAATGAAGCATCTTTAACTAAGTAACTACGCAGAAAAAGGAGGTTATGAAACACATTGTCGGCATTCAAAATAAAATCCAATCCAAGAGACACGTGGGAGGATTAAGATGGCTCGAGTAGAAACTTCAACATGATATGCATGAGCTCATAAAAAAAGAAGAGCTAACGTGGTTCCAGAGAGGTCCAGGGTTAAATGGCTCATGGATGGTGATAGAAATATGAAACATTATCATCTCGAGACGGTGCAGCGTAGAAGACGAAACAACATTGTGATTATAAAGAATGATGATGGGTAGTGGATTGAAGAAGATAATCAAGTGCAACAAATTTTCATCAACCACTATAAAAGTCTCTTTGCATTGAATGACACTAGACAAGCATGGAAGCAAACCACATACACCTTTCCTCGTATATATCCTATGGTTATGGAGAAGCTAGGCAAGTATATAACGGATGATGAGATTAAACATGCAGTGTTGTGGATGAACCCTTGGAAACCTCCTCGGCCATATGGGTTTCATGCGGGGTTATACCAAAACTCGTGGAATGTAGTTGGTAGGAAAGTGTGTGACTACATAAAAAAGATGTGAATAGTCAAAGTCAAGTAGAAACTACAAACTAAACAAATATTTTCCTTATCCATGAGACAAATCGGCCTGAATTTGTCATCCAGTTTAGGCCAATCTTCCTGTGCAATGCTATCTACAAAGTTGTGAGTAAGGTTCTTGTAGAACGTCTCAAAGGGAGTATTCCTATACTTGTCTCCCCTTACTAGTAGGGCTTTATGCTGGGTCGGAGCATACACGAAAGCATCATAGTGGCCAAAGAGATTGTGCATAATATGAACAAAATGAAAGGTAAGAATGGCTTCTTTCCTATTTAAGTCGACCTTTCGAAAGCTTATGATAAGCTAAGTTGGAAATTCATCTAGAGGATATTGGAGGAAATCAAGTTACCTTTGAAGATGAATAATATCATCATGCATGGAGTGACTAGCGTAGAAACCAACATCAAGGGGAATAGCACGTCATATGAGTTCTTTTGCCTTAGGGAATCGTCGTGGAGATCCCATCACCCTCTACAGCTCTCACGTCTTATTAGCAAGCAGTTGACAAGGGTGATTGGAAGCCTATCATAACTTAACTTGTAAACATGAGTCTATCGCAAAATGGATGGATTAAAATAATCTATTAGTCTATCGCAAAATGGATGGATTAAAATAATCTATTAGTCTATTAACAATCCATTAAAATTTTTTTAAAATTATTTAATCAAATCCATTCATTAAGAATAAAATTCATCAAATTCATCCATTAACATATGTTTAATGGAATCCAACTTTTTTTTTTATTTTGTAAGAATAAATAAATTTGTTTATTTTGTAAAAATAAATAATTTTTTTTATTTTTAAAATTCGATTTTATTTTATTTTTGAAAAATTCATTTTTTGTATTTAAAAAAAAATTATGAAGTCGGTTTTTTGTATTTTAAAAAAGTCGATCTTTTTTTTTATTAAAAAAATTGGTTTTTTCTTAAAAAAACCATTTTTTTAAAAAATTGATTTTTGTCGAAAAACAAATCAGTTTTTTAATTTGAAAAAAAAATTCGATTTTTCACACAAAAAAAAAAAACGATTTTTATTTCAGAAAAAAAAACAGATTTTTTTTCAGAAAAAAAACAGATTTTTTTTCAGAAAAAAAACAGATTTTTTTTCGGAAAAAAATGAATTTTTTTTTTTGAAAAAATTACAATTTTTTATTGAAAAAAAAACAATTTTTTTAAAAAAAAAAATTATTTTTAATTATATTTTAAAAATTTTACTTTTAATTATTTAAAAAAAAAATAATATAACAAAAATAAAAATAATTTATTGGATTTTTAAAATATGTTGGGTGGATTGAATCCATCTATGCATATAAATAGATGGATTTAATCCAATTCATTAACTTATTTTTTTATGTGGTAAATGAATGATATGAATTTTTTGATGGATGAATTGAATGAATTTTGTCTTAATGAATCTTATTGCCATCTCTACTTTCAATGCAATCAATTACTATTGTTCGTTCAGAATTATGTACTAAAACACAAAGACAACAATTTCACAATGGAATACAAGCAAATGTAACATGCGAGTAAAATTTACCGTATTTTATTTCCATAAAATGAAATTAACCATGCCTTAATCCTTAATCATTAGCAACAGATGAAGAAAAAAAGGTGATTAAAAAGGAACAAAATATAAATGTACATCACAATCTATGTTGCACTAAGAAAAATTATAAAGTCAAAAGCTGGTATTGAGCCATGTCTTATTTTAGCAGAAATTTGAACTTCTCTACTGACAAATAATAAAGCTAGCCGTTCAGTCAGCTGTAACGTAATGAATCTATGGAGGAGCAAGCGCAATGCTTGTAACGCTGCAATTGCGATGGAAACAATCACAATTGTAACGCTGTTACCACAATGCTTGTAACGCCACAACCGCAATTGTAATGAAGAAATGCAACACAAGCAATCACAATTGTAATTTCACAACCACGTAACAGGGTGAAAACACCAAAAACAATTGTAATTTCACAACCACAATTGTAATGCTTCCAGCAATATTATTTGCTCCACAAGTTTTGTAAAGAATATCCATCCATGAGATTTGAGGAAAACAACATTAGTAAGATCAAATACTAAAAACGAGAGAAAACAAAGAGTAAAGGCTAGCACCACCACTTTAAGAAAGATTGAATCAACATTCCCTCAACCAAAACTATTGCCATAAACAAAATAATCTCAAGATCAACATTTGTGCAGTTTACATGTTGTGTGACTTTGAATGTGCATTCAAAAACCACATTCTCTTTAAATCATTATAGTTGAACAAATCCAATATTTCAAACACAAATCTAAACATGTATATATCTATTTGAAAGACAAGAGCCAAATAAAATTCATTAAGGTTTTGTGCTAAAATTGAAAATCAAAAAACTAAAACTCACTGTTGAAGACAGAAATCATGTAATCTTTGGTAAGGATATGTGCTAAAACCGGATCAAAAATTCAAATTGGAAAGAGAAATAGAGAAATTGGATGGAGAGAGAAGTAGGATTTTAAATTTTAAAATTCCGAAATGCCCTTTCTTATGAGTTGTGTGATTAAAAATAATTTACAAATAAAAACTGCAAATATAATTCAAATTGTTTAAAGTATTCAAATAGAGAAAACATTCTAGCCGTTAAAGTGATGCTAAGGGAGTTTGAACTAGTGTCCGGGCTAAAAGTGAATTTTACAAAAAACAAGGTAATTGGTGTCAATTTGAATGATGGGTTCCTCGAGGCTGCGTCAATTTTCCTCTCTTGCTCTACGACCGGCTTGCCGTTTAACTTCTTGGGAATTTCCATAGGAGCGAACACGAGAAGGAAAACCACATTGGAGCCGATGGTGACAAAGATTAGAAACAAGCTTTCTTTGTGGAGAGGAAAACACATCTCATTTGGCAGTAGATTAACTTTGATCAATTCAGTCTTAAATTCAATATCGGTTTTCCTCTTTTCTTTTTACCGTGCGTCTAGAGTAGTCTTGCAAGAGATTATCAACATTCAAAGAGTTTTTTTATGGAAAGAGAAACAAATACGTAGGATCAATTGGGTTGCATGGGCGGATATTTGTAAATCAAAAGCTGACGGTGGATTGGGAATCAAAGACTGTGAAGCTTTCAATATAGCTCTTCTATCTAAATGGGCTTGGAAATTCTGTTTAAATCCTCCATATATGGGAGCGTCGATTCTTACTTTCCGTTATGGCGATATAAAGAGGATTGTTTTTGAACCGTCGAGATTTCCTTCCAATTTGCCGAAAGCTTTTATTTGGTGGAGGGACTTGAAGGAGATTGTTGGTAAATTTGGAGAAGAGGAGAATTGGTTTGACAAAGGGGTGTCTTGCAAACTTGGGAACGGTATGCTTATAGATTTTTGGCACTATCTCTGGATCGGTTCTTAACCTCTAAAACACATGTTTCTATCCCTTTATGAATCTGTCTCAAACAAATCTACTAGTGTATTTTCTTCTGTTTTTTGGACTGATGGTCTTTGGCATTGGAACGATAATTTTGGCACTGATTCGCTGTCTGCTCTGGTTGTTCAAGAGCTTCATGAACTGCGGCTGATCTTAGCTGAAATGCAGCCTCACCATCAAGGTCAGGACTCTTTCATTTGGTGGCGGCACCCACAAGGCTTCTCGGTTAAAAATGCTTATTCAAGGCTGATTTTCTTGCAAGGAGTAAGGTTAGCATTGAATCCCTCAATTTCTAGTTTGTTGAAAAAAATTTGGAACGCCTCGGTACCTTCTAGCATAAAATTCTTTGGTTGGAGAGTTGCTCTAGATCGCCTTCCAACGTGGTATCAGCTATGGAAAAGAGGTATGGTTAACTCTAATGGTTTAGTTTGCCCTCTTTGTCGGGAAGAAGAAGAAACTGTGTGTCACTTATTCTTTCTTTGTCGGATCTCCGTTCATGTTTGGTCTATGGTTTTTGTTTGGTTGGGAATTCAACCCCCCTGATATGAACTCAATTTTGGACAGCATGGAAATTATAAACTCTGCTCTAACAGGATCTGTTGAGAAAATTTTTCGGTGTAGAATTTGGTTTGCGATTCTTTGGTCTACTTGGAGGATTCAAAACAACATTCTTTTTAGAGGAGAAATGTTAAATTTCCAATCATTATTGTATCAGATTCAATCTCTCTTAGAGGATTGGAGAGAACTTGGCTAGTTTTTCTGTCTTCAGTTTAGGTTTCTATTTTCTTTCCCTCTCTGTACTCCTTTGTATTGGGTTGGACACTCCTAGTGTCATCTTCAATATATTTTTGATTATAAAAAAAAAGTATTCAAAATAAAATTGAAACAAAAACATAGATAATATTAATTAATTATTTCGAAAATATTGAAGAAAAAAAATAAAAATAAAGAGATTCAAAATAAATAAAATTTGAGTGTAAAAATGTTCAAAAAATTAAAATGAAAACACTAAAATGATCCGCGCGAAATATATCTTTGAAAAACATATAGGTGTTGATCAAATTTTGAAATAAAATATGTCCGATTAGAAAGGCCCAGGCTAATCAAAATGCGACCGGAAAAGGAGCTGAAAAAATAAAATAAGCACGCTAAGTTAAACTATGTGCATTATAGATTAATAAAACCGAGCTCTGCAAGCTCGATTTTGAAGTTTTTGGCCTGCTAATTTCCCATATATTTGAGAAATGATTCAATCAGTCTGTTTGTAGATCCGAAAATTTATTCTAGTGGACACTTTAAGCATTATTCGAGATGAAATATATGTTATGCACTACGCCAAAATTACTTTTTGGCAGCACTACAAAGATAACGCTTTTTTCCAAAAGCGCTGCTAAAAGTTTAAAAAAAAAAGGGAAAAAAGCGCTGCTAAAGTATGCCTTTAGAAAGCGCTGCTAAATGTCATACCTAGGCTACACAATAAAAAGCGCCTTCTAGAAAGCGCTGGTAAAGACCTACATTAGAAAGCGCTTTACAAAAGCGTTGCTAATTGTCAGCGCTACTAAAGGTATAAGATACGAAAGCGCTTTGTAAGCAAAAGCGTTGCTATAGGTATAGGATAAGAAAGCTCTTTCAAAAGCTCTGCTATAGGTAATTAAATTCTAAAAATAAAATAGAACTTTTATGTTTTAGAAACGCATTCATTCTCTCTCTCTCTCTCTCTCTCTCTCTCTCTCTCTCTCTCTCTCTCTCTCTCTCTCTCTCTCTCTCTCTCTCTCTCTCTCTCTCGCGCGCGCGCGCGACTACGTATTCTCTCTGTTCATAACCCTATCAGAGCTACTCCCTCTGACCGAATGTCTTCTCTCTCGCGACTACTCCCTCCTCCGTAGCACCCTTCGACCGGCTCCAGTTCTGTTATCGTCCGGCCGCGCTCCACCGTTTTCAAGGTATTTCTTCATTTTCTTCATTTTCAAGGTTATTTGCAAGGTATTTCTTCATTTTGTTTTTTGGATTCGAAAACAATGGAATACATTGTGATGTTGTTGTTATTTGAATTTAATAGAAGCTTGAATGACATTGTTGGTGAATTAGTGTTGAAAATGTGAAAGTAATTATATTAATTGTTAGAATGAATTGATGAGTTTGTTTATTGTGGAAACAATTGAAATGAGACATTGAAAGTGTTGATGTGGATGTTGTTTGAATTTGTTTTCGAAATTTTGTTGTAGTAAGGTTTAAGATGATGAATAGTGATATTTGTGGTGAATTTATTTTGAGATTTGGTGTTAATTTTGTAAGTTAATGTTGAATGTTAGTGATAAAGTTGTTGAAAATATTTGAGGATAATAACATTGTTGATGGATAATTGTTGAACGTTAGTGATTACTTTGTTGAATGTTAGTGATTACTTTATTTTGGTAGAACTTTGTTTTGATCTAAATGTTGATTGAAAATTTTAATTAGTGATTACTTTGTTTTGATCGAAATGTTGATTGAAAATGATAATGAAATTAATTATTAATTGTTAAGGTTGAATATGATGAATAGTGATGACATTGTGAATTTATTTTTGATAATCATTGGTGATGTTGTTGATTGAAACTTGAATGACATTCATGAATTAATTGTTGAATATTGTGATGTTGTTGATTGAAACTTGAATGACATTCATGAATTAATTGTTGAATATTGTGATGTTGTTGATTGTTTGAACTTAAGTGATGAAGTTGTTATATTTGGTAATTTAAATGTAGATTTGATAATTTTGGTGATTGATTTATGCCCGAATTGATGATTTGTTGTGACTTACTTGAGTTGAAACATTAAGTGTGATTGAGTTTGCGCGTCAATGCCGTGTTGCTTAATTGAAGGAAGTGTTAATGTTTAATAAATTTGATTCTTGAGACTTTGACTTGTTTCTCCCATATATCTTGTTTGTCCTATTATATACTAAATTTGTCATGTTATATTTGGTACACCATCAGTTACTAACTTAGTGAATTTTCTATAGGGGTTACTTGTGAAGAGTAAGATTGTGATCATTTCCAAGAATCTTACACTGTGTGGTTCTAGAAGTTGTTGACTTCTCTACAGGTAATTAGTTGTTCGTTTGCTATAGTTGCGTGAATAATTAGTGTTTTTGTTTAGCTTACTTAATAAAAATCATGGATAAAAATGGATGTCTTCCAATCGATTTTCAAAAGAGTACGAGAATGGGATATCAGAATTCATTAAGTTTGTTGTTGAACACACCAAAGACCCCAATCGAATCACATGTCCTTGCTTAGGTTGTTGTCATGGGCGTCGGATCACATGTCCTTGCTTAGGTTGTTGTTATGGGCGTCAGATTGACGCAATTCAATTGGAATCACATTTAAAGTGGCATGGAATTGATCGAAGTTATACATGTTGGATATTACATGGTGAGATAAGTAATGAGAATGTTGAGTCGTGGGATAATACGACCTATGTTTCAAACGAGAATAACACAGATACATATGATTGTGATCGAGTCGAAGAGATTGCAGAACCACTTGAAGAAGATCTTCAGGATTGTCCCAAAATGTTTGAGAGGTTGGTAAGCGATGCAGAGAAACCGTTGTATAAAGGTTGTACTAAATTCACAAGATTGTTTGCGGTATTAAAGTTATACAACTTAAAGGCGGGTAATGGATGGTCGAATAAAAGTTTCACAGAGTTATTAGCACTTATGAAAGAGATGCTTCTGAAGGATAATGTTCTTCCCAATCGAACTTATGAGGCCAGAAAAATGTTATGCTCTATTGGCATAAGCTATAATAAGATACATGCTTGTTCAAATGATTGCATTGTTTCGAAATGAATATGCATCGTTAAATGAGTTCCCTAAATGCGGTGTCTCTCGATATAAGAAAAAATTGTCTCCAGCAAAAGTCTTATGGTCTTTTCTTATAATTCTGAGATTTAGACGCATGTTTCATAGTGAAACAGATGCAAAACACTTGACTTGGCATGCAGATGAAAGAATTATAGATGGAAAGTTTCGAAATCCAGCAGATTCACTACAGTGGATAAAAATTGATAATGATTATCCTGATTTTGGAGAAGAAGCAAAAAACCTTCGCTTGGCATTATCTACTGATGGAATGAACCCACATGGTCTGTAAAGTATCTCACATTCCACATGGCCTGTGAATATTATGATTTATAACCTAACTCCATGGCTATGTATGAAACGTAAGTACATGATGTTATCTATGTTACTTTCTGGGCCTAAACAACCAGAGAATGACATAGATGTATACTTGACACCTTTAATCGAAGACTTAAAGATTTTGTGGGAGAACGGTGTGAAGGTTTATGATGGATATATGAAAGAAAGTTTCAATTTGAGGTTGATGTTGTTTGGCACAACTAATGATTTTCCAGCATACGAAAATCTATAGTATATTATTAAAGGTCAATTTCCGTATCCTATTTGTGAAGAAAATACAGATTGGACGCGATTGGAATTTTGTCAGAAGAATGTCTTTCTCGGTCATCGTAGATTCTTAAATTCTAATCATCACTATCGTGGACGGAGAAAATCATTGAATGAAAATCTAGAGCAAGGTAGAGCTCCACCTATATTTATAGGTGACCAAAATTTTTGAAAAGGTGAAAGATGTGAGTACTCAGTTTGGAAAGCCTTTTGCACATACGCTTGTCACACGTGGGTGGAAGAAGATGTCAATTTTTTTGGAATTTCCATATTGGAAGTCGTTGTATGTAAGACATTTTCTTGATGTTATGCATATTGAAAAAAGTGTATTTGAAAGTGTTATTGGTACGTTACTCAATATACAAGAAAATTCTACGGATGACCTTAAAGAAAGAAAGGGTTTGATAGCGATGGGAATTAGAAATGAATTAGGACCCTTGAAGAAAGGAAAACGAATATATCTACCACCTGCTGCTTATACTCTATCTGGAAAGGAGAAAAATATATTGTGTAAGTTTCTAACTGAAGTTAAAGTTCCAGAAGGATACTCTTCAGATATTAGAAGACTCATGTCTATGAAAGACCTCAAGTTAAAGAGTTTAAAGACACATGATTGTCATGTTATAATGGAACATTTTCTACCAATAGGTATACGTTCTATTTTGCCAAAAAAAGTAAGAAGCACAATAACTAAATTGTGTTTTTTCTTCAGGTCAATTTGTAGTAAGGTGGTCAATCCTGCGATCTTACCAACATTGCAAAAAGAAATAGTTATTACTTTGTGTGAGCTTGAAATGTATTTTACTCCCTCATTTTTTTGACATAATGATACATCTAGTTGTTCATCTTGTGAAAGAGACACAATTGTGTGGACCAGCTTATATGAGATGAATATACCATGTTGAACGTTATATGAAAATATTAAAAGGGTATGTGAAAAACCAAAGTCGATCAGAGGGATCTGTTGTTGAACGGTACATTGTTGAAGAAGAGATTGAGTTTTGTACTGAATATTTGTCCCATTAATTAGAGCCGTATGTTGAAATGCACAAGGATGTTCTCTAAAGTTTAAATTCGAATAGAAATGAAAATTGGATAGTATGAGAGCATAATCGAAGTTTTATACCACGGTTCAAGGGTCATATTTATTCAAAGTTTTATTTAGATCCCGCTCCAATAATAAAAAGGTTGAGATGTTTAGCATATGGTCCAAGTTTGCATGTGTTTTCTTATAACTCATACGCAATTAATGGACACACATTTTATACCAAAGAACAAGATGATATAAGTACTATGCAAAATAGTGGTGTCACCGTGGTAGCTGAAGTAATGCACATTTCAAGTGGGAAGGACTTAAACCCCAAATATGCAAATATGTCATATTTTGGGGTTATCGAGCGCATTTGAGTGTTTGATTATGAGATGTTTTAGATTCCTATCTTTGGTTGAAAGTGGGTTGAAAATAATAGTGGCATGCAAATGGATAAGTCAGAATTTTTGCAAGTGGATCTTAATAGGGTGGGGTACAAAGATAAGCCTTTTATTCTAGCCACACAAGCTAAACAAGTGTTATATGTTACTAATCCGACAAGTACGAAATAGTCTATAGTGCTTTTATCTAACAAAGTAATTGATGATAACATTGGAGATCAAGGTGATATTATTGTTGAGAATGAATCGTATATTATAAATGATCAAGATGAGAATATTAGAGCGAATGAATCATATATTAGAAATGATCATAATGAGGGAATTTAGGTCAATCCATCCGTCCATGTTGTTAAGAGACAAGTAAACCATATTCCAACCAAGAAAAGAAAGATATGTTAGTGAAAAAGGTACTAGTAAAATTATATATTCTGTCGTACAATATAATTATATATTTGTCATTCAATAAAATTATATATTTGTCATTTTATACATTCAA
>OZ012737.1:649878199-650113199 GCA_963859935.3 Lathyrus sativus | reverse complement strand
AGTAGTAGTAGTAGTAGTAGTAGTAGTAGTAGTAGTAGTAGTAGTAGTAGTAGTAGTAGTAGTAGTAGTAGTAGTAGTAGTAGTAGTAGTAGTAGTAGTAGTAGTAGTAGTAGTAGTAGTAGTAGTAGTAGTAGTAGTAGTAGTAGTAGTAGTAGTAGTAGTAGTAGTAGTAGTAGTAGTAGTAGTAGTAGTAGTAGTAGTAGTAGTAGTAGTAGTAGTAGTAGTAGTAGTAGTAGTAGTAGTAGTAGTAGTAGTAGTAGTAGTAGTAGTAGTAGTAGTAGTAGTAGTAGTAGTAGTAGTAGTAGTAGTAGTAGTAGTAGTAGTAGTAGTAGTAGTAGTAGTAGTAGTAGTAGTAGTAGTAGTAGTAGTAGTAGTAGTAGTAGTAGTAGTAGTAGTAGTAGTAGTAGTAGTAGTAGTAGTAGTAGTAGTAGTAGTAGTAGTAGTAGTAGTAGTAGTAGTAGTAGTAGTAGTAGTAGTAGTAGTAGTAGTAGTAGTAGTAGTAGTAGTAGTAGTAGTAGTAGTAGTAGTAGTAGTAGTAGTAGTAGTAGTAGTAGTAGTAGTAGTAGTAGTAGTAGTAGTAGTAGTAGTAGTAGTAGTAGTAGTAGTAGTAGTAGTAGTAGTAGTAGTAGTAGTAGTAGTAGTAGTAGTAGTAGTAGTAGTAGTAGTAGTAGTAGTAGTAGTAGTAGTAGTAGTAGTAGTAGTAGTAGTAGTAGTAGTAGTAGTAGTAGTAGTAGTAGTAGTAGTAGTAGTAGTAGTAGTAGTAGTAGTAGTAGTAGTAGATGGAATAAAGGGAATTAGGGAGTTATTAGAGAAGTTGTGGGAGAAAGAGCAAAAGAACGATAAACTGCTCAGAAAACCAAATTGGAGGAGAAAGGCTGAGAAAAGAGGAAAAAGGACGTGGCTGTGGGGAAAGGAAGAACTGAAGAATTAACCGTCGGAGAGAATTGAAGGTTGTTTCAGAAGAGTCACCGGGAGAGCAAACCGGAACCGGAACCGGAAGTTTAGAGTTGTCCTCAATCCAAAGGTAAGGGTGGGGTTCAATTCTATAACTGTGGGTATGATGGATTTCATGAAGGGTATGGAATCATGGGGTTAATGTTCCCGTAGTAACGTTCCCGTAGTGATGTTACCGTAGTAAATGTTCCTGTAGATCTATAAATATTAAGGATTAATGTTCCTGTAGATCGATAAATATTAATGATTAATGTTCCTGTAGATCGATAAATATTAAGGATTAATGTTCTTGTAGGTCGATAAATATTAAGGATTAATATTCCTGTAGGTCGATAAATATTAAGGATTAATGTCCCTGTAGATCGATAAATATTAAAGATTAATGTTCCCGTAGTGACGTTCCCGTAGTGATGTTCCCGTAGTAACGTTCCCGTAGTAACGTTACCGTAGTAATGTTCCCGTAAGTTGAAGAAATATTATGGTTTAATGTTTACCTGTGCATTTCTAAGGGTTAATGCCTGTCTGTGTATGAATGAGTGTGTTATGCCATTAGTTTTGGGGGAAATTGGGAAACGTTGCCGACACGTGTTATTTCCCATGTATTAAGAAGGTGTTGTTATTATGTCCCTATTTAATTAAATTAGAAGTTGTAGTTATATTACCCGTATGAAAGTATATGAAAATGTGTTGAGTTCTTGTTTATAGTAATGACGTTGTTAGTTGTCCTCTGACATGAAAATGTGTTGAGTTCTTGTTTATAGTAATGATGTTGTTAGTTGTCCTCTGACATGAAAATGTTGTTGAGTTCTCAATTGTAGAGACGAGGTTGTTTTTAATTGTTCTCTGCGAAAATGTGTTAGACTTATTCGTAGGAACGATACTGTTGGTAGTTCTCTGATATGAGCAGGTTGAAATGGTGAGTCCATAATATATGCGAAATGTGATGTTCTGTTATGGATAATTGGTTGTAGGCTTGATGCCTTGTTGCACGGTTTTTGCGCAGTTGTTGTTGTTGTTGTGATATAGTCCATAATAGTTGCATCTCATAGCATATCATTTGGCCTGGATTGACGACGGTTGTATCTTTAATAACGAAATAAAATGATTGTGGAGTGAGTCTCCCGGATAATTGTGGAGTGAGTCTCCCGAATAATTGTGGAGTGAGTCTCTCGAATAATTATGGAGTGAGTCTCCGAATAATTGTGGAGTGTTGTCTACCAAAATGGTACCACATGCATATGCACAGTTGAGTCGCATTGCTGAGTCGCATTGTTGAGTTGCGTTGTTGAGTTGTTTTGATGAGTTACTGAGTTATGATGATGATTGTTGTGGATAGGAATAATGAATTGTTGCAATTTAATTATTACTAATATTTATGCGAACTGCTGGAATTATAATGCTGCGATAATATTCAGACATGACTTTTATCATGCCTTATGTTATGTTGTTGATATCTCACCCTTTACGTTGTATGTTACCTCCGTTGGTGGTAATTTGCAGGTAACTCAGAAGAAAGTGTCGCTTTATGTTTAAGGTCGTTGGTCGCTCTGATACGTAGCACTCTGGGGGGGATGAACGATTAATGTTATTGTTTTAATTGAATTCCTTGTTGCTGAATTTTATTAAGTACTATGGCAAATAGATTGGTTGTTCCTTATAATGCCAAATGTTGCTTGGATGCATGGTTGTTTTAGTGAATTGATGCAAGATAATTACTTGCTGAATTTTAATGGAATTTAATTATTACGAACCGTTGGAAGTGTATTATAACATATCGTTTTATGATTAAAATGTTAAGCAAATTATTGTTGTCTGTTCATCCGAACCTGTGCTACGTATGTTAGTAAATGATCTTTTGCAGGTGTATGTATTTTGGTTAACTGTAGAATGTGACACCCTGATGCGTCCGAGAATTTGAGAGTGTGACGGTCGTCACAGCTCCTTGACGCTCGTCATGACCGTGACGGTCGTGACATCCATGAAGGTCGTCATGAAACTTTATTTGCTGCACTCTGAATTGTTTATGTTGTTTCTCTTATTTTCCGCGATAGTTTAGAGTGGGGTGTTACAACACTCGTTACTTGATTTGTGACAGATTGTTTATAATAGCTTGTGCTATTTTGAATTGAACTCTAATTTCGATGGGATAATTTCATGTTGTAATGAAAGTCTGTTTAAGTATGTAGTAGTCGAAGATGTGTGTGTTGTATTCGAAGCATGCTATAGCATGCAGTCGTATAAATTAGCTTGTTGCTTTAGTTAGTTTAGTGTTTAAGTTAACTTGTAGTATATAAATAGGATTAAGCAAATGGGTGCGAACCAAGTTGGACCAACTAAACTTCATCGAAGAGAAAAGATTGGCAGTCATTGCACACAGTCGTTTCTACCAAAGCAGGATGAAGAAGGCCTTTGATTAGAAAGTGCGTCCTTGGTGTTTTCAGACAGGTGATTTGATTTTGAAAAGGATCCTCCCTCCTTAGACAAATCGCATGGGCAAATGGACTCTAAACTACGAAGGGTCATATGTTGTGAGAAACATTTTCTCTGGTGGAACCTTGTTGCTTTCAACTATGGATGGTGAAGATTTTACATCCCCTGTGAACGCATACGCAGTCAAAAAATGCTTCGCATAAAAAGACTCGTTGAACAACAAAAAGAAAAGTCCAGGAAAAAAAGGGCATCCCGGCGAATTGCAAAAAGAAAAGATTCGGGCAAAAATTAGGGATAAAAGAAAAGAAAAGAATTGAATAACCCGCAAAGTTGAAAACCTACAAAGGCAACCTTGGCAAAAATGGGTATCCCGGTGGATTGAAAACCCGAAAGGGCGATCCAGGCAAAAGTTAGGGATCTGAAAGCGAGAGGCTGCGATCTGTGTTCGATCTGTGAGCTCATCTTGATACATGGGAATCCAGAAGGATATGAATCAGTCCAATCAGTCCCTTCCGAAGGCAGAAGTATTCGATAGCGTCAAGGATATACTGGTTAAAGATGAGTCAGAACTTGATGGAAATCAGTTTCCACATTGCCAACTTGTGTATTTTCTTTTACTTTTGCGCAATTACCTCTTTTCAAGAATTGTCTCCTACTGTATTTGCCTATTTACAAGTCAGTTTAATCAATAAAATTTCACTTTATTCAGTTATTCATCTTTGTTTTTAATTTTACTGTTTTGTTTGCGAAACGTCCGATATTTTGATAAACATTGCATGTGAAAACATTGAAGCTTTGCGAAGCAGGTTAAAAACCCTTGAAGTTGCTTAAATCGCGAGTGTCTTGGGTGGTAACCGAGGTTGCCATACCGAATGAAGACTTCTTTTTCTTGTTTGGTATGTGTTTACAGGATGGCGTGATTACTCTTCCCCAGTAGAGTTTCTCTCCTCGGCGGAGACTACAGAAGCGTTGCCTTCCTCAGCTGAGATTATGATTAGTCTCTCCAACAAGAGTTCAAGAGTTGATCTCCCCGACAGATGCCGCAGAAGTGTTGTCTTCCTCAGCAGAGCATGATGATTTCTCTATTGTCTTCCCTAGTGAAGTCCCTAGCAAGATTTCAGGAGTCTTTTTCACCCCAGCCAGCGCCGCGTATGGTTTATTGCTCCCTAGCAAATATCAGAAGTTTGCTCCCCGGACAAGATAATAGTGATTTGCTTGTGCTTCTCGAGCATGTTCTCATCTACAGTTGTTATTCCCTTATCCACGACAGAGTAAGGGTATAGGTTGATCCCTAATAAATGAGTGAGTTTAACATGATCCCTTAATAGGGTTGGCATCATTACTCCTTTCCCCCAAGCAGAATTCGTTTCTGATTTCCTCGGCAGGTACATTGACAGTGGTTGACGTACTCCCCGTAGGGTCAAAGTCCAATTGTCATTGGCACTTTTCTTTATCAGGTTCTTGGATCGTATCCCCAGCAGATGTTTGTTGTTTAGTCTTCCCAGCGTGATAGAAGTTCACTTTGGAGTTTCTCCAGCAGAGGTTGTATTTTGAAGGCAGTTCTGTTTGTCTTCCCCAACGAAGTTTGGTTTCCATTTTTTCAGCATTCTTTCTGGTGGAGTGTCTTTTGCAGAAGAATTTTTGCATTGCATCCTCTAAATGCGTAGCATTTCTATTTCGTATGGAGCATTACACCATTTTCAAACATATGCATCTGAAGCATACGTGAGGTTTGATTTCCCTTCGCCAGGCCTTTCCCTAGCAGAGAGTGTCATACATCAAGAGATTTGTTTCACTTTATCCCCCAAGCGATGGATTTTTTCATCCTATTGGTGTTTTCTTCCAGAGGAATTATATTGGCCCCCACAGAGTTGTCTGTCTAGACTTCTTTTTCTCCAGCGGAGTCATCTTCTGTTCAAGTTGTAAGTCAGTTGGTTCTACTTCCTGTGTATCCTCTATTTTATCCTAATTTTTGGTTAGTATCTTTGTTACTTTCCAAATTTTTGTTGGTATCCACTGTTATCCTAACTTTTGGTTACTATCTTTGTTGTTTCTCAACTTTTGGTTGGTATCCTTTATTATCCTAACTTTTGGTTAGTATCCTTTATTGTATCCCAACTCTTGGTTGGTATCCTTTGTTATCCTAACTTTTGGTTAGTATCTTGGTTGTTTCCTAACTTTTGGTTAGTACTCTTTGTTGTATCCCAGTTTTTGGTTGGTATCCTTTGTTATCCTAACTTTTGGTTAGTATCTTGGTTGTTTCCCAACTTTTGGTTGGTATCCTTCGTTATCCTAACTTTTGGTTAGTATCTTGGTTGTTTCCCAACTTTTGGTTGGTCTCCTCTGTTTTATCCTAACTTTTGGTTAGTACCCTTTGTTGTATCCCAACTTTTGGTTGGTATCCTTTGTTATCCTAACATCTGGTTAGTATACCTGGTTGTTTCCCAACTTGCCGATGGTATCCTATGTTGTATCCTAACTTTTGGTTGGTATCTTTGGTCGTTTTCCAAGTCTTGGTTGGTATTCTTTGACATAGTTACGCCTTCAGTCGGCGTTGTGTTCATTCTACTTTTGGTTAACATTCTGTTATCCCAACTCTTAGTTGGTAGCCTGTTATCCTAACTCTTGGTTGGTATCTTTTGATGCAAATTAGCCTTCGATAGGTGTTCTTCTGTTGTTGAATCCTAACTTTTGGTTAGTATCATTTGTTCCAACTTTTAGTTGGTATCTTATATCTACACCGTTTGTTACTCCCCACAGTGTCCAAATTTCCGGATTCTTTTTTTATTCAATCACCTTACACCTAGAATGTTTGAAAGTCGTTGCTATCATTCCTTCAAGTTTAAGACAATTGAATAGGGGAAGTTGTAGCACCCCAAAATTTGCCCTTTCATTTCTAAACGTGACTGGCTTATGTTTCGTTCATTGTGCATGTCATGGCATTGGCTCTTGAGACATGGGATCAAGTTGTTTATGTGGCTCAAGACTTCCTTTCATTGTAAGTTTTAAGCAACAAGCATTAGAGGCTTCAACATTTATTTTGCTCAACAATCGAGCACCCGATTATATTTTCCAGCAGATTATTTTGATCACAAGAGACAGTTCACAATTTATGTCAGGCATTATACATGTGCGATTTCAAAAGAGAAGTTTTAGAGGACAAATTATGCTCAAAACAGGTGGCAACAGGCGATTCTCCAAGTTCCCCTCCTTATGGCGTCATTTTTTTTGAAACTTTGAATGTGGTAATCGATTACCACAATCAGGGTAATCGATTACCTCAAGCGAAATTTTCCCAGGTTGTTCATTTTTCAGCACTGCAGCAAATTAGTTTGCATTTTGATCATGCAATTTCCATGTGCATCAGTAGAAGGATCTAGAATTAGTTCAAATTTGATTCATTTTCACAAATTAATCTAAATTCCCTCCAAAAATTCAAACATTCCATTCCTAATTCCATTCCTAATTCCCATTCCTCACATTATCCCACACTCCAAACCATATTTTAATTCCTAACCTAGGGATTATTTAAACAAATTCACTCCAAACCTCTCAAAGAACTATCACTCATTTTCTGAATTTTCTACATCTCACATCTCAACTTTTCTCTCATTCCAAAACCTTCACAAGCGCTCAATAGTCAAAAGATTCACAAATTCTTTATTGGAAATTATGAAATCTTGAGCTAAACTGTCATTGCATCATCAACCTTGGTTCAATTATGGTGTGGAAGTTCATTTGGATCTTGAATTAAGTTGTTGGAATCACTTTTGGAGGAGCTTTTCCTTATTGGTGGCTTAGTGCTTGGATCTACAAGTTTTCTTGAAAGAGCTTCATAGATCCTTGGATTTATTGCTTGGATCTGTACATTACGGTTTAAAAATACTCACCAAAGTAAATCTCAACTTTGTAGGTTGGTTAATTCTAGATCTAGCTTTGATTTTTCTTAATCTTACATGTCACAATGTAGATCCTTGGCTTGTTGTTGAAATTTGATCCATTGCTTGCTTTGATCTTTGATGTTGTTGTTTGATTGATGCAATTGGTATTTGGTTGTTATGGTATGATCTAATTGTCGTGCATAATTGTTTGCTTGTTCATTTGGATGATTGGATAAGTCATATGTTGCTGAAAGTGCTTTTTGGAAGTTGATTTTTTGCCACTGTCTCAGTGGTAATCGATTACCACAATCAGGGTAATCGATTACCCTGTTCATTTTGCACGTGTTTTTGACTTTTTTAAGTGGGTAACCGATTACCCACATACTGGTAATCGATGACCACTGGGACATGATGCGTTTTTCTTATTTTTTCTTGCTTGTTCGGGTTCCTTTTCATCCTTAAACTTCATGGATTGATATTGTGCATATTTACGAGTTGTTTCACCTCACATGACAATGTGCTTGAGTTTCTTCAACGCGTAACATTTGATTTTCTTGATGCATGTCCATGATCTATTTGTGTTGCACTTTTGATGTATCCTTCATGATGTTTTCTTGTGCCTACTTGTTTGCTCATTCTTGATGCTCACTTTGCTGGATATATGGTTCGTGTTCATGTTTTTTATTCAATTTCATGATTGCATATTCTTAGATTCCATGATTACGTATTCGTTTCAAGCGAGTGATTGTTGAATTATCCATGATGTTTTTGATGAGTGCTTAAGTATGTAATGTCATTGAAATTTGTTCATGCTTAATTGCTTGGTGCTTAATTGTTCACACATGTGAATCAATTGCTCTTGCTTGATGCTCGTTTATGTTTGCAATTCATGTGTGTTTGCTTAAACATGTAGGCACGCTTTTGATCTTTTCTTTTGATGCATGATTATGCTTGATATTATGTTGTTACATGATTGTACATGATTGATGCTTATTCATATGCATTTGTCTTGATGCATTGCATGTCGTTGTATACACTGTTATTGTGTTGCATACGTGCTGTTAAATGTACATGTTCAGTCTTGCTGCCTTTTACACATATTTCTGCCTAAAAACATGCCCTGTTAAAAGCTGTTTTGCTTGTGTGTGAATTTTATTGTTGTTATGAGGTGGAAGCGATGTTGTAGCTACTGTTTTTGTTTTGTTTTCTTTGTTTTGGCTTGTTCTTGCACGCTCCCTTAAGGCCTCCTAATCCAACTTAATTTTTGATTAAGCTTAGAGTAGGATAGACATTAGGATTTTATTCCATGCATGATAAAATTATGTTAGTCCACCCTTAACCTCAACCTTAGGTCCATCTTTTACATGCTAACATTAAGATAGAATTCACTTTTGCATCCCGACCTTAGGGCCAATTTGCATAATAACATTAGGATCGAGTTTTCCTTTAGACCTTTCGTGCATCTTTCTTCTTCTCTCTCAAAACAACTTCAAAACACATGATAAATACGATGAACATTGTGCGCAACGAGCCTTAAATATATGAGAAATGATTAGTGAGGGGTCTCTCCTTGCTTCGTCTAGAGTGTTTAGCGCATGTTCCGTCTTGAGGAGATCATGCGACGCATTTGCTCCTATGTCATAGACTTTAGTGCAATCTGAATCTCAAACCAAATCAATTCATTTCTCTAAAACTCACAAACAAATTCAAATCATTTTCATCCTTTGGGACCTTTTGTCAAACTATTTTCATAAAGAGTGCGTTATTTTTCCGTTCTACCGTAAACAGGCATCGACCCTAACTGCTAGAATGGGAACTTAACATCGCTCATGAAAAACATTAAGCAACCCGTGGTGAGCAAACTACAGCTGCTCTAATTTCTCATTCTAGATGAGGATATGTAGGCACAAGACGAAGATATCTTGGCGAGAAACCTTCCCCCCTTCATATGTAGTTATCTGAACTACGTTGACTCTGAATTTCCCATTGCACGAGGGAATACGTAGGCATAGGACGGTGAAGTCCTATCAAGTCTTTTTCTTCTTTTTCTTTCTCATTTCCGTTTAGCATTAGGATTTAGATAACACACCCTTTGATTAGACAACAATCATGGATCCCGTTGCGTACAACAGACGTAAGGATGTGCTAATACATTCCTCTCGCATAATCGACTCCTGAATCCAAGATTTGGTTGCGATGACCATGTCTTCTGCCTTTTTCTCAGGTTTTCTTCGATTATTTCCTTTCCCTTTGTCGGGATAAATAATGTTCGGTGGAGACTCTTCTGTTTTTTTTTGTCAGGTGTTTTTCGCATTTGCGATAGCTGGCAACTTTCCTGGGGATCCTAGTTCCCTATGTGAGTCAATCCTGGCGCTTGTCTGTTTCTGTTTCATTGGGTGTTTACCTTTTATTCTTTTATGTGCATTATCTGTTGTGTATTATTACATTTGTATTTTATTAGCCTTTGATTACTATTATCATATTGCTATGTTACTGTTGTGTTGTTGGGTGGGATTGTTCTATGAGAGATAAGCCCACTACCCAGACTTGAGTATACACTTAGGATTAGAGTAGAGATCAGTGTGGATTGTGTGGCATATGGCCACGTGTAGTTGACACGAAATTCACGTTCAGACGAGGTTTTCTTTGGAGATACTCTATCATGTGTGTCTGGTGCAGATGATAGGGTGTTGACTTAGAGAGCTTACGACTCTGGAGATCGTTCATGGGAAATCAGTTGAGGCCTCCTTGATTGATGATGATACCCAAAAAAAAGGGTGAACGTATCATCATTTCTCAACCTGAGAGTCCATGATACTGATGACATGCATAGGATGCATGTCCAATACTAGAACCCACATGTGAGAGGGGATGCATTTTACAGGAAACCTTGACTTTCAACCTTCCCGGTTTTCTGGTTTTCTTGTCAGTGTGGACTTTTGATCCCGGGTATTATGGTTATTATGGTTATTTTTGTTTTTGGTTTTCTTGTCATAGCAGAATCATGGTCTTATTCAGTCGACAGTGCAGCAATTATTCAAAGCATATTGAACCTTAATCCCATGTTTGCATTTGAATAATCATTTTGCATCCTAACATTCATGTTTGTGTATTTCCAGGTTCTCGTCTTATCCTTGATTCCGATTATCAGAGGTTTATAGAGATGAACAGTGGTAGAAAGAAGATCATTATGTACAAGTTTCCAGCTCTTGATCTGGTTTCCCTTCATGGTTTGATTGCTGGCAGATTCTAGCGTTCTCGAGGATTCCAAGAAGGATTATGGGAGGATTCTGAGTTTCGTGCATAATATTATTGGTTACGAGTATAAGGTTATCCACACTCTTCTACAGTTCTACGATCCTCTGTTGTGATGCTTCACTTTTCTGGATTATTTGTTGGTTCCGACACTAGAAGAGTATGCGTTCATCTTGAGAGATCCTGTTCAGGATAAATTGCCTTTCTATTATTCCAAGGATAATCTTGACCTCGACGATCTTGCCGCTATTCTTTATTTTAGAAATCTGTATTGGTGGACAACATTGCCATCCAGGGAGGGTTTTCTGGGTTTCATCTGGATTTCTTGGCGAGTGAAGCTCAGAAGTATGTTGAAGCTGGTAGTTGGATGGTTTCAACTCTATTTTGGCTATGTGCGTCTATGGCATCGTTTTGTTCCCCAATCTGGTAGATTTTGTGGATATGAGTGTTGTTCGCCTCTTTGTTATGAAGAATCTCGTGCCTACTCTCTTAGGAGACCTGTATCATTCTGTGCACTATAAGAATGAGAAAAGGAGAGGAAAGATGGTTTCCTGTTGTGCACCACTCCTTCATAAGTGGTTTATGGACTATCTTCCTTGTTTTGGAGCTTTTGTTGATTCTAGGAATTTTTCCGAGTGGTCTAAAAGATTGATGGGGTTGACTACGAAGGATATTGTCTGGTTCAATCGTGATTTACTTGGTGTCGCAACTGCGAAAAACACTCGACGGAAAAACAGAAGAGTCTCAACCGAATTTTATTTATCCCAAAGAGAGGGAAAGGAAACTATCTAAGAAAACCTGAAGAACAGGAAAAGACAAGGTCATCGCAACCAAATCTTGGGTTCGGGAGTCGGTTACGCAAGGGGAAGGTATGAGTACCCCTCACGTCCATTATACTCAACGGGATCCACGCTTGTTGTCTAATCAAAGAGTGTATTTATCTATAAGTTACTACTAAACGGGAACGAGAACAAAAGAAAAAGGAAGAGACTCGATAGGAAATCTCCGCCCTACGTCTACGTATTCCCTCGTGCAATGGGAAAGTCAGAGTCAATGTAATTTGGAAAGTTGGGCAGCAAGTAAGCATGAATGCAATTAATCAAGAACAAGCATTAATCATGGATAGATATCATGCAAGTATGAAAAATTTTCAAAAATCAAACATAATTTATCTATAACATTGTATCAATAAGAAATCAACAAGATCAACATGCTTTTCAATTTAAATTGAATGATCGAACAAGCGTGCAACAAGCGGAGTCGGAAATAAGTGCAGACATGCAACAAACATCCAGCAAGATAATCAACAATGATAATCAATTAAAAATGCTATAAGAAAACAAGTCATATGATTATCCATCAATCAAGCAACATGAACATGCTTAGCATTCAAACGAAAATCGGATGTTACGTGTCAGAGAATCGAGATCAAACATTCAAGAATGATGAAACATGTCAAAAACAATCCACATAAAAGCATTACATCAATCCATGAAGTTCATATGTGAAAAGGAGCTCAAACAAGCAAGCAAATGCAAGAAACAGACATTCTGCCTCTGTGGTAATCAGTTACCAAAATCAGGTAATCAGTTACCTGTTGAAAAGAATGCTTAGAAATGAAATTTGTGCAGGGTAATCGGTTACCTGCTAGTGGTAACCGGTTACCACTGAGACAGAAACAGAAAAACAACTTCCAAAATCGTTTTCCAACACCAAACAACTTATTCAATCACTCACATGAACATGTAATCGATTATGCACGAATTTAACACCAAGAATCAGTGATCACACATCAAGTACACATAATCAAGCATTGAGATCACAAAGATCATAGATCAAAATCATCAAAATGGATCAAAATGAATCAAAAGCCAAGGATCTACATCGTGATTATGCAAATAAGCTCAAACTAGAATTGGATCTAAAATTCACCAACCTTCAAAGATGAGATTTGCTTTGATAAGTGTTAATTTACTTGAAACTAACAGATTCAAGTTAGAAACTCAGAGAATCTTCAAGATCCAGGAGCTTCCTTATAGTAGAAGTGAAGAACAAGAAAGATCAAGCCAAAATTGATCCAAAAAGCACTTCAAATCTTGCTTCCAAAATTAGATCCAAATCCAAACGAAAATTGAGTGATGAATTGAAGATAATGGAGATAAATGAAGGAGGTTTAGCTCTAGAATTCAAGTATTCCAATGAAGAATCAATGAACTCAAGTGGAAAGAGATTTCATGGAGGTTTTGGGAGTGAAAAGGTTGAGAGAAAGTTGAGAGAATTTGAGAGTAAATTCTGAAATTGAGATGAAGAATGAAAGTGAATTGGTGTGAATGAGTGAGGTTTGGAGAAGATCCACTTAAATAAGCTCTAGGTTAGGAACAAAAATGTGGTTTGGATTGTTGATTAATGTTTGGAATGGAAAATAGGAGTGAGATTAGGAATGGAGTGTTTGAAATTTGAAGGGAAATAGTGAAAATTGAAACAATTTTAGATCCTTCCAATGATGACTATGTGAAATCAATGGTTGAAAATGAGTGAAAACTTGCAATGCTGAAAATTCAAATTTCTTGGCAAATTTCGCTCAGGGTAACCGATTACCCATATGTGGTAATCGGTTACCACATTCAAAATTGCCTAAATTGGCGCCAAATGGAGGGAATCCTATATAATCACCCGCTATCACCTGTTCTAAACTCCATTAAGCCTCTGAAACTTGCCGTTGGATATCATAACTGTGAGAATACCTGAGATAGACTGTACACCGTCTCCTGAACTAAAAATGACCTGCTGAATAAAATAAAATCGAGCGCTTAATCGCTGGGAAAAATATAAATGTCGGCACCTCTGATATTTGTTGTTTGAACTCTTGCAATAAAAGGGATACCTGAGCCATAGAAATACCTTAATCCCATGTCTCAAGAACCAATGCTATGATATGCAGATATGAAAAAATGCATAGAAACATAAGCCAGTAAACCAAGAAACAATGAGGCAAATTTTGGGGTGCTACACTTGGCAAGAAGATTATTTCTAGCTGTGGAAACTTCCTGAATGTGCCTCTGATAGGGAGAAAAGAGGGAATTAATTATAACCCTTCTCTCGTGGTTAGAAAATTTGGGTATGCCTTGAGGGAGCCACCAAAAGATAAGAATGTTCAAGAGTCTTTATTCTTCACTAGGGCAGCTGACCCAGAGCTATTGAAGAGGGTTGTAGGTGCATGGAGTAAGATCCATAGGAGGGGAAAGTCTTATTTAGGCAAAAGTGATTGTAGAGCCTATAATCCCTACGTAGAGTGGATTTAGAATAGGGTTGAAGAAATGTTGCTACCATTATCCATTGAAGCACTTATGCATCTATTATTGATTGAACAACCCACGATGGTGGATATTGATAGGTATAACAAGCTTTGGGCCAAAAAAGAAGAACTCTGCAGGGAGAATGAGGAATTAAAGATGGAGGTCTCTTGTTAGGGGTATACTCAGAGCAAAACAGTCTATGTATCCAAGGTGAAGACGAAACTTCTAGACAAGAAAGAGAAAGAACTAGAAAATGAAATTAAGAGCAGAGAGAAGATATACCAAGATCTGAAGAGCACCAATAGCATTCAGCAATAGAGAAAAAAAGACTTACATAGAGCTTTCTTCGAGATCTCAAAGTTTAATAGTCAATGGAACACCACGATGACAGCTCACAAGATGAAAGAATATGAACTCTATGACCAGATTGAAAAGTGGAAGCTGCAACTCAAAGTCAAAGAGAGAGAAGTCAGAAAAGAGTCGTCTCACAGATGTAGAAGTGGAAAGCAGCTTAAGGAAACTTTGACATCCCTAGAGGAGCTCAAGGTCCAAGAGAAGGTGAAGAAGGCTAAGCTAAAAAATGCCTTTGGAGAAGATGCTTGGGATGATCATTATCGCTATCTGGAAGGGATCATGCACAAGAGAGATGTTCCCGTCTAGAAGCTAATTCAGAGACCGAAGCATCCTAACACTAATAATGTATTCAAGGAGGTTCAAGCATGGTGCAAAGATCATAGTGGCTGGGGAGGTTTGCCCTTGGTGGGTATTGATGATATGTTATAGTCGTCTTTATTTTGTTTATCTTGATCACCGTTAGGCTTGTTGATTGGGGTCACCGACTGTATATTTGATGTTATCTTTGTTGTATAGACGTGGTGTTGACTTGGTTTTCTTATTCAATCTATGAGTAGTTTTACCATTGTTTTATCCATCTCTTGTGTTTATTGTTGTTTAAACTCGAATTAAGGTGTAGAACACCCTAGAAATATTCAAACATGACATTTGCATTCGCATTATCATACTAATATGCATCGCGGGTGTTCTGGACTGGCTTATCTCATATCTACCTGGTTTCCTTCAGCAGGATAGCAGATCCTCATATTCATAGGTATCATACAAGAGGAAATTAGAAGCGAATTATGGATCAAATGCAAGCAGAGTTGTTGGAAGTGCAGACTCGCATGACTCAGCTCATGGAGTTGATGTAGAATGTGGCCCAAGGGCAAGAACAGTTGAGGAATTTAGTTCAGCCTCTTATCGGCGCTCCCAGACTCGATGTCAATGGGGTGGTCTATCCAGGTGGTAATGTTGTCAACCCTCTGGTCAGAGGTACTGTTGGTGTTGTCATTCCTCCAGGCGGAGGTGGCGCAACTGTTGTTCTTACTCCGGGCGGAGATATTGCTGGCGGAATTCCTGGTGGTATGAGTGGTGGAAGTCATTGTCTTATCCATGGAGCTGGAGGAGCTCATAACCATCAGCGGGAGGAAGACAGATAGGAAGACGCGTTTTCTATATGTGATCTAGATGCTAGTCTCCCGTCTGAGGCGGATAAGAAATTCAAGATGATTGAAGAAAGAATGAGGGCTTATGAGAACCAGAATGCTTTTGGTCTCGACATGATTGATCTCGGGCTGGCCCCAGGTGTGAGAATCACATCCAAGTTCAAAGTCCCAGACTTTGACAAGTATAGGGGAACAACTTTCCCAAAAACTCACATCCGAGCCTATTATCGGAAAATGTCTGCCTACTCCGAGGATAAGAAGCTACTCATGCACTGCTTCCAAGATAGCCTAGCTGGGAATCTTTGGAGTGGTATACGGGATTAGAGAGGACTTACATCAGAACTTGGAAAGATCTTGCTGAAGCTTTTGTCAAGCATTATCAATACAACAGTGATATGGCACCCAATAGAACTCAGTTGCAGAATATGGTTCAGAAGGGGAATGAAAGTTTCAAGGAGTATGCCCAAAGATGGCGCGAATTAGCGGCCAGAGTTCAACCTCCGATGATGGAGAAAGAGCTCATTGATATGTTTATGGGCACCCTCCAAGGTCCTTATTTCGAGAAGTGGTGGGGTGCGCATCTACATGGTTTTTAGACTTGGTAATGGCTGGAGAGAGAATGGAAAGTAGAATCAGGGAACAATATTGATAATTGTAAGGCGTTCAAACATATGATGCCAATGCTCAATATGAGTTTCATTCTGGGGTGCCAGGGCACAATATTGATATCTGTAAGGCGTTCAAGCATAAAGTATAGGATTTGCTTGACTCCAAGGCCATTAATTTCACTAATGATGGGCCCAATGTGATTCAAAACCCTATGCCAAATCATGGTGTGGCGAGGGCCAATGCTATTGGAGACGGGGAGTGATTAAATTTGGTGGCCAGTGTGAATGACTTGAAGACTCCTCTACCGATTGTTAAAGAGCATTTGCTGAAGGGGGATGTTTTTCCAGGTTGTGATTTCGGTTGTCAAAGATGTGTATTGCAGCCCGAGGGTTATGACCTATTGAGGGATGGTATACAGAAACGGATGGATGATGGATAGTTACAATTTGAAATATCTAGTATTGTAGATGATGTTAATGATGAGATTAATGATGATGGTAGGGACATTTCAACGATATCAATTCCGTACAAGACCGTCTACATTTCAACACCTGTGCGACAAACACCTCTCATTATTACTACTCCGGGGACGATACCATATGAGAGTACTAAAGCAATTTCGTGGAACTACGGGGCTGGGTATTTTGTAATGGACAAAAACAAGATTTGTTGGGTTCTTCAGATGTGGGGTCTATTATGGATAATATTGTTGGTGTTGGGGGTATCACATGCAGTGGTAGGGTTTTCTCTTCGCCAAATGTTAATGTTGATATATCAGATAAGGGTAAAGGCAAGTTGGTTGTGGATGATTTCATGCAACAGTCAGGTGATGCTTCTTTCTTAAAAGATGTAGAGGAATTTATGAGGTTGATTCAGAAGAGTGATTACAAGATTGTCGACCAGTTGAATCAGACACCACCGAAGATCTCCATTCTATCTTTGTTGATGTGTTATGAGGCACAAAGAAATGCATTGCTGAAGGTTTTGAATGCCGCCTATGTTTCTTAAGAGATTTTAGTGAACCATCTTGAAGGGGTAGTTGCAGATTTTAATGCAGGGAATGGTTTGGGGTTTACCAATTTGGATTTGATGCCGGCAGGAAATAATCATAATAAAGCCCTGCATATCTCCATCGAGTGTAGGGGCTCTCTGTTGTCCCATGTGTTGGTAGAGATTGGATCGTCATTGAACGTATTACCAAAGAAGGCTCTTATGAAATTGGATACGCATGGTGTGATTTGCAGGCCTAGTGATTTGGTAGTACAGGCCTTTGACGGGTCTTAAAGGTATGTATTCGGTGAGGTGGTTTTGCCCATTCAAGTTGGACCGAAAATTTTTTATACAAATTTCTACATCATGGATATTCAGCCTGCTTACAGCTGTTTGTTAGGCCGTCCTTGGATACATTCCGCCAAAGCAGTTACTTCAACTCTGCATCAGAAGCTGAAGTACATGGTTGAAGGGAGGGTTGTTACCGTCTACGGAGAGGAAGAAATTATGGTTAGCCACTTGTCATCATTTAAGTATGACGAGGTTGATGGGGAGATACATGAGACCCTTTTTCAGGATTTTGAAGAAGTTCATATTCAAAAGGAGCCTCATGTGGAGGATAAAAAGCCTGAGGTTTCAATGTCTTCTTTGAAAGAAACGTGTGTTGTGGTTGAGGCTGGCAGTTCCCAGAGATAAGGTCAGGTTATTGAAGTGTTGATGAAGAATTATAAATTTGGATTGGGTTACAAGTCGTCGCAAGCACCGCCGAGGTTCATGGGTCTTGTCAAGTTCACAAACGCTGGGGTCATTTTTGATCAGATTCATGCAATAGGGGGTGACGAGGTCGATAATGATTGTGACATGGATAGCTGGATCCGCCCCTTCATCCCAGGCCAAGATTTTTGCAACTGGTCTTTGGAGGAAGTCATTCTAGTCACTCGCGAAGAGTAATTTTTCTTGTTTTTACATATGTCAAGTCATGCGCTCTGCCTAAGGCGTAGGGACTCATTTGTAGGACCACACATGTTTTACTTACAATGTTATCATGAATAAATGACGTTTTGCATTTAAATGTTGCGCTCCCTGTTTTTCATTTTTACTTTTGCATCTTTAAAAATGGAAATGTGTTTTTGTGTATTTTTTTCATCTTTGCACTCTAAATAACACATAAAACATTACTCATGCATATCTGTTCCCTAAGATTCCACCAATGATGATTCAGCTATGACTCGGTATGAATTTGACAATCCTATTTACCATGCTGAAGAGGAGACTGACGAAGACAGTGAACTTCTTGAGGAATTAGCCAGACTATTGAAACAGGAGGAGAGGATTATTCAACCTCATCAGAAGGATATCAAGTTCATTATTCTGGGTACCGAAGATGCAAACAAGGAAGTCGAGATAGGGGTTGCATTGGAAGATAATGTCAAGAGAAGATTGATTGAAATGCTTCGAGAGTATGTGGATATCTTTTCTTGGTCTTACCAAGACATGCCTAGGCTTGATACCGATATTGTTGTGCACCATTTTCTCCTGAGAGAGGAATGTCCTCCGGTCAACCAGAAGTTGAGAAGAACAAGACCAGATATGGCTGTCAAAATCAAAGAAGAGGTTCAGAAACAGTTGGGCGTTGGGTTTCTTGATGTGACTAATTATCCTTCGTGGGTTGCTAATATTGTGTTTGTACCTAGGAAAGATGGAAAGGTCAGGATGTGTGTTGACTACAGGGATTTTAATAGAGCAATCCCGAAAGACGATTTCCCACTCCCTCACATTGACGCGTTGGTGGATAGTACTGCTCAGTTTTCTGTGTTTTCCTTCATGGATGGATTTTTTAGGTACAACCAAATCAAGATGGACCCAGAGGACATGGAAAAAACGACGTTCATAACACTGTGGGGGATGTTCTGTTATAAGGTGATGTCCTTCGGATTGAAAAATTATGGGGAAACCTATTAGCAGGCAATGATGACTCTCTTTCATGATATGATTCACAAAGAGATTGAGGTCTATGTTGATGACATGATCGTGAAGTCAGAGACGGAGGAAGAACATCTGGTGAATCTGTTGAAGTTGTTTGAAAGGTTAAGGAAATTTAAGCTAAGGTTGAATCCGAACAAGTGCGCCTTTGGGGCGAGGTAAGGTAAACTGCTAGGTTTCATTGTTATTGAAATAGGTATCGAGGTTGATTCTGCCAAGATAAAAGCTATACAAGAGATGCCTGAGCCGAGAACAGAAAAAGAGGTTCATGGTTTTATGGGGAGTTTGAACTACATTATTAGATTCATCTCTCACCTCACAGCCACGTGTGAACCAATATTCAAATTATTGAGAACAAATCAAGCGTTTAGGTGGAATGAAAACTATCAAAAAGTATTTGAAAAGATAAAAGAATATTTACAGGAGCCTTTGATCCTCGTGCCTTCAGTAGCATGAAGATCTCTGAATATTTATCTAACGGTTCTTGAGAATTCAATGGGGTGTGTGCCCGGTCAATAGAATGAGACAGGTAGAAAGAGCATGTCATCTATTACATGAGTAAGAAATTTATTGATTGTGAGTCGAGGTACTCAATGCTGGAAAAACATATTGTGCACTCACTTGGGTAGATAAGCGTTTGAGGTAGTATATGTTAAACCCTACAACCCTGTTGATATCAAAGATGGATCCGATTAAGTATGTGTTTGAGAAGCAAGCACTCACTGGAAGGGTTGTCTGTTGACAGATGGTTTTAACAGAATATGACATTCAGTGCGTTTCCTAGAAGGCCATCAAAGGAAGTGTTCTGTCAGAATATCTTGCTCAACAACCTATTAATGATTATCAGCCGATGAAGTTTGAATTTCTGGATGAAGATGTCATGTTTCTGAAAATGAAAGACTGTGATGAACCTTTGTTTGATGAGGGGCCTGAGATTGGATCTCAGTAGAGTTTGATTTTCGACGGTGCTGTCAACTCATATGGTAACAGAGTCGGAGTGATTATTACCACTCCTCACGGTTCTCACATACCATTCACTGCCCAAATGACATTCACTTTCACCAATAACGAAGTAGAGTATGAAGCATGCATCATAGGGTTAGAAGAAGTTATTGATTTGAGAATCAAGAACCTTGATGTGTATGGCGATTCTGTGCTGATGGTTAATCAGATCAAGGGCGAATGGGAGACTCGTCAAGAAAACCTGGTGCCGTATAATAATTATGCCTGAAGGTTGTTATCTTTCTTTGGCAGGGTTGAGTTCCATCATGTACCCCAGGCTGAGAATCAAATGGCAGATGCGTTGGCAACACTAGCTTCGGTGTACAAGGTGAATCTGTGGAATAAAGTTCTAGCAATCAGAATCATGTGTCTTGATAGACAAACCTTTGTGTTTGCAGTTGAAGATGTGTCAGATGGTAAACCTTAGTTTAATGATATCAAGTGCTTTCTTAAAAGTCAAGAATAACCATCAGGGGTGTCCAGCAAAGATAAGAAGACTCTGAGGAGGCTAGCTGATAATTTCTATCTGAACAAGGATGATGTGTTATATAAAAGAAATTTTAACATGGTCTTGCTCCATTGTATTGATGAACATGAGGCAAGCCTTTTGATGGAAGAAGTTCATGAGGGTTCTTTCGATACTCACGCCGGTGGATATGCTATGGCCAGAAAAGTATTGAGAGTAGGGTATTATTGGATGACAATGGAGTCTGATTGTTTTAAATATGCTAAAAAGTGTCATAAGTTCCAGATTTATGCTGATAAGGTGCACGTGCCACCAACCCATCTAAATGTGTTGACATCTCCTTAGCTCTTTGCTATGTGGGGCATTTACATGATCAGAAATATTGATCCTACTGCTTCAGATGGGCATCACTTCATTCTGGTTGCCATTGATGACTTCACCAATTGGGTAGAAGCGGCCTCGTTTGCCAACGTAACTAAGCAGGTAGTCTCCCGGTTTATAAGGAAGGACATCATTTGTCGTTGCAGTCTCCTGAGAGAATCATTATTGATAATGGTGCGAACTTAAATAACAAGATGATGAAGGAGTTGTGCCAGAGCTTCAAAATTGAACATCACAATTCTTTTCCATATCGTCTGAAGATGAATGGTGTTGTTGAGGCAGCAAATAAGAATATCAAGATGATTGTATAGAAGATGGTTGTAACATACAAAGATTGCCATGAGATGTTTCCCTTTGCTTTACACGGTTATCATGCTTCGGTGCGTACCTCGACAGGGGCAACTCTTTTCTCACTGGTGTATGGTGTGGAAGTTGTCCTACCATTAGAAGTTGAGATTATTTCTTTAAGGGTGTTGGCGGATGTAAAGCTTGATGAAGCCGAATGGGTGCGAACCAGGTTGGACCAACTGAACCCCATCAAAGAGAAAATATTGGCAGTCATTGCACACGGTCGTTTATACCAAAGCATGATGAATAAGGCCTTTAATCAGAAAGTGCGTCCTTAGTGTTTTCAGACAGGCAATTTGTGAAATTCTGGTATGCAGATCTCATATGTCCTAAGAGATGCTAAGAACATTTATCTCTGCTAAAACAGAACAAGGACAAAACATGAGCAATTTAAATCCCTTTAAAAATTAACAGTGTCATGACATCTATTGTAACATCTGCAGACTGACAGAACTATTTATCTAGCCATTTAAATTATGCAGAATTGTAAATGCTTGAAGATAAATAACACAATGAATTGTTAACCCAGTTCGGTGCAACATCACCTACATCTGGAGGCTACCAAGCCAGGAAGGAAATCCACTATTAGTAGAATTAATTCAGAGCTAAACTCTCAGTTTACAACTTCTCACTTAATCTCTACCCAATGCAATTTCTGCCTAGAACCCACTAGACAAGAGACACCTCTCACTCTCCATAATCGCAACAGTGATAAACAATTCAACACAAAGAAAAGACTTTAGAAGACACTCTTCAAAGCCATAGCTTGATCTTGCTTACAAGCTTCAATCAAGTATAATACACTCTTGCTTAAAAGCTTTGAGTGAACAATTAACAAGTAACAATTAACAACCTAGTCCACTTCACACATTAAACAATGAGTGAATGGCTCACAAAGCTAACACAAAAAATATGTCTACCACAATGCATCAAAATATACAAAGGGTGACTTACAAAGTCACACACAAAAGACTCTCAAAACCCTAACCCTTATTTTGCACTCAAGTTTTTCTTGTTGTGAATGCTTGTTTTTTCCTAGGGTTTTCGCCTCCTTAAATAGTAATGCAGACTGGGCTGGTCAAAAATAATAGCTGGAAGAGAAGATTTCAATCTTCATAAATAGCAACCAATTTGATTTGATCAATCAAATCTAATCATATCATTCTTCTAATATTCAATCAATCTTTTGATAATAACTCCAAATTAAATCCAACCTGATCCATAATAAGTGTATCGGAAATGCCCACAGTAAGCCACTAAAAACACGCAGATTCTGTACCAGAAAAGTGCAGCCAGCTTGCACAAAAAGATATGGACACACAAACATATTCGTGACAGACAGATGTCACGACATCCTGTAGGACATCTTGTGATTAAACCTAGTTGTACCAAAATGCCTGCCAATTAAGTCAAACTTCAAATCTTCTGTAGAATCTTTTTCATAACAGTAGAAACAAATATTTTAGAGTTTCCTAAAAAGTCTCAAAGATCCTTTTTATGAAATCCAATTAAATCTGCACTTTGTTCCTAATAAATTTCCTTGACCTGCGCATACTGATGAGGTATATCCAACAGGATCTCATCAAACTAAAACACCTTTGTCAAGAGATATGAAATAGCAGCTCCTGTTGTACCAGACAAAGATGTCATGACATCTGTCTTGACATCTTGATTAAAACACATGACAGCAGTTCTGTCTTGACATCTTGATTAAAACACATGACAGCAGTACTGTTAAAACAGTAAATGAAGATGTTATAACATCTTGCTTAACATCAGTGCAGAATCATGTTTTACCAAAATTTAGCCAATCATAGAACCATGGACAATCATAGAATCATGGAACTAACAATCTCCCCCTTTGGAAAATTTTGGCTAAAACAACCAAACAAACTTATCAGGGCAGCAACAGCAGTAGTTTTCTCCAATACATCTAGCCTCACTAACAGTAGTTTTCTCCAATACATCCAGCCTCACAAACAGTAGTTCTCTCCAATACATCCAGCCTCACAAACTATCATGCTCCCCCTTAATAGTTGCATCCAGCAAGCAACAACAAAACACTACTCTTCCCTTAGCAGTAGCATTAACATTCATTAACACTTTACTCCCCCTTTGTTTAGCCAAAAAGTTGACAAAAATTGGAGTAAATGTAAACACATATAGACTCAGATGCCCACATCAATCAGAGCCAAACCCAAAAACTGAATCAGAATAATCATGCTTCTTGTCTAAATAAGTAACACATGGTGTTCAAAAATCCAATCTGACATCTCACAACCTCCCAGGTGGTACACAAACTGCTTGATCTCCAAGCAATCAATAAAAACTGCACCACTGCAGTAACAATCCAAGAAAAGGACTTAAATCCCCATGCTGAACTCATTCAAACATTGTAAAATCAAGGAGAGAAATAAACTCTCATGTAGCTTCCTCAAATACATAATATTCTGACATTCTGTCTGACATTATAATAAATTTTCTTAAGCACCTTAAGATATGATTCTTTCATCAATCAGTCAGACTCCAAGCACCAAGTCATGGACTACATATCCTTTTACTTTCTATCCCTTTTGCACAGATCCATCAATAAAGCGATTCTTCATCAAGACCATCATACATCATGCTTCATCATGATGAGGAACAACCTCCACAGCAAAAACTCCACAAAGCTTTACCCTATGAACATAGTTTTTGAATCTTGAGTTCTTGCCTTGTCATGGATTTTTCATCCTATTGGTGTTTCCTTCCGGAGGAATTATATAGCCCCAACAGAGTTGTCTGTCTAGACTTCTCTTTCCCCAACGGAGTCATCTTCTCTTCAGGTTATAAGTCTGTTGATTCTACTTCCTCTGTATCCTCTGTTTTATCCTAACTTTTGGTTAGTATCTTTATTTTTTTCCAACTTTTGGTTGGTATCCTTTGTTATTCTAACTTTTGGTTAGTATCTTGGTTATTTCCTAACTTTTGATTGGTATTCTTTGTTATTCTAACTTTTGGTTAGTATCTTGGTTATTTCCTAACTTTTGGTTGGTATTTTTTGTTATCCTAATTTTTGGTTAGTACCCTTTATTGTATCCCAACTCTTAGTTGGTATCCTTTGTTAACCTAGCTTTTGGTTAGTATCTTGGTTGTTTCTTAACTTTTGGTTGGTATTCTCTATTATCCTAACTTTTGGTTAGTACCCTTTGTTGTATCCCAAATTTTGGTTGATATCCTTTGTTATCCTAACTTTTGGTTAGTATCTTGGTTGTTTCCCAACTTTTGGTTGGTATCCTTCGTTATCCTAACTTTTGGTTAGTATCTTGGTTGTTTCCCAACTTTTGGTTGATCTCCTCTATTTTATCCTAACTTTTGGTTAATACCCTTTATTGTATCCCAACTTTTGGTTTGTATCCTTTGTTATCCTAACTTTTGGTTAGTATACCTGGTTGTTTCCCAACTTGTAGTTGGTATCCTTTATTATATGTCAACTCTTGGTTGGTATCTTTGGCCGTTTTCCAACTCTTGGTTGGTATTCTTTGGCGTACTCTCGCCTTTGGTCGGTGTTGTGTTCATTCTACTTTTGGTTAACATTCTCTTATCCCAACTATTGGTTGGTATCCTGTTATCCCAACTCTTGGTTGGTATCTTTTGATGTAAGTTAGCCTTCGGTAGGCGTTCTTTTGTTGTTGAATCCTAACTTTTTGTTAGTATCCTTTGTTCCAACTTTTGGTTGGCATCTTATATCAGCATCGTTTGTTACTCCCCATAGTGTTCAAATTTCCGGGTTCTTTTTGTATTCAATCACCTTACACCTTAAATGTCTGAAAGTCATTGCTATCATTCCTTCAGGTTTAAGACGATTGAATATGGGCAGTTGTAGCATCCTAAAATTTGCCTTTTTGTTTCTAAATGTAACTGGCTTATGTTTCGTCTTTGTGCATGTCATGGCATTGGCTCTTGAGACATGGGATCAATTTTTTCCATGGCTCAAGACTTCCTTTCATAGTAAGTTTTAAGCAACAAGCATTAGAGGCTTCAACAATTATTTTGCTCAGCAATCGAGTACCTGATTATATCTTCCAACAGGTTATTTTGAGCCCAAGAGACAATTTACAGTTTATGTCAGGCATTATACAAGTGAAATGTCAAAAGACAAGCTTCATAGGATAAACTATGCACAGAACAGGTGGCAACAGGCGATTCTCTAAGTTTCCCTCCTTATGGCGCCATTTTTTTGAAATTTTGAATATGGTAATCGATTACCACAATCAGGGTAATCGATTACCTCAAGCGAAATATGCCCAGGTTGTTCATTTTTAAGCACTGCAACAACTTGGTTTGCATTTTGATCATGTGATTTCCATGTGCATCAGTACAAGGATCTAGAATTGGGTCAAATTTGATTCATTTTCACAAATTAATCCAAATTCCCTCCAAAAATTCAAACATTTCATTCCTAATTCCACTTCTAATTTCCATTCCTCACATTAACTCACACTCCAAACCATATTTTAATTCCTAACCTAGGATTTTTTTTAACAAATTCACTCCAAACCTCTCAAAGAAATCTCACTTATTTTCAAAATTTTCTACATCTCACATCTCAATTCTCTCAACTTTTCTCTCATTCCAAAACCCTCACAAGAGCTCCATAGCTAAAAGCTTCACAAATTCTTCATTGGAATTTGTGAAATATTGAGCTAAACCTATATTACATCATCATTCTTGGTTCAATCCTGGTGTGAAGTTCATTTGAATCTTGAATTAAGTTGTTGGAATCACTTTTGGAGGATTTTTTGCTTATTAGTGGCTCAGTGCTTGGATCTTCAAGTTTTCTTGCAATAGCTTCATAGATCCTTGGGTTTCTGACTTGGATCTGTAAATTACAGCTTAACAACACTCACCAAATCAAATCTCAGCTTTGTAGGTTGATTAATTCTAGATCTAGCTTTGATTTTGCTTAATCTTGCATGTCACAATGTAGATCATTGGCTTGTTATTGATATTGGATCCATTACTTGCTTTGATCTTTGATCTTGTTGTTTGATTGATGCAATTGGTATTTGGTTTATGTGGTATGACCTCATTTTCGTGCATAATTGTTTTCTTGTTCATTTGGATGATTGGATAAGTCATTTTCTGATGAAAGGGCTTTTTGGAAGTTGATTTTTTGCCACTGTCTTAGTGGTAATCGATTACCACAGTCAGGGTAGCCGATTACCCTGCTCATTTTGCACGTGTTTTTGACTTTTTTAAGTGGGTAATTGATCAGTACATCTTCATACACATTCTTCCATTGTTATACTTAGGCATTCCTACAGTTTATTTGAGTATTTACTATTTTAATGTGTTTTCATATTTAAGTTTTTTTTTACCTTTATTTTATTTTCGCTGCTTATTTTCAACTTTAGCGGTTATTTGATATTTGTCCACTATTTAAATCATAACTGGAGCTGTGAGAATCGGATTTGCACGTTCTAATAGGAGTTGGAAAGCTAAGACAGAGAGCTAGAACTTTTATGTTTGAGGTAGAGGATGATTCAGAGTGTAGCAGGTCCAAATAATTTGTTGAAGTCAGGACAAAAAATCTGCCGTTTGAAATATTTAGTTTTAGGTCGGGTTTTTATGTTTTTCGACCCAGTTGGGTTAAAACCAGAAGTGTGGATAGTTTCTTATACCTAGCAGTTGTACTACTGTCACTTAACCTTCTTTTTACGAACTTTATTGTGTTTTGTACGATTTTCATGGAGAACTAATTGTCACGGGCAAATTCTGCTGTGTACGGTTCCATCACTTTGAGGTTATTATAATACTATTTGTTCAATTCTTTTCTATGAAATCATTTTCTTAATTCGATTGTGTTCATAGGATAAAATTGATTAAATTCGATTGTATGCATGTTTCTAAATTTAATTGCGTGTTATCGTTTGCTTAATTTGTTAACTCGTCATATTCTTAACCGTTTGCTTAATTCAGTAACAGAAACATAATTCGTATGATTTTGGTAAGCGATTGTCTGATTAATATCATAATCGAATAGGATTGAAGCCGCTTAGGGATTGGTGTTATAATAGCCGATGATAAGTCGGGATCTGAATCAGTAGGATTAGCCGTTTTAGATTATTTGATAATCACTTTTTTTCTTTTATTTTATAAATAAAAACTTAAAACCCCCATAAACTTTTTCTTTAGTTTGTTGAAATAATACAAGAATCCTTGTGAGAACGATACTCGAGTTGTTGTTACCGCTAACTATTTTCTTAAAATTACTCGTTTTTGATCTATGCGCGACAACGGATCAAATTGGCGCCGTTGCCTGAGATTCTTGTTCATTTTAGCCAATTTTAGAATTTTAGTTTAGAGTTTTTTTTTTGTTTTTTTTTGTTTTTTTGTGTTTGCTTGTTGATTTTTCAGGGTTGCAGTACAGTGGTAAGCATTTCAGTCTAACAGGCGAGTTTGGAAGCTACTGTTTTGATTTATTCCAAATTTTTTCTAGAAAATCAGAAAAAAATCGAAGAACATTACTCTTTTAGAATAAAATTCTAAAAGAATATGACCCTGGAAATCGCAAATTCCTTATTTTCCTATTTTATTTGATTTATTTTTTATTTTCATATTTTCAAACAAATCCGAATTTTTTTGTAGAGATTTATTCTGATTTGATTTGATTTTTAGTTATATTTTCATAATTTTTAGATTTTATTTTATTTGGTTTTCTTTTTTTCCATTCTTTTTCTAATTAGGGACATTGTTCGTATTTTTCAAATTGTTGCTGCAGTGCTGAACTAGTTTTGTGATTTTTAATTCTTTGTTATTTTTTTCCCCTTTTCATAACATGGCTGAACAAAGAACATTAAGAGAGTTTTCTGCTCTTGATTTTCATTATAATAATTTAAGTATTGAATATATTGATGTTGATGTTCCTTTCAAATTGAAATCTAGTTTAATACACTTGTTGTCAAAGTTTAATGGACTTGCAGGTGAGGATCCGAATAAGCATATGAAGAAATTTCAATTTGTGTGCTCTACACCTTCTGAACCTTCATTAGAGGACCTTGTCAAAAAAATGGCTAAAAATGATCTTCAGTTTCAGCAACTAACAAATTCCAGTCTTCAGGCTTTGTAGACACAGATTGGACAGCTTGCCACTGTAGCAAACGTCGTGCAACAAGCTCAAGAATCAAACCAACTACCCGCCTAAACAGTAGTAAATCTAATAGAGTTATTGTCTAATTTAGTTGACGATACTTATCCTGAGTTATTATCTGATTTTCCATCTTTATTATATTATGATGATACTTACTCTTGTGATTTATATACTGACACTAATGTTTGCTCTGTTTGTGCTGAGGTTAATGTTGCCTTGCAGGGTGATGCTTTTCATGATGTCGTTTATGCATCTGAAGCTCTTGATATCCCTGCTGCCTCGATCATACCATCCATTGAACAATCTCATTTCTTAGAGATTAAACCACTTTCTGATAATCTGAAATATGCTTATTTAGATAGGGATGAAAAGCTTTCAATTATAATTTCTTCTAACCTTGATTTTGATCAAGAAAATAAGTTTTTGTAGGTTTTGAAGAAACTTAAGAAGAGAATTGGATGGACCTCGATGGAAGATAGAAGAAAATTAGTGAGGCAGCCCTTTAATCCTCTAATTCTTGATGTTATGAAAAAAGAGATCACATTCACGTGCCAATGCGACACTTTTACTTATCGAAGATTCTTATTTGATCCTGGAACAAAAAGCAAAGATACTAATACAAATTTCAAGGGCGATGGATGTTACTCAAAGTTACTCCCCACTTTGGAAGAGGAGACTGCAGGAAATCTCTCTTTGGGAAAGGCTGCTTATGTGATCACCTATCCACCTTGACTACCCAGGTGTGTTCTTTCCTTTCTCTCACTCTTATTTAATAGTTATGTCCTTTCATTGAGGACAATGCATGTTTTAAGTGGGGGAGGGAATCATTACTTTATTTTGGTTTTATTCTTAAATTTTAAAAAACAATTACTTAGAAACACAATGCATCTTTTGAAATTGTTAGGCTATAGATTAATTTGAGGTTAGATATGGAGACTTGGGAAAAATTCATAAGATCAGTACCGTTTTAACACCTTAAGTCTCTCGAATATGGAATTCGATTTAAATACTTATTATGACATAGCCCTGAGTTCCCATCCTTTAATAACTCTTAAGTAGTTTATCTAGCAGTCATCACCATCTAAAAAGCACGCACTAAGTGATTAATTTGATGCAAATAAGTGAATGATCCCGTGCTTAGTCAAAAATCTAAATAGGAATCCTCCTTTTAAGTTAGGTGACCCTCACCCGGTCACTTAGGCTAACGATTGTGAAACCTTCAAAAAAAAAGAAGAAAAAATATATTATTGTTGCTATTTAATTGGTTAATTTTGAATTGTTGACAAGATATAGATCATAGCCACTAACAGGCTTATTTACCATGTCCGTGAATAGATAAAGGGCTTAATGTGATTGCATTAGAATGAAAGAGATCAAAAAGGAGGATGAGTAAGTTAGACTTAAGCATAATAACATGATTTGGATTGATTTGTATAGGAGGGAGCTTTATGACCGCACAATTGCGCATTTGTGTTCTTATGATATCCTTAGTGTGCAAAATTAGTACCTACCGATGCAATCTCGACCGAAAAAGAGTTTACAGCCTAGAATGAGTATCTAAATGCTATTGTTTTTCACGAGTCTTGATAATATTTTGCTCGGAGTGCAAAAGTTTAAGTGCGGGGGAATTTGATCAGTACATCTTCATACACATTCTTCTATTGTTATACTTAGGCATTCCTACAGTTTATTTGAGTATTTTTTTTACTATTTTAATGTGTTTTCATATTTAAGTTTGTTTTACCTTTATTTTATTTTCGCAGCTTATTTTCAGCTTTAGCGGTTATTTGATATTTGTCCACTGTTTGAATCATAACTGGAGCTGCGAGAATCGGATTTGCGTGTCTAATAGGTGTTGGAAACCTAAGACAGAGAGATAGATCTTTTATGTTTGAAGTAGAGGATGATTCGGAGTGTAGCAGGTCCAAATAATTCGTTGAAGTCAGGACCCGAAATCTTCCGTTTGAAATATTTAGTTTTGGGTCGGGTTTTTATGTTTTTCGACCCAGTTGGGTTAAAACCAGAAGTGTTGATGCTTTCTTATACCTAGTAGTTGTACTACTGTCACTTAACCTTCTTTTTACGAACTTCATTGTGTTTTGTACGATTTTCATGGAGAACTAATTCTCATGGGCAAATCTTGTTGTGTACGGTTCCATCACTTTGAGGTTATTATAATACTAATTTAATTCGATTTCTGTTCAATTCTTTTCTATGAAATCATTTGCTTAATTTGATTGCAGTCGTTTGCTTAATTCGATTGTGTTCATAGGATAGAATTGATTAAATTTGATTGTATGCATGTTCCTAAATTTAATTGCGCGTTATCGTTTGCTTAATTCGTTAACTCGTCATATTCTTAACCATTTGCTTAATTCGGTAACAGGAACATAATTCGTATGATTTTGATAAGCGCTTGTCTGATTAATATCATAATCGAGTAGTATTGAAGCCGCTTAGGGTTTGGTGTTATAATAGCCGATGATAAGTCAAAATCTGAATCAGTAGGATTAGCCATTTTAGATTATCTAATAATCACTTTTTTTAATCACTTTTTTTCTCTTATTTTATAAATCAAAACTTAAAACCCCCATAAACCTTTTGTTTAGTTGGTTGAAATAATACAAGAATCCTTGTGAGAACGATACTCGAGTTGTCATTACCGCTAACTATTTTCTTAAAATTACTCGTTTTTGATTCGTGTGCGACAGCGGATCAGTAACTGATTACCCAAATACTGGTAATTGATTATCATTGGGAAAGGATGCGCTTTTCTTGCTTTTTCTTGCTTGTTTGGTTTCCTTTTCATCCTTAAACTTCATGGGTTGATACTATGCATATTTGCGAATTGTTTTTTAGTTGTTTTACCTCACATGACAGTGTGATTGAGTTTCTTCGACGCGTGACATTTTCCATTATGCATGTCCATGATCTATTTGTGTTGCACTCTTGATGTATCCTTCATGATATTTGCTTGTGCCTACTTGTTTTCTCATTCTTGATGCTCAATTTGCTGGATATATACTTCATGTTCATGTTTTTTATTCGATTTCATGATTGCATATTCTTTGATTCCATGATTGTATATTGGTTTCAAGCGAGTGATTGTTGAATTGTCCATGATGTTTTTGATGAGTGCTTAAGTAGATAATGTCATTGAAATTTGTTCATGCTTAATTGCTTGGTGCTTAATTGTTCACACTTGTGAATCAACTGCTCTTGCTTGATGTTCGTTTATGTTTGAAATTCATGTATATTTGCTTAAATGTGAAGGCATGCTTTTGGTATTTTCTTTTGATGCATGATTATGCTAGGTGATTGAACATGTTCATTATTGATTGATCAATCTTGGATGCAAACTTGATATTATGTTGTTACATGATTGTACATGATTGATCCCTATACATATGTATTTGTCTTGATGCATTGCATGTTGTTGTATACACTGCTATTGTGTTGCATGCATGTTGCTAAATTACATGTTCTACCTTGCTGCCTTTTACACCTGTTTCTGCCTAAAAACATGCGTTGTTAAAAGCTGTTTTGCTTGTGTGATGGATTTTATTGTTGTTCTGAGCTGGAAGCGTTGTGGTAGCTGCTGATTTTGTTTTGTTTTCTTTGTTTTGGCTTTTTCTTGCATGCTTCCTTAAGGCCTCCTAGTCCAACTTAATTTTTGATTAAGTTTGGAGTAGGATAGACATTAGGATTTTAATCCATATATGATAATGTTAGGTTAGTCCATCCTTAACCTCTACCTTATGTCCATTTTTTGCATGCTAACATTAAGATAGAATTCCGTTTCGTATCCCGACCTTAGGGCTATTTTGCATGACAACATTAGGACCGAGTTTTCCCTTAGACCTTTCGTGCATCTTTCTTCTTCTCTCTCAAAACAACTTTAAAACACATAATAAATACGATGAACATTGTGCGCCACGAGCCTTAAATATATGGTAAATGATTAGTGATGGGTCTCTCCTTGCTTCGTCTAGAATGTTTAGTGTACGTCCCATCTGAGGGGCGATCATGCGACACATTCGCTCCTATATCATAGACATTAGTGCAATGTGAATCTCAAACCAAATCAATTAATTTCTCTAAAACTCAGAAAAAATTCAAATAATTTTCATCCTTCGAGATCGTTTGTGAAACTATTTTCAGAAAGAATGTGTTATTTTCCATTCTACCGCAAACAGGCGTTGACCCTAACTGTTGAAATGGGAACTTAACATCACTCATAAAAACACTAAGCAACCCGTGGTGAGCCGAACTACGACTTCTCTGATTTCTCATTCCAGATGAGGATACATAGGCACAAGACGACGATGTCTAGGCGATCAACCTTCCCTCTTTCACCTGTAGTTTTCTGAACTACGTTGACTCATACTTTCTCATTGCACGAGGGAATACGTAGGCATAGGACGGACAAGTCCTATCAAGTCTTTTTCTTCTTTTTGTTCTCGTTTCCATTTAGCAGTAGGCTTTAAATAACACACCCTTTGATTAGACAACAAGCATGTATCCCATTGAGTACAATGGACATGATGGGGTGCTATTACCTTCCTCTCGCGTAATCGACTCTCGAACCCAAGATTTGGTTGTGATTGATTATGTCTTATCCCTTTTTCTCAGGTTTTCTTCGATTGTTTCCTTTCCCTTCGTTGGGATAAATAACATTCGGTGGCGACTCTTCTGTTTTTTTTCCACCAGGTGTTTTTTGCAGTTGCGACATAGATAAAGAAGGCTCTATATTCATTCAAGATGAGTGAAGATGGAGTCTTGACAGAGCAATTGAACACGTTCAACAAGATAATTTTTTAATTTGGAGAATATCAAGGTTAGTATCGATGATGAAGATCAAACACTGTTATTGTTGTGTTCTTTATCTAAGTTTCGTGCTCATTTCAAAGAAACTCTCTTGTATAAAAGAGATTCATTAACCATTGGAGAAATATGACATGTTTGAGAATAAGGAGGGTAAAGGTCAGCAGATGTCTTATGATGGTGATGCTCTTGCAATTGGGTATTATTAATGTAAGAAGGAGGATCACACAAGAAATATGTGCCGAATAATCATTGAGATAAGGATAATGGAAATGCAATTATTGTGCAAGATGATTTTGAATCATATGATGTTCTTGTGGTTTCAATTATCGACTCTAGCAAGGAGTGGATTATGGATTTAGGGTGTACTTGACACATGACTCTAAACAAAGACATGTTTGAGGAATTAGGTGATCAAGGTGGTGGAATAGTGTTGCTGGGAAGCAACAAATCCTACAGAATTAGAGGTATATTGTGTCTATAAAATTCAAGCTTCATGATGAGTCAATAAAGTTACTGACTGGTGTCAGGTATGTACCTGATCCGAAGAGATATTTGATTTTTCTTGGTGAGTTTGATAAGAAAGGATATGTTTCCAGAGGAGAGAAAGGTATCCTGAAAGTCATGAAGGGTTGAAGGAAGTTTTGAGAGGCATGAAGAAACAAGACTTGTATACCCTTGAGATTAAGGTTGTAAGTGGATCAACAGATTTTGCCTTCATGAAACCTCTATCGAAGACTGAATTGTGGCACATGAGATTGGGTCATGTCAGTGAAAGTGGTCTTGTCGAAATGGGGAAACAGAATCTTCTAGGTGGTGATAAAGTTGAAAATCAAAATTGGAGAAGTCAAAGTGATGAAGGTTTTGATATATGTTGCAAATATGATCACCAAGTCATTGTCAAGTAGCAAATTTTTCCGTTGTATGCAGTTGATAAATTTGCATGATGAAATCTAGTTTGTTCCCTTAATATTGTAGAGTTTGTTCTAAGATGGAGATTTGTGGTATTTTCAATCGAACTCTAATCTTGATAGGGATAACTTCATATTTCGACATAGTTGTGCATGATGTAGGCGAAGTCTGTTCAAGTATATAGGAGTCGAAGATGAGCATGTTGTAGTCGAAGAATGTTCTAGTATGCGGTTGTATAAGTTAGTTTGTTACTTACATTAGTTTAGTGTTTAAGTTAGTTTGTAGTCTATAAATAGGTTGCTCTCTCATGTTGTTGAGAGAGGGTTAAACATTGGTTATTGTTATTCACTTGTAACCTTTTGCCCTAATTAAAAAAATGAATAGAAAATATTTTTTTAACTAATTCTTGTTCTTGTTCTTCTTCCCTCTTCTCTCTCTTTCATAAAACTAAAATAGTTTTTTGTGTTTGTTCAAAAAAACATCTCTTTCTCTTCATTTTTAGCGCGGCGGTTGTCACAACACCACTTATAGCATAAGGTTGATATACATTTTTTCTAATATAAATAGATATACCGTTATTCATTCAAAATAGTAGAGTTAGAGAATAAGAGATCGTAGAAAACTCTTGTTTTTCTGATTTATATTCTTTTTTAGAGATATTTATTTTATCAAATATTATTTATTATAAAATAGTATCAAGAGTTATGACATCGATAAAGTTTGACGTTGAAAAATTTACTCAAAAAATAACATTAATATGTGGCGAGTGAAGTTTCTTGCTCTCTTCACGCATAAGAATGTGAGATGGCATTGAGAAAAGCTAAGTTGGCAGCTGAATTATCATACACAGAGAAGAATGTGATAATAAAAAGATATATAGGATACTATTATTATCGCTAGGTGATGAAGTTTGGGGACAAGCTTTGGACAAAGAGATCGACTAATAGTCAAATTAATAAGAAAAACAATATACAATTGTCAAACTGATTATATTTTGGCTTAAACCAAAGAAATAAAAATTGTGAAGTTACAAGATAAATATTTTATATTTTATAGAGGATATAAACTTTTAAGAACAAATACAATTGAAAATCTTTCAAAAGAAGGATAGAGTATATTTTTAACAAAAATGTTCACTTGATTTTTTTTGGATTTTTCTTTCTCGCAAAGCTTTGTAATTCCACATCGGTTTAGAAAATGTGGCAATGTTGATGTACTATTTATAATACTATCGATAATAATATTGTTGGAAGTATTCAAAAATATTTTGAATGTTGTTTGTAAAATTTGTTAAATATAATTCACTGTGTAAACAGATTTAATTTGATATCATATGATTAGATTTGATATCATATGATTAATTTGATATGATATGATTAGATATCATATGATTAGATTTGATATCATATGATTAGATTTGATTTAGAATATTTTAGGCCTTTTATGTTTTGGGCTAGTGTAAACCTAAAACTATAAATAGGGTGCTTTGCTTTGTATTCTATATCACAACAGAACAGATTTCACAGTTGCAGTTAGCAAGTGAAAGTTTAATAAGAAATCCCACAGTTGTGGGTAACACATTCTCTCCAAATACTTCTTCTCTCATTCTTCTCTTTCTTGTTTGTTATTCTTCTTTCTCTTTTGTTGTTCTTGACAATTACTTGTTATTACCATCATTATCATATTGTGGGTTTGTTCATCAATCTTGAGATCAAGATTGAAGGGAATTCTTCATAGGGTGTGAGGTGAATTTCCAACATCTGGTATCTAGAGCTCCGGTTAAGAGATTCAAGGAAGGAAGATAGTGATGGCGATGAACTATCCAAACGACAACTTTCCGGCAACCCTGCCAATTCTCAAGAAAGACAATTATGAGAATTGGTGCAAGCAGGTTAAGGTGATCTTCTGTTATCAAGATCTTTGGGATCTTGTGAAGGACGTGTCGGTGCAAAGGTGAATAAATGATGAACAGAGGAAATATTCTATTAAGAATGACGGCCAGAAAACATGATAAAAGTTACAATGATTGTCACCCTATTTATAAACTAAAACTAGAGTTACTAGAATAAGATAAAATACTAAAATACCCTCTAACAAACTTAGGGGCTAAGAAAATAGTACAACTAAATAAATATGAATTACTATTAATATTCTAATATCATCCCTTAATTCATATTCCATCAAAACTTGTAACACCAATTCCATCCCTTAGTCTGAGAAATTGATCAGTCTTGATAGCTTTCGTCAAAACATCTGCCAACTGCTTCTGAGTGCTACAGTGTACAACTTCTAACACTCCACTCTGAACTTGATGTCTCAGAAAATGATACTTGGTCTCAATATGCTTGCTTCTCCCATGCAACACTGGGTTTCTGGCAAGATTGATTGCAGACTTGTTGTCAATCATCAACTTCAGAGGTTTGTCTACTTTAATCTTCAGATCCTGCAACAGATTCAGAATCCACACAGCTTGGTATGCAGTAATAGCACCTGCAATGTATTCAGCTTCACAGGTTGACAACGCCACAACAGGTTGCTTCTTGGAACACCAAGAAATGGAACCTCCCAGAAATTTGAACAAGTACCCAGATGTACTTCTTCTGTCAACTTTGTCTCCACACCAATCAGAGTCTGAATAACTCAGAAGTTCTGACTCATTATTTCCTCCAGAGGGAAATAACACTCCATACTTCAGAGTTCCTTTGATATACCTCAGAATCCTGACAGCAGCTTGGTAATGGGACCACTTAGGTTTACTCATGAACCTACTAACCATCCCAACTTAGTAGCAAATATCAGGTCTGGTATTGCACAGATACCTCAGAGAACCAACCAACTGTTTGAAGGTTGTAGCGTCCACATCCTTTCCTTCAGAGTCTAAATCCAGTTTCTGATTTGTATCAGAAGGTGTGACAGCCATCTTACAATTCTTCAGATCAAATCTCTTCAGAAGTTCTAATTCATACTTGAGCTGTTGCAAAATGATACCTTTCTCAGAATACCTGAACTCCATCCCTAGAAAGTATGTCATTTTGCCTAGATCAGTCATTTCAAATTCATTCATTAGAACCTTCTTGAACTTGGCTACCTCCTGTTCAAAACTTCCAGTCAGCAGTATATCATCAACATATAAACATACCAGAGTCATATTGCCTTCAGAAGTATGCTGAACATAGACACCATACTCCATCTCACATTTCTGAAAGCCTTGCTTCTTGAAAAATGAATCAGTCTTCTGATTCCAAGCTCTGGGCGCTTGTTTCAATCCATATAAAGCTTTGTATAATCTGTACACCATCCCTTCCTGATTCTTTTTCACAAATCCAGGAGGTTGTGACACGTAAACTTCTTCTTCTAATGGACCGTTCAGAAATGCAGATTTTACATCTAAATGCATCAGAGGCCAATTCCTATTAGCAGCTATTGCAATCACCATTCTGATTGTTTCATGTCTTGCTACAGGTGCAAACACTTCAGAGTAATCCAGCCCAGGTTTTTGTAGAAATCCTCTGGCTACCAACCTTGCTTTATGTTTGCCAATTGAGCCATCTGGCTTTAACTTCTGCTTGAAAACCCATCTGACGTTGATGGCTTTCTTGTCTTTTGGAAGTTCTGTCAGCTTCCAAGTCTTGTTTCTCTCTATAGCATCAAGTTCTTCTTTCATGGCCTTCAGCCAGAGCTTCTGCTTAAGAGCCTCCTCTGTACTTATAGGTTCAGAGTCTACTAACATGGCACACTGAATAACTTCTCCTTCAGAGTCTACTTCAGTGTCTTGCAGCATGTCAAATTCTGAAAATCTTCTGGGAACGCTTCCGATTCTTTGTGGTCTCTGAACTTGTTCAGAGTCTTAAGCTTCAGAGTTTCCAACTTCAGATGGTTGACTTCCTCTAGAGCTTTGACCATCTTCAAGATCTGGCATATTTTCAGAGTCTTGGCCATCTTCAGAGTCTGAATTTCCACCAGAATCTGGATTACCATTAGAGTCTGGATCATCAGAGTCACCTTCATCTTCTGAGTCTTCTCCAGAGTCAGAATCACTATCAGAGTCAGAATCAACATCAGAGTTTACTTCAACTTCAGAAATTCTTAACTCTGACCTTTCTTCGGAAGTTCTAACATCAGAATCAGATTGAGACTTATCCCAATTCCAAACTTCTGATTCCTTCACAATCACATCTCTGCTGAATTCAATTTTATTGGTTTCTGGACAATAGAGCTTGTATGCACCTGTACTGTGGTACCCTATTAGAATCATCACTTTGCTTCTATCACCCAGTTTTTGTCTTCTGGCTTCTGGAACATGTTTATAGCAAACAGAACCAAACACCTTCAGATGACTAACACTTTGCTTGTCTCCAGTCCACTTCTGCATAGGAACTATTTCCTTTAACTTCTTCGTAGGACATCTGTTGAGTACATACGTTGCAGTGGCAACAGCTTCTCCCCAGAGCTTCTGAGGAAGCTTCTTCTCCTTTAGCATGCTTCTTACCATATCAAGCAAAGTACGGTTTCTTCTTTCAGCAAGACCATTGTGTTGAGGGGTATAAGGAGCAGTAACCTCATGCTCAATTCCATTCTCCTCACAGAACTTCTGGAACTCTTTGGAGTTATACTCACCTCCACCGTCAGTTCTAAGAATCTTCAACTTCTGACCACTCTGATTCTCAGCCTTCATTCTGAATTTCTTGAATTCATCAAGCACCTCGTGTTTGAACTTAATAAGGGATACCCATGTCATTCTTGTGAATTCATCAACAAATAACACAAAGTATTTATTCCCTCCAATTGATGCTACTGGAAATGGACCACACACATCAGAATGTACAACTCCCAAGGCATGTTTTGCTCTTGGAGAAACTTCTGACGCAAATGGCAAACGTGGTTGTTTTCCTTCCATGCAAACTTTGCATGACTTTTCAGGCTTCTTAATTGCAGGAATTCCATGTACCAGCTTCTTTGAATTCATATGTTTTAGGCTTCTGAAATTCAAATGACCAAATCTTCTGTGCCACAACTCACTCTCCTTCTCAGCACATGTTGCACTAAGACATTCTGAGTCTGCAGTTCTGACATTCACCTTGAATGTTCTATTCCTTCCCTATTCTGACTCCATAATCAACTTTTGATTGCAGTCATACAGCTTCAGAAGATTGTCCTTCATGGTAACTGAAAAACCTTTCTCAATTAATTGTCCCACACTCATCAGATTGCTTCTGATGCCAGGTACATACCACACGTTCTGAATCAATGCTGTTTTCCCATTGTTCAGAGTCACTCTGACATTTCCCATACCTTCTGCATTAAGATATTTGTCATCAGCATATCTGATCTTTGTTCTCTTTTCAGAGTCAAAGTCAATCAGCCATTTCTTGTTTCCAGTAAGATGATTTGAACAGCCAGTGTCCATATACCACCAGTCTGTCAGATCCATATCATCAGATTCAGAGGCCATCAATAGCACAGATTCGTCATCAGAACTTCTAGCTATATTTGCTTCTTCTGATTTCTTCTCCTTGTTTGACCAACAATCTCTAACAAAGTGACCAAACTTCTTACAACAGTAACATTGGATCTTCTTCTTGTCACACTTCTCTTTTCCCTTCTGAGCATTCTTTTGCCTATCAGAGATTGAGCTTTCTGACTTCTGACCACCATCAGATCTTCTCTTGGCTTCTAACTGCTTCTGATACCTCCTATCAGAAGTTGCTTTCAGAGCCTGTTGCTCTACTTCCCTTTTAGAAGTTCTCTCAGTCAAACGCAACTCTTGCGCTTCTAAACTGCTCTGCAGCTCTTCAATTCTCATGGTACTCAGATCTTTGGAATGTTCTATTGCTACCACAATGTAATCAAATTGAGAGGTAAGGGATCTCAATACCTTCTCCATGATCGTTTCTTCAGAAAGAGTTTCTCCACACGCCTTCATCTCATTATTAATCAGAATCACTCTAGAGATGTATTCAGAAACTTTCTCATTATTCTTCATGTTGAGATTCTCATATTGCTTTCTCAAGGACTGAAGCTTCACCTTCTTCACTGATGCGTCACCACCATAACATCTAACCAGTGTGTCCCACGCAGCCTTTGCTGTCGTTGAATCTGCAATCTTCTCAAACACATTTACATCAACACATTGATGAATAAAGAATAATGCTTTCTGATCCTTCTTCCTTACTTCCTTCTGCGCGTTTTTCTGTTCATCCGTTGCATCTACTGCTACCGGAACATAACCATCAGTGACAAGATCTAAAACATCTTGAGCACCAAACAGTACACGCATTTGGATCATCCAACGATTCCAGTTTTTACCGTCAAATACTGGAAGCTTGGTGTTCATGTTGCCGTTTCCGTTCATCTTCACCTTGCACAATACACTCAGATTTCTCACACAGTGTTTCCCAACCCACAGAATAAAATTCTGATCAGATTTTGTTCAAGATTCAACACGAATCTAAGAATCAAAATCAAACACACAAGACCTCACGTTCACTCGTGTTTCCCGTGTCTCCCAATGAATCCGAACCAGAGCTCTAGATACCAATTGTTGGTGCAAAGGTGAATAAATGATGAACAGAGGAAATATTCTATTAAGAATGACGGCTACAAAACATGATAAAAGTTACAATGATGGTCACCCTATTTATAAGCTAAAACTAGGGTTACTAGAATAAGATAAAATACTAAAATACCCTCTAACAAACTTAGGGGCTAAGAAAATAGTACAACTAAATAAATATGAATTACTATTAATATTCTAATAGGACGGAGTAACATCGCTGGTGGAGAACGCAACGGAGGCGGAAAAGGCTGCGCACAAAGAATTGAAGAAGAAGGATTATATAGCACTCTTTATAATTCATCAGTGTGTTGATCCTGATAACTTTGAAAAGGTTAGTGATGTTGATTCAGTAAAAGAAGCATGGGAGATTCTTGAAAAGTCGTTTGGAGGCGCAGAGAAGGTGAAAGAGGTGAGGTTACAAACTCACAAGAGAACCTATGAGTTACTTCAGATGGAAGACAATGAAAGCATTACAGATTTCTTCACCAGAGTTACAAGGTTGGTGAATCAAATCAAAGTATGTGGAGAAACGCTGACGACGAAAGCAGTTGTCTCAAAGATTTTGAGATCGTTGGCTCCAAAATTCGACCACGTGGTAGTTGCCATAGAAGAGTCGAAAAATCTGTCAGTGTTGACGAAGGAAGAGCTTCAAGGGAATCTTGAGTCTCATGAACAGAGGATGGCTGAGAGAGCTGCAGGAAAGTCGAAAGATATGGCTTTGCAGGCACAGACGGAAAAGGAGAGAAAAGGCAAAGGTAGCTGGAATGGCAACAAAGGAGGAAACCAGTCGAATCAAAAGAAACCTTGGAACCAAGGCAACCAAAGAGGTGGTGCTGCAGGTAAAGGAAGAGGTGGTGATCGAAAGACAAACAAAAGCCACATTCAATGTTTCAATTTCCAGAAGTATGGTCATTATGTTAGTGATTGTCCAGAAAAGAAGAGAAATCAAGAGACTGATGCAAAGCTGGCGAAACATGAAGAAGAAGAAACGTTGCTAATGGTCACAACAAACGATGAAGAAAGATTCCAAGATCAGTGGTACTTGGACTCAGGATGCTCATCACACATGACTGGAAGGAAAGATTGGTTTGTCAACATGAAGCCCTCGTCGAAGAATACGGTGAAGTTTGCAAATGACAACACTCTAGCAACTGAAGGTGTTGGTGATGTTCTGATTATGAGGAAAGATGGCAAAAGGTCAACAATTTCCAATATGTTGTACATACCAGGCATGAAGAGTAATTTGCTCAGTATAGGGCAGCTTGTCGAAAAGAACTACAAGGTAGTTGTCGAAGACAAGATGACGAGAGTCCTCGACACAGGTGGTAGAATAATCTTGAAGGCTCCAATGTCTCAGAATAGGACCTTCAAGATTGGACTCAATGTGATGGAGCACAAGTGTTTAGCAACTGCAGCCACTGAAGTCGAAATAGAAGTTCGACAGGAACCAGTTGCAGATGAAGCAGGTTCAAGCAGACCTCGACGAACTAGACACATGCCTGCAAGGTTGCAAGAATGTGTAATCACATCAGATGATGTAGTCGATGAAGAGGGTGAGCTGGTACGTTATGCTTTCTACGCAGATGTCGAACCAGTCAATGCAGCTGAGGCATTGAAAGATTCGAAGTGGGTGAAAGCAATGATTGAAGAGTTAGAGTCCTTCAAAGTCAATGATACCTGGTCACTTGTCGAATTGCCGCAAGGCAAGAAGGCAATTGATGTGAGGTGGGTTTACAAGGTGAAGGTAAATCCTAAAGGAGAAGTAACTCGACACAAAGCGAGACTTGTGGCGAAAGGATTTCTTCAGAAGGAAGGAATCGACCTCGATGAAGTATTCACACCTGTTGCTAGAATCGAAACAATCAGGTTGGTTGTTGGTCTAGCAAATATGAACAACTGGCACACATGTCAGATGGACGTGAAGTGTGCATTCCTTAATGGCCCCTTAGAAGAAGAAGTTTATGTTGCACAACCAACTGGGTTTGTGAGACAAGGCGAAGAAAGAAAGGTTTACAGGCTTCATAAAGCCCTGTATGGACTTAAGCAAGCTCCAAGAGCTTGGAATAAGAAAATTGACAGCTTCTTAAGGGAGAAGGAATTTATGAAGTGTACAACTGAGCATGAAGTATATGTAAGAAGAAGCAATGGCGAATTGCTTATACTATGTCTCTATGTTGATGATTTGTTGATAACAGGGAGTTCCAAGAAGGAGATCGAAGATTTCAAACATGACCTGAGTAAGGAGTTTGAAATGTCAGACTTGGGAAATCTCTCATATTTCCTTGGCATCGAATTCTACAAGACAAGTAGAGGTTTGATGATGCACCAAAGAAGATATGCAGGCGAGATACTCAAGAGATTTGAGATGCAAGATTGCAACCAAACTTTGACTCCAGCTGAGCCCAGATTGCAACTGTCGAAGGATTCAGATAAAGATGATGTCGACCCAACCCAATACAGAAGACTTATTGGGTCACTTAGATACCTTTGTCACACAAGGCCTGACTTAGCATACAGTGTTGGTATGATAAGTAGATTCATGCAGAAACCAAAGGTATCACACCTAGCAGCGGCGAAGAGGACACTAAAGTATCTGAAAGGAACTCTCGACTATGGAATTTTGTTTCCAGCAGCTGATGAAGGAAAAGAATGCAAGTTAGTGGGATACACAGACTCCAGTTGGTGTAGTGATGCTGAGGATCGAAAATCCACAGCTGGATATGTGTTTATGTTAGGTGGTGCACCAGTTGCTTGGAATTCGAGAAAGGAACCAGTGGTGGCATTATCGTCATGCGAAGCAGAATATATAGCTGCTTCCCTTTGTGCATGTCAAGCAACTTGGATGGTGAACTTGGTCGAAGAAATCACAAGGAAGAACCATAGAGCAATTACCATGAAGATAGACAACATGTCAGCTATCAACTTAGCAAAGAATCTAATAGCTCATGGTCGAGAGCGGGTAGCAGAAGGAAAGATGAAGTTGGAACACTGCAGAACTGAGAATCAGATTGCAGATATCATGACGAAGGGAGTGCAGGTTGAAGCCTTCAGAAGACTAAGGGCCATGATGAATGTAGACAGTTTAGACACAATGAATTAGGTGATGTGTTAAATATAATTCATTGTGTAAACAAATTTAATTTGATATCATATAATTAGATTTGATATCATATGATTAATTTGATATGATATGATTAGATATCATATGATTAGATTTGATATCATATGATTAGATTTGATTTAGAATATTTTGGGCCTTTTATGTTTTGGGCTAGTGTAAACCTAAAACTATAAATAGGGTGCCTTGCTTTGTATTCTATATCACAACAGAACAGATTTCACAGTTGCAGTTAGCAAGTGAAAGTTTAATAAGAAATCCCACAGTTGTGGGTAACACATTCTCTCCAAATACTTCTTCTCTCATTCTTCTCTTTCTTGTTTGTTATTCTTCTTTCTCTTTTGTTATTCTTGACAATTACTTGTTATTACCATCATTATCATATTGTGGGTTTGTTCATCAATCTTGAGATCAAGATTGAAGGGAATTCTTCATAGGGTGTGAGGTGAATTTCCAACAAAATTTCTATAATTCTTGTCATGACTTCTACGACCTTGTACATAATTTGCAAATAGGTGGATTTAAAAATTGATTCTGTAAACTTGTCCTTTTGTGTGTCAAAATATTTTTTTTCACCAATATTTTAATACTCTTTATAATTGTGTTTGACTAAGATCAGACAATCTTATTAGAAATTTGAAATCGAACATTCTTTAGTACTTCTAGTTTATATAATTCAAATTCAAGTTAGTTTGCATTTCATTTAACATTTGAGCTTGCATTTGGTTTGCATTTTAATTTGGGTTAATGTATATAAACTTAAAGTTAGTTATATTTGTAATAGATTTCTGAATTTGAGAAATTGAGTTTGAAAAGTTAGTTATAATTACTCTCTCTCTCTCTCAATATATATATATATATATATATATATATATATATATATATATATATATATATATATATATATATATATATATATATATATATATATATATATATATATATATATATATATATATATATATATATATATATATATATATATATATATATATATATATATATATATATATATATATATATATATATATATATATATATATATATATATATATATATATATATATATATATATATATATATATGAAAATTTTACAAACTCTTCCATCTTCTTCTTATTGTGCAACAATGGAGTTTTGTTGTTAACTTCAACAATCGCTATCAGAGTCTGATTCAAATTCACAGGAAAACACGAGTGTACGTGAGGTGTGTGATTGATATTGTTTCTCAAATTCGTATTGAATTGAATATCAAAATCAAAGGTAATCACGTGTCTTGATTCTTAGGGTTTGAGAAACACGAGTGTTGGTGAGAACTGAGTGATTTGCACAAGCACGAAGATGAACGATGGAAATAGTAGCTTGAATACAAAGCTTTAAGTATTCGACGGAAAGAATTGGAATCGGTGGTCGACTCAGATACGTGTTGTTTGATGCTTAAGATGTTCTTAAGCTTGTTAATGACTGTTATATGTTGGTTGCAGAAAATGCAATAAAAGGGAAAAGAAATGTGCAATGTGAAATAAGGAAAAAGGATCATAATGCATTATTTTATATCCATCAGTGTATGGATACGAAGGTGTTTGAGAAGATTGTTGACTCGACGACGGCTAAGACGGTGTGGGATACACTTGTGTGGTACTATGGTAGTGACGCATCAGGAAACAAAGTAAAGTTGCATCCCTACGCAAGCAATATGATAATTTTAACATGAAGAACAATAAGAATGTGCCTGATTACATCTCTAGAGTGATTGTGGTTACGAATGAGATTATGTCTTGTGGAGAAATGCTCTCTAAACAAGTAATCATTGAAAATGTACTAAGATTACTTACTCCTCAGTTCGATTACATAGTTGTAGCCATAGAATATTCCAAAGACACCGACACCATGAAAATTTAAGAGCTTTAGCGTAGTTTAGAGGCACAAGAGTTACGTTTGACTGAAAGAATATCTAAAAGAGGAATAGAACAGGCTCTAAAAGCTCATACTCTAAAAGCATCTTTTGTCAAGAAGAACTAGAATCAATCATGGCTAGAGAAAAGAAAAAGAATGATGGTGGTGCTTAAAAGTCAGAACTCTCCAATTCATATGAGAATAAACATAAGAATGCTCAGAAGGGAAATGAGAAGTTTGATTACTGAAATATTCAGTGCTATAATTAGAACAAGTTTGGTCATTTTGCTGCTGATTTCTAGTCAAACAAGGTTAGCAAGGGTGAAGAAACCAACATAGCTAGAGGATATTATGATGATGAACCCGTACTATTTATGGCATATGAGAATGAAGGTAGAACACTGGTAGACGGGTGGTACATAGGCGTTGGATGCTCAAATCACCTAACTAGAAACAAGCAATGGTTGGTTGATTTTGACTCTGGTATAAAAACCAATATCTAATGTGTTGATTATGAGTATATGAATGTTGAAGGAATAGGAAATGTCAAAGTGAAATTAACCAATGGCAAAACTGTATTGATTAAGGATGTATGGTATGTTCCTGGCATGAATAGCAACCTAATGAGTGTAGGGCAACTGATTGAAAACGGTTTTTTAGTAATCATGAAGGACAATCTCTTGAAGTTCTATGATTGTAATCAGAAGTTGACTATGCAGGATGAACTGGGAAGAAACAGGACATTTAAGATGAATATTGCAACAACATACACTCAATGCCTTAGTGCAAGAAGTACTGAAGGGGAAAGTGAGTTGTGGCACAAGAGATTGGGACATCTGAATTTTAGAAGCTTAGGGCATCTGAGTTCAAAGAATCTAGTACATGGAATTCCAAAGATTGTGGCACTGGATAAATCATGTGATGTATGCATGAGAGGCAAGCAACCAAGATTTTTGTTCTCATAAAAAAATGTCTCCAAGAGCAACTCATGGTTTAGGTGTGGTGTATTATGATGTATGTGGGACATTCAAGGTACATTCACTTGAGGAAACAATTACTTTGTGCCATTTATGGATAAGCTTACAAGAATGACATGGGTATCACTTATAAAGCTTGAACATGAGATGTTTGTTGAGTTTAAGAAGTTCAAAGTGAAGGTTGAAAATCAAAGTAGACAAAGGTTGATGTTCCTCATAACTTATGGTGAAGGTGAGTTCAATTCAACGAAGTATATGAAGTTTTGTGAGAAGAATGGAATTAAGCATGAGGTGACTTCTCTATGAATTCCACAATATAATGACCTTGTAGAACTCTGCTTGACATGACAAGGAACATGCTGAAAGAAAAGAATTTACCTCACACATTATGGGGTGAAGAAATTTCCATGTTAGCATAAGTGCTTAACATATGTCCAAAAAAGAAGTTAAAGTAAGTAGTTCCTATTGAGAAGTGGACTAGAATAAAGCCAAGTGTGATCCATTTCAAGGTGTTTGATTTTGTATGTTATAAACATATACCAGATGCTAGTAAAAGGAAATTACATGACAAAAGCATAGTCATGTTGCTTATAGGTTACCAATGTACAGGTGCATATAAGCTCCACTTTTCAGCCACCAATAAAGTTGAAGTCAACAGAGATGTCATAGTGAAAGAATAAAAAATATGGGATTAGAACAAGTTTCAATCCAACACTAGTGAAATGTCAATACTAGAGTATGATTCTACCTCTAAAGGAGATTCTACCTCTGAAGGTGAGTTTGACTTTAAAGGTGAGTCTGGCTCTGAAGATGACTCTGACTCTGAAGGTGAGCATGTCTCTAATGATGACTCTGAATCTGATGGTGAGTCTGACTCTTAAGGTAATCCAGCCTCTGAAGATGATACCGCCTATGAAGGTTTAGCCTCTAAAGATGGAACTTCTAATAGCGGTCCTGCATGTGAAGGTGAACTTACGCTGTTCCAGAGGCCACAAAGAATTAGAGAGATACTGTCGCTACTGCGAAAATCGGCGCCGGCTGACAGAAGAGTCGCCACCGTGCGTTATTTATCCCAACGGAGGGAAAGGAAATGCTCGAAGTAAACCTCGCGAAAAAGGGAAAGGTATGGTCATCGCAACCAAAACCTGGGTTCGGGAGTCGGTTACGCAAGGGGAAGGTATCAGCACCCCTCACGTCCATCGTACTCGATGGGATCCACGCTTGCTTGGTTTGTACGGATTACACTTCTATCTAAACTAAAGGATGAGGTCTGAAAAGAAAAGAAAATTTGACTCGGCAAAGTATCGCACTTTATGCCTACGTATTCTCGTCTGGAACGAGAAATCAGAGTCAACGTAGTTCGCCTAACTACGGGGAAGGTGGGTGAAGGTTGCTCGCTAGGATGTCGCATCCTATGCCTACGCACTTCCACACTGCATGGAAGATCAGAGCAAACGTAGTTCGGGCTACGCCCGACACAAGCTGTTCAAGTGTTTTTTATGAAAAATCTCACCTTAAACAAGGGTTTTCTTATTGCAAAAAGGTTGATGTCTGTTCAAATCTTTTGACGGAAGAAATGAATTAATCTCTGTTATAACCTTTATTAATGTTTTTCTGTTGTTTTGAAGGAAGAAGAGATGACACTCTACAAATCCTAGGGTTAAAAGGGAATAAAATCTACCCTAATGTTATCATGCATGGGTTAACTCCTAATGTCTATCACATCCTCCCTTGAACAAGGAAGAATGGAAGTCCTACGGGAAAGGAAACGAAAGGAAGAAACGGAAATACAAGTAATAACCGCATACAAGTGAACATGAATATAGCAATGGTAAATGCAATGCAAAGGAGGGAGGAAGGTTCATCTCAACCTCAAGCCCATTCATGGATGGAATAAGAAAATATCAAGTGATCATATGCAAAGAATCGAGTGAAAACTCCGAATGAAACGCGTAATCCACTATTTGGAATCGCAACGTGCTATCATGCAAACAAGTCGATAATCGGGCAAGCTACACATACAAATAACAGCCACCTAAGGATCTTCCAATACCTCTAACCTATCTATAATAAGAAATATAAGCCACGGCGTTCATCACGCAAACACAAAGCGGCCGTTGGAGCCTTAACAAAAATAAAGCCCGTTCGGAAGTCCAAATTACAAGTTCGAATACAAAACATAAGAAAAATAGCAAAAGGTGCTAAAAAATTTAAATAAAAATCTCCAATGCCCTACATCAAGCCACAAACCAGGGGTGAGAGATACCACAAAAATATCCAAAGATAAATGGTCAAACAAGATGAAAACATTGCAAGCTATCTCATGTATACCAAAGGAAAGATTAAAGTGGAGCATGTTAAAGAAAGCATCCAAAACCAATTAAAATTGTACAATAAAATTCCCACAAAAATATATCACAATACCTCAACGTGTGTATGAGATCCCTGCAAAAGGATTGACATTTAAATTGTGTTTTGATAGGTCAAAGAAATTCAACAAAATTATAGCACCAGCATTGGCCTTTTTATGACGACCCAAATGTAAAAAATCCAAAGAAAATGTCAAAAAATGGTAAAATTATAATTCCAGTTTTATTAAATCCTAGACATCTTAAAGATTCAGCACAAAAAAATGGGGATCAAAAAGACTAGTTTTCCTATTTTTTATGATTATTTGAAGTCAGCATATAAAACAGAAAAATTAAAAGAAACATGGCAATAGGAAAATAAAAGAAAATAACATGAATAAATAAAAGTGGCATGAGGCTTATGTGGCCGATTACGTGGCGCAGTGAGAGGCGTTGGATGAATGGAAGAAACCTTGACTTGGAAATGCATCCGACGGTGTTAACACCTTTTTCTCCAAATCAAAATTTTCAACTTTGTGAATAGTAACCCGCAGCCCCATGAACATGAGTTTTTTGCTACTTTGAAGCACCATAACTCCATCAATAATTATCCGTTTCGCACCAAATTTTGGTCAAACTTGAAGGAAAAAAATCAAGGAATCCAAATATGGTCTTAGATTTTCTTGAAACTCTCTCTAACTCCCAAAACGTGGCACCTCAAGAAAAACTCAAGAACTAAAAATTGTCATAAAACTCATCTTTTTTGTACTAGAATCCATGTAGGAGATGAGAGCAATGAAATGCAATAAAAATAATGCAAGAAAGACTCCTAAATAATGAGTTATGTCGAATTCTTTATACCTCCGAAAAATGGCTTATGGAGCTTCACTCGATCACCAATTCTTTGAGAAAATGATGTAGAATCACTCAACAATACTTGGTGAATATGTTTGAAGCCTTGACAAGTCTTGAATTGATGAAAAAGTGAAAATTGGAATTTGAGTTTTCACCACTTTTTCATGTTACTACAAGGTTCCTCTTGCTCCAATTCTCTCAAAAAAAATGATGAACCATCTCTATAATTGTTGTGTAATTGATTGGTGAAGAGAAAAAGTATGGAAAGTGAGAGAAAAAAAGATTGAAAAAAATGGAAATTCCAAAATGTGAAAGTGTGGGAAAAATGGAAAAAAAAATTCAATATGATTTGAAAAATGGATTCAACATCAACCATCACCAACCTTTACTCTTAATAATCTCAATCCAATATATAGATGATGATTAACAAACTTAGAGGTTTCTAGAATAATCTTGGAGGATTCTAGAAAGTTGTGGAAATTTCATGAACTTCTCATGCCATGATACTTTGAATATCTCTTATATCATGCTTTCACCTTTCCAAACTTATGTCAAAATCTCCTTACATGAGATATGGGAAGTGTATGTAAGCTCCTTGCCTTGAAAATTCATCTTGTGCCAAGTTTTCTATACTTGCCTTATTATGCAAGTAACAAAAATACAAAGCAAGTCCAATTTTTAAACCCTAACTCAAAAAAGTGGCTGAACCAATGTCTTTAAAATGATGTTTGGAATCCATTTGGTATATTGGATGACCCATATTGGATTTGTAGATCTCCCAAACCAATTTTTCATTTCAACTTTTTCAACTTATAAGCCATTTTCAAGTCATTTGCACCAATTTTAAAATTCCATGCTCTAAGCTTTTCCAAACTTTCACACATTCTTTTCTAGCCTTAAAATCCCATTTTGAACAAGTTTGATGTTGTGAAGTTTTTCATTTGAAGCTTCCTTGTATGATTTTTAGGCATATACTAAGAATGACCTGTAATCCTCAAATGACCAAAATACCCTTTGCTTGCCAAGACCATAAGTAGAGTTCCATAAATCATATGAAGGCATACCATACCATTCTAGAAATCTAAGACAATAAGGAACAATTATCATGTTGGCCAGAAATCCATTTGAAGTACCCTTGAAAGTCAGAAGTGGCTTGGAATACAGACAATTTTCACAGACAAATTTCAGTGCCCTCAGATGACTTGTAACTTGCAAGAGCCATAACTTGAGTTCTATAAATCATCTTGATGACTTTCACCCCTAAAATTAAAGCTATGAAGATACTCTACAAGTTTCATGTGGACCAAAAATTCATATGAAGCTTGCATCTTGAGTTACACTGCTTTGAAGTTTGACCTAAATCAGGGGATTTTACATTGAAACCCTAATTTAGTAACTCCAGTTCTCCTTGACTCCTCTTGATTTTTCTTTATCACAACATCATATCCATATCCCTATAGCAAATAATGAATCCCACATTCTTCAAATGACCCTTGATGCCCTTCAAAACACTTCTTTGACCTAGAATTGACCCAGTGCTGACCCTAGTTGACTGACTTCAACTGAGGCTCTTGCAATCATTCAAATGACTTGGTTCTCCTCAAAGATGATTCTCTAGACTCTTCATAACATCCATACACACCTCATGCTCTTGGCTCATAGCTCACATTTCCTCTGATGATCCCCCACTAGCCTCACGATAGGAGAGAATTCACTGATCAACCTGGCAGCTCTTCAAAGCTCAAATTCTTCCCTGATGACCTGAGTAGTCTTGAATATGAATGAAACCCTTGGATATACCTCTTGAAATAAGAACAGCACTTGATCCCCTGATTAAGATAGCTTGCCTATGCAGATGAATACACTATGTACATGATGACAATGCAAATGACTATGCAATTGAAACATAAACCTAGGTTAGAAAAGGTTGGGCAAATTTTGGGGTGCAACAGCTGCCCCTATTCAAGCGACTTGGACCCGACTGGATGAAGAGCGCGCAGCCTTCAGACAATCGAGGTACGAGACGGTTGAATACGAAAGAACCCGAAAATTTGCCAACCGCAAAAATAAATTGCGAAAACGACTACTGCTTGAGAAAACCCTGGGAACTGGCTTCTGTTGTCACGACAACAACTAGCCATCCATCTGTCAAATAAACTGATGTTGTCCGCAGACCACTCCATTCCGAAGAAATGAGCATACACCACATAACGAGAAATTGTTGATATCACTTATCAACCTTTGTTGATCTCACTTATCAACCTCTGTTGATCTCACTTATCAACCTCTGTTGATCTCACTTATCAACCAAACACACGCTAACCAGCGGGAGAATACTGACTTCACTTGTCATGTTGACTTCACTGATCAACTTTTCGTATCCTGAAGAAACGAGAGAACGCTTAACCAAACGAGACAAGGTCCGAAGACATGAACAACCGACTCTGCGGGGAAATGAGAAACTTAACCAAGCAACTCTGAGGGGACAAATTCTAACGACTGCCGTCAAACACCTGCTGGGGAAATTGGGAAGCTTAACCAAGCCCTGACGAGATTAACCCTGTTGAAAAATATGAGGAATTTAACCAAACAACTCCTGTAGCGAGCACCCTGCTGGAGACTCTGAGGGACTTAACCAAGCAACCCATTGAAGTAACACCCTGCTGGAGAACATAACTCTGTTGGGGAATTGCGGGTAACCACCCGAAAATCTGTATTACCACCTTCTAATACTGATACCCCATCCTCCTGAGAAAGACTCAGCTGGGGAAATACAAGTGACTTAACCAAGCGACTTGTCAAAGGATACCCTGCCAGGGACTACGAGGAACTTAGCCAAGTATCTCGTTGAAGAACAACCCGTTGGGGATTACGTCTCTACTGGGGAAACTGTGGGTAACCACCCAGAAATTGCATTATGCCATCTCTACAGCATTCTGAGAAAGGACTCGGCTGGGGAGAAAGAGAAGTGCTTGGCCAAGCAACTCTGCTAGGGGAATATGCCATGACGGACACGATCACTGCGTGTCTGGCACAACAAATCCACAAAATTGCGACGAACACGGTCACTGCGTGTCTTACAAACAAAAACCATTTAACGGGACAAACACGACAAACACGATCACTGCATGCTGCGTTACAATCACATCGACCATAAATCCAACCGGATGAGATAAACACGATCACTGCGTGCCAGACGAAATAAATCCACATAGGAGAGGCGAACACGTTCACTGCGTACTTCAACCACCAATATGATAAACGCGATCCCTGCGTGTACTGCCATAGGGCGAATGCGATCACTGCGCATCTCGACCAACAAAACCCCGGAATTATGTCAACACGATCACTGCGTGTGTCACAAAATCAACCCATGTAACAGGACGAATACGATTACTGCGTATGCCGACCAACAACCCACTGATACAATAGCCACGATCACTGCGCGCTCCGCATCATAAGTTCCCATGGTACTAACAACACGATCACTGCATGCTGTACGAATACGATCACTGCGTATCTTGAACACGATCCCTGCGCGTTCGAACACGATCACTGCGCGTTCTGAGCCACGATCCTCTTGACTGGAGAAAAAACACGATCCCTGCGTGTTGCGTGAATACGGTCACTGCGTATCTGGAACACGATCACTGCGCGTTCTGAGCCACGATCCTCTTGACTGGAGAAAAACACGATCCCTGCGTGTTGCGTGCCTCAACTAACCCACATAACTGGACGAATACGATCACTGCATATCCTGACCATACATAGGATAAACGCGATCACTGCGCGCTTCATGTCATGACCCTCTTGACTGGAGGAAAAAACACGATCACTGCGCGCTTTGTGACACCACTTCAAACATGGGACGAATACGATCCCGGCGTACTTCGGCCACAACCAACCAGACGAAACACGATCACTGTGTGCCTCACCCCATAACCAAATTGTATAACGGACGAATACGATCACTGCGTACACGGACCAACAAATCTGGATGAACACGATCACTGCGCGTCAATCTATAACCACTGTATAACGGACGAATACGATCACTGCGTACTGACCAACAACCATCACATGACATGGCAAACACGATCACTGCGTGTCTTGCCCAATAAAGTGAACACGACCACTGCGCGTCCTGCTCGATGAAACCCCTGGATGATACCAACACGATCACTGCATGCCTTACAAAACAATCTGCTTAGATCGGGACGCATACGATCACTGCGCCATTCGACCATAGATACACATACCAATATCAACACGATCACTGTGTGTCCTACGACATGAACCCCATACTGGCACAAATACGATCACTGCATACTTGGGCAACAAATCAACATCTCGAAATTAACACGATCACTGCGTGCCTTACAATATGAACCCCATAGAGGGTACAAATACGATCACTGCGTACTTCGACCACAAAACCCACATCTTCCTGAATCACGATTTCTCTTATCGGCAAGGAATAACATATCTGAAACTGGAGAGGTAACCACCTGGCTTATGTTTCAAAAATGCATGTTTGATAATCACGAAATGCTTCCATACTGCATGGAAATGCTACGTACTTGGGTAGAATGCAAATGCTCATGATGCATGCTTATGCAAAGAGTTACTTCAGCAAAATAAATGCTGAAGACACACTGGATCCGCTGGGGATGATCGAAATACCGCCGATACGCTTCCAACAAAATAAATGTTGGAGAGATGAACTAACTCCGCTGGGGATGACCACCCTGCTGGGAAAATAGCTCACGAACTCAGAACTCCAAAATCTGCTGATGAAGGTCCTCCTGACGAGAAAGAGCGACTTGCTGGGGAAAGAAAGGACAATCCCGCTCGGGAAAAATCCTTTCAGCTACTCCAACCACCTGATCACACTTTGTGGTGAACCTCTCCTGCTATCACTGAGCTGGGGAAATCATCCCGCCATCATTGCAGCTGGGGACTGAACCACACATTCTGATTTGCACTGCACGAGAACCCTCTGGGAGTTAATCGTATCCATCTCGACCTTCACTGGGGAGGACTCTGCTCTGCTTGATAAGCTAATGCTGAACTGAAGATACATTAATCTTAACTCTCCTGGGGAATTAACATTCAGTTTTGCCCGGGGCGACTTCACTGGGGAAGACACAACATACAATCTCTGGAGAGGGTACCAGCCTGCCATGGATTCTGGCGGGGAACTTTGCGAGCTTTTGAATAGCTTGCCCCAGTGCACTCCACTTGCCCCTATCTACCTCCTGGGAATACTTGCGCTGAACCGCTTACTATGAGACGACCTAGAGATTTCTTGCCCCGGTAACTATACGACAAAAAGATTCAATCTCCATTAGCTCCGATCAACCCAGTCGGTTTCAATGCTCTCTGCGGCGACTCGCCCCTGAATGAGCGTTCTAGCGACCTATCCTGATCTGATTTTCCACCTGAAGTATCTGCTTTCAAATCCCCACGTTCTGCATGACTGCCCCTGATGGGATCTCGAGAAGACTCTCTTCCGATTAGTTGCCTCTCAAGCATACTGCCCCTTAATCAACTGAAGCTTCGGGACTTGTCCTCAGACTAACCGATTCCGAACTCACTGGAAGTCAATGCCCCTGATTCACATGACTTTGCCACCGATTAGCTGGTCCAAAACAGTACCTCCAACTACGAGAGATTTACTGAATCTCGACCTGATTGCCCCAGAGTAGCTGACTTCTCATGGCTGACCTGACTGAGAATCACGATAATAGCTTGCCCCTGCTCTCGGAACATTCGGGCGCTCTGTATTCTATCCTGACCATACTTTCCATTGCAGAAAACTTTCCTGCTGTCAAGCGCTTACTCGCAAGTAAAACAAGTTGTTCTGCGTAAAAGACATATTAATGCAACACATATGATAGTTTTGGCATCCAATCTGTTCACTGGGAAAAGGAAAAACAGTTTATAGCATATAATGCACAAAGCATTTATCAACATCAGTACCAACATGGTAAGAGGAACCCTTTTAGGAGTCAGAATCGACGCGACCTTTACCGAAGTCTGCTTTCAAAACAACCTGCTTCAATTAGGACTTTTGAAGGTTATAACGTGGTCAGGTTCACGGTTTTGAAGGAAAGGATAAAGGCTCAAAGTTTATTTTAACCCACCCATTCTCCTTGATGTTCTCCGATCCTATGTTCAGCTAATTCGACCTTAGCGCTCACCTCTCAGAGGCTGAAAGATATGAGTGATAGTTCGAGAACCCATGAACTTTTGGAGTGACAGCCACTCACTTTTCGTCTTTGACACTTAGGGTCACACGACTCGCATTTGATTTGAGGATTTTTCTTTTTGTCCTCCTTTCATCTTTTTTCTTATCCCTAACTTTTGCCTGGACTGACTCCTTTTGAGTTTCTTTTGATTTTTTTAGTCCAGCGGGATGCCCTCATTTTTGCCTAAGTCATTTGTCTTGAAGTTGTGACTTAGCGGGCTTTTGATTCTTTCTTCTTTCTTTTTTTCGAACAAGTCGTGTGACACTGGTTGCCTGACTCATTGGAGAATGATGTGACTGTTTCACTCTTGATTTAACCATTGTGGTTTTTTTAGGCACGACCTCTAGAGGTGGGATTGATCCTCGAACGGACACTCCTTTTGGAATTTGGACGCTCGGTCAAATTAGTTAACACCTACCCTGCCCCAGGTTAAGATTGAGGGTTTTCCATTCACAGAAAGAAACTCCTACTATAAGGCTCAAAGGGGTTGACAAGGGATTATCTTCCTTATAACTCCGGTTTTTAGGGATTTGAAACAATGCCTGTACATCATCAACAGGTTTTATTTCAAAAGCATACAATCAGAAGCTTGCATGTCGTTCATTTTCGTCATCCTCCCCGAATTCCTCTTAACCAGGCGTTGGACATTTGTAAAAACAATTAGTGAACACGACTGGATTTAATCAAAACATGCATATTTATTTCATTATCATCAATTGAAATGAAAACAACAAGTTTTACAAACAAGATCGTAATTCAAACATGAAAGAAACTACAAACGTAAAGAAATGACAAGATAAAACAAAGAAAAACGCCAGCTTCCGAGAACCGGGCTTTCACATCTGTCCTGCTGCTGAACTAGCTATCTTCACAATCAGTTATGAGAGGCAGCCTGCCGCTGTTCTGATCTACTTTTAACGGCCCACACGAACTATAGAACTCCTCTTTGCCCCCCATATTCCAGCCTATTCATGGTTTGGCATTGGTTTTTGCATAATGTTGGGACCTTCCTTCCCAAAATTGATGGCTGAGCTATCAAGCAAATCTTGCACTTTGTGCTTGAAAGCTAAACAATTCTCGATGTTGTGCCCGGGTGCACCAGAGTGAAAATCACAATGCTCGTTGATGTCGTACCCTACTGGTGGCGTGCCAGTCGGCGGCGCTAAGGTTCTCTTTTCAACTAGCTGTAACTTCAATAGATTCTGAAGGAGCTCTGCGTAAGATACTGGCGGTACCTCAAATACCCTCCTCGGCCTTGGAGCCTGAAACCGACGCTGATTCTGATTAGGCTGATGCTGAGCCTGCTGCTGTTGTTGAGGTGGTCCCGGAATAGTCACACTTGCAACTTGAGGCTGTGGATGCCGGTTCTGATTCCTATTTCCCCGCTGAACGTTATACACTGCATTAGCATCACCTTGCCTTTTACCACCGAAGGCTTTCTTGGTGCTTTCAGCTGAAACAGATTCTCCCGGTTGAATCTTACCAATTTTTATCCCGTTCTCTATACGCTCCCCCATCAGGATCAGCTCGGAGAAGGTACTCATTGAGAAGTTGAGCATCCGGTCATAGTACATCCCTGAGAATGTCCCTACGAACAAGTCCATCATTTCCCTCTCGACCATAGGTGGTTGTACTCTCGCAGCCAGGTCACGCCATCTCTGGGCGTACTCTTTGAAGCTTTCCTTGGGCTTCTGGGACATGCTTTGCAACTGAACTCTGTTAGGAGCGAGATCGTTGTTGTATTGGTAGTGCTTCACGAAAGCTTCCGCCAATTCCTTCCAAGTTCTGATCTGTGTTGGCTCCAGGCTCATGTACCACTCCAATGACGGCCCTGACAAGCTGTCTTGGAAAAAGTGCATAAGCATCTTTTCGTCGTCCGAATACACAGACATCCTTCTGTAAAATGAACGGACATGCACCCTCGGGCACGTGTCGCCTCTATACTTATCAAAAGATGGCGCCTTGAATTTCAGAGGTACCCTCAGCCCTGGTACCAACCCCATGTTAGACATATCCAGTCCCACAGCGTTCTGATTAGCCAGACCATTTACCTTTTCTTCCAACAATCTCATGCGGAGGCTGTCCCCTGTAGGCCTCCCGTAGCCTTCATTATGACCTGAGAAAACGTCTTCCTGATGGTCCTCCCAACGAGGTATCTCTTCATATACAGCATGTCCAGCGTTACGGCCCAGACCTGCTTGGAAGTACCCGGGGTTACCCCTCAGGTTGCCCATATCCTGGCCGTTGTTCATACCCATTCCATATCCTGCGTTACCATAACCATGGTCTCCGTATCCAGTTTTGGCGCCAGCCACATTTCCATATACCACATTCATACCCTGAAAGCCCTGATTACCATTGCCGCCATTCAGCCCGACGTTCTCCGCACCCAAGTTGAAACCCTGGTTGACGTTCCCTACGAACACTCCTGCAGTGTCTCCGTTAGTGTTACCAGTGTTTCCGTTCCCACCAGCAGGACCAGCTTCTCCGTTGTTCAGCCCAGCGACTTGAATGTGATCAGCACTTTGATGATTTTCAACCCTGGGAGAGTTAGCCACGTTTTCACCATGCGGGGTACCATTGTTCTCAGCACGAGCAACCAACGGCTGCACTAGACTCTGCAACTGTTCCTGTCCCTTGGCGATAGTCTCCATGGTTTGCATGAACAGGGCCATCCTGTCACGCATCTCTTGCATTTCAAGTTGCATGGCGTCCATGATCTTCTTCTGGTTGATTCTTGTAGAGTAACTGTGGACCCGCCTTTCTTCAATCCTGAAAATACCTTGAACGGATGCGGGAGATAAGATACACGGCTCACAAACCTGTAATGCAAATATGAGTATGTATGCAAAATGCAATGATAAATGGGTATGCAAACAATGCAATGCAAACAACTGCAACAGGGGGTCAAGTGCCCTGAATAAGAAGCCCAAGTCACACCAAGAACAGGTCTCAGACAGACCCTCCAATACTCATCAAACTCTGGTCTCAGACAGACCTCACAAAGAACTCCAGCCTGGTCTCGGATAGACCCGATAATATAACCCATACCTGGTCTCTGACAGACCTCATAACATAACTCCAACTGGTCTCTGATAGACCTCATACCATAACTCTGGCTGGTCTCTGATAGACCTCACAACTATCCATAAATACCAAGGATCTCTGATCAAGAAATAACCGGAATGTGAAGGTCTAGTTACCTGCATATCCCCAAACCCTCTCACAGGTGGATGTCCTAGTAACTGACAAAGTATGGCATCCTATGCGGTCGTCGGCGTCACAGACTTTCAGGAGTGACGATACGATTCCCAGAAGGAGTGGCATCATCACATCCTGAAGAGGCCTCACTTAGCCAACTTCCAAATGATCGGTCCCCAGAGTCGACAATCCAACTAACCAGCAACCCGAGCCACCCAAAGGGCAGGACAGGAGGCCAACCAGAAGAACCTCGTCTGAGCGTAGATTTCGCGGGACACTAGGACATGCAAAGCACGTGCGCGCCCACTAATCTCTACTCTAAGTCTAGGTGCACTCAAGCCCAGGTCCGACTTATCTCTCCATCATGGAACACTCGTCACAACCCCACAATACAGCAATAATAATGATAATATAATGCTGAAAGGTAAATACAGAAATGTAAATCCATACAAAAATCCTCGACGGGCAAACAAACGCTAGGATTGACTCTCTTAAGGGACGTTGGATCCCAAATGCATAAGGACCATCGCAGTCCTTAGCAACCAGAGACTCTGGGTTCGGTCCCCAGCAGAGTCGCCAGCTGTCGCTACTGCGAAAATCGGCGCCGGCTGACAGAAGAGTCGCCACCGTGCGTTATTTATCCCAACGGAGGGAAAGGAAACGCTCGAAGTAAACCTCGCGAAAAAGGGAAAGGTATGGTCATCGCAACCAAAACCTGGGTTCGGGAGTCGGTTACGCAAGGGGAAGGTATCAACACCCCTCACGTCCATCGTACTCGATGGGATCCACGCTTGCTTGATTTGTACGGATTACACTTCTATCTAAACTAAAGGATGAGGTCTGAAAAGAAAAGAAAATTTGACTCGGCAAAGTATCGCACTTTATGCCTACGTATTCTCGTCTGGAACGAGAAATCAGAGTCAACGTAGTTCGCCTAACTACGGGGAAGGTGGGTGAAGGTTGCTCGCTAGGATGTCGCATCCTATGCCTACGTACTTCCACACTGCATGGAAGATCAGAGCAAACGTAGTTCGGGCTACGCCCGACACAAACTGTTCAAGTGTTTTTTATGAAAAATCTCACCTTAAACAAGGGTTTTCTTATTGCAAAAAGGTTGATGTCTGTTCAAATCTTTTGACGGAAGAAATGAATTAATCTCTGTTATAACCTTTATTAATGTTTTTCTGTTGTTTTGAAGGAAGAAGAGATGACACTCTACAAATCCTAGGGTTAAAAGGGAATAAAATCTACCCTAATGTTATCATGCATGGGTTAACTCCTAATGTCTATCACATCCTCCCTTGAACAAGGAAGAATGGAAGTCCTACGGGAAAGGAAACGAAAGGAAGAAACGGAAATACAAGTAATAACCGCATACAAGTGAACATGAATATAGCAATGGTAAATGCAATGCAAAGGAGGGAGGAAGGTTCATCTCAACCTCAAGCCCATTCATGGATGGAATAAGAAAATATCAAGTGATCATATGCAAAGAATCGAGTGAAAACTCCGAATGAAACGCGTAATCCACTATTTGGAATCGCAACGTGCTATCATGCAAACAAGTCGATAATCGGGCAAGCTACACATACAAATAACAGCCACCTAAGGGTCTTCCAATACCTCTAACCTATCTATAATAAGAAATATAAGCCACGACGTTCATCACGCAAACACAAAGCGGCCGTTGGAGCCTTAACAAAAATAAAGCCCGTTCGGAAGTCCAAATTACAAGTTCGAATACAAAACATAAGAAAAATAGCAAAAGGTGCTAAAAAATTTAAATAAAAATCTCCAATGCCCTACATCAAGCTACAAACCAGGGGTGAGAGATACCACAAAAATATCCAAAGATAAATGGTCAAACAAGATGAAAACATTGCAAGTTATCTCATGTATACCAAAGGAAAGATTAAAGTGGAGCATGTTAAAGAAAGCATCCAAAACCAATTAAAATGGTACAATAAAATTCCCACAAAAATATATCACAATACCTCAACGTGTGTATGAGATCCCTGCAAAAGGATTGATATTTAAATTGTGTTTTGATAGGTCAAAGAAATTCAACAAAATTATAGCACCAGCATTGGCCTTTTTATGACGACCCAAATGTAAAAACTCCAAAGAAAATGTCAAAAAATGGTAAAATTATAATTCCAGTTTTATTAAATCCTAGACATCTTAAAGATTCAGCACAAAAAAATGGGGATCAAAAAGACTAGTTTTCCTATTTTTTATGATTATTTGAAGTCAGCATATAAAACAGAAAAATTAAAAGAAACATGGCAATAGGAAAATAAAAGAAAATAACATGAATAAATAAAAGTGGCATGAGGCTTTTGTGGCCGATTACGTGGCGCAGTGAGAGGCGTTGGATGAATGGAAGAAACCTTGACTTGGAAATGCATCCGACGGTGTTAACACCTTCTTCTCCAAATCAAAATTTTTAACTTTGTGAATAGTAACCCGCAGCCCCATGAACATGAGTTTTTTGCTACTTTGAAGCACCATAACTCCATCAATAATTATCCGTTTCGCACCAAATTTTGGTCAAACTTGAAGGAAAAAAATCAAGGAATCCAAATATGGTCTTAGATTTTCTTGAAACTCTCTCTAACTCCCAAAACGTGGCACCTCAAGAAAAACTCAAGAACCAAAAATTGTCATAAAACTCATCTTTTTTGTACTAGAATCCATGTAGGAGATGAGAGCAATGGAATGCAATAAAAATAATGCAAGAAAGACTCCTAAATAATGAGTTATGTCGAATTCTTTATACCTCTGAAAAATGGCTTATGGAGCTTCACTCGATCACCAATTCTTTGAGAAAATGATGTAGAATCACTCAACAATACTTGGTGAATATGTTTGAAGCCTTGACAAGTCTTGAATTGATGAAAAAGTGAAAATTGGAATTTGAGTTTTCACCACTTTTTCATGTTACTACAAGGTTCCTCTTGCTCCAATTCTCTCAAAAAAAATGATGAACCATCTCTATAATTGTTGTGTAATTGATTGGTGAAGAGAAAAAGTATGGAAAGTGAGAGAAAAAAAGATTGAAAAAAATGGAAATTCCAAAATGTGAAAGTGTGGGAAAAATGGAAAAAAAAAATTCAATATGATTTGAAAAATGGATTCAACATCAACCATCACCAACCTTTACTCTTAATAATCTCAATCCAATATATAGATGATGATTAACAAACTTAGAGGTTTCTAGAATAATCTTGGAGGATTCTAGAAAGTTGTGGAAATTTCATGAACTTCTCATGCCATGATACTTTGAATATCTCTTATATCATGCTTGCACATTTCCAAACTTATGTCAAAATCTCCTTACATGAGATATGGGAAGTGTATGTAAGCTCCTTGCCTTGAAAATTCATCTTGTGCCAAGTTTTCTATACTTGCCTTATTATGCAAGTAACAAAAATACAAAGCAAGTCCAATTTTTAAACCCTAACTCAAAAAAGTGGCTGAACCAATGTCTTTAAAATGATGTTTGGAATCCATTTGGTATATTGGATGACCCATATTGGATTTGTAGATCTCCCAAACCAATTTTTCATTTCAACTTTTTCAACTTATAAGCCATTTTCAAGTCATTTGCACCAATTTTAAAATTCCATTCTCTAAGCTTTTCCAAACTTTCACACCTTCTTTTCTAGCCTTAAAATCCCATTTTGAACAAGTTTGATGTTGTGAAGTTTTTCATTTGAAGCTTCCTTGTATGAGTTTTAGGCATATACTAAGAATGACCTGTAATCCTCAAATGACCAAAATACCCTTTGCTTGCCAAGACCATAAGTAGAGTTCCATAAATCATATGAAGGGATACCATACCATTATAGAAATCTAAGACAATAAGGAACAATTCTCATGTTGTCCAGAAATCCATTTGAAGTATCCTTGAAAGTCAGAAGTGGCTTGGAATACAGACAATTTTCACAGACAAATTTCAGTGCCCTCAGATGACTTGTAACTTGCAAGAGCCATAACTTGAGTTCTATAAATCATCTTGATGACTTCCACCCCTCAAATTAAAGCTATGAAGATACTATACAAGTTTCATGTGGACCAAGAATTCATATGAAGCTTGCATCTTGAGTTACACTGCTTTGAAGTTTGACCTAAATCAGGGGATTTTACATTGAAACCCTAATTTAGTAACTCCAGTTCTCCTTGACTCCTCTTGATTTTTATTTATCACAACATCATATCCATATCCCTATAGCAAATAATGAATCCCACATTCTTCAAATGACCCTTGATGCCCTTCAAAACACTTCTTTGACCTAGAATTGACCCAGTGCTGACCCTAGTTGACTGACTTCAACTGAGGCTCTTGCAATCATTCAAATGACTTGGTTCTCCTTAAAGATGATTCTCTAGACTCTTCATAACATCCATACACACCTCATGCTCTTGGCTCATAGCTCACATTTCCTCTGATGATCCCCCACTAGCCTCACGATAGGAGAGAATTCACTGATCAACCTGGCAGCTCTTCAAAGCTCAAATTCTTCCCTGATGACCTGAGTAGTCTTGAATATGAATGAAACCCTTGGATATACCTCTTGAAATAAGAACAGCACTTGATCCCCTGATTAAGATAGCTTGCCTATGCAGATGAATACATTATGTACATGATGACAATGCAAATGACTATGCAATTGAAACATAAACCTAGGTTAGAAAAGGTTGGGCAAATTTTGGGGTGCAACAGATACCAAAGAGACTTTCATACTTCAAGTTATTGCAAGATATTGAGATTGACTCTGAAGGGAAAGTCATACAGTGTGTCATGATGGTAGACTCTAAGGTGTGGTTGGACGCCATGAAGGAAGAACTTGAGGTAATCGAAAGAAATAAGACATGAGAATTGATTGTTCTACCAAAGAAAAAGAAAGCCATATGTGTGAGATGGGTTTTCAAGATAAAGTTAGAGCCAGATAGGTCAGTTTCCAAGTATAATGCAAGGTTAATAGCTAAAGGATTCCTATAAAATTATGGTTTAGATTATTCTAAAGTGTTTTCACCTATAGCTAGACATGAAACCATAAGATTGGTTATTGCTATAACTGCAAATAGGAACTGGCCTCTGATACATTTAGATGTAAATCCAAATTTTCTAAATGGTTATTTGAAAGAAGAAGTTTATGTGTTACAACCTCATGGGTTTGTGATAAAGAACAAATAAGGGATGGTGTACAAGCAGCATAAATCCTTGTACGGGCCGAAACAAACTCCAATGGCTTAGAATCTGAAAATTGATTCATTTTTCTAGCATCCAGGATTCATAAAATGTGAAATGAAATATGGTGTGTATATGTAGCATACTTCTAATGGCAATGTGATTCTGGTGTGTATTTATATATATGACATACTTCTAACATGGAGTTGTACTTTTAAGATAAAAAAGTTCAAAAAGGTGTTTATGAATGCATTTGATATGACTGATCTTGGAAATGTGATATATTTTTTATGGATGGAGATTTTCAATATGAGCAAACTAGTAAGGTTGATGATAAACAAAAAAATCAGTCATATGTCTTGCCAATAATTCAGTCTTGCATGGAATAAGCAAACACATTGATACTAAGTATCATTTTCTGCGCAATAAAGTTCATACTGGAGTGTTTGAGATTGTTCAAGTCAGCACTCAGAACTAACTTGCAGATGTGTTGACCATGACAATCAAAACTGAATACTTCATCAATTTAAGGGATGAAATTGATGTTGTTTACTTTTAATCTTGAATATGAATTAAGGGATGATGTTAAATCTAATTCAAATTCAAGTTGTTAGTTTTCATTTCATTTAACATTTGTGTTTTCATTTGGTTTGCATTTGAATTTGGGTCAATGTATATAAACTCAAAGTTAGTTACATTTGTAATAGTTTTGTGAATTTGAGAAATTGAGTTGGAAATTTTAGTTACAGTTACAGTTTCTCTCTTTCTCTCTCTGCAATTTTTTTCATATTCTTCTTCTTCTTATGCAACAATGGAGTTTTGTTGTTAACTCCAACATTGAGAACATATGATGCTAATAGAGGAATTGCTTCATAGATGATTCATTTCAAAGGCATTGCTTGATCTTAACCCCAAACGATCTTATTAGAGGTAAAATTTGATAGACATTTTGTACTTGTGGATTAACTTAACTTGCTTGGTAATCCAATTGTTGATACACTTATACACTTTATATAAGAGGCATTGTTTGTCTAACATATATATATATATATATATATATATATATATATATATATATATATATATATATATATATATATATATATATATATATATATATATATATATATATATATATATATATATATATATCATTTTTATTCATCTGTTGTATACTTCTTTGTCTCTCTTACTTTTAGAATGTTCGAAACAGGGGCAACAAAGATTAAAAAATATAAATGTGTATTTAATACAAACTAAACATATTTCTATGATTTTATGCAGCTTAAGTGCATTGCTTTCATGAATGTGTATTTTATACATAATTAACACATTTATGGATTATGGCATGGCTGAAATGCATTCCATGATTGATCGCGTATCTGATATACACTTAATGCATTTGTGCAATTATGATACGAGTTAAACACATGCCTCACATGACTTCTCATCTGAGGCATATCAAACTCATTTTTGCATAGCTGACACATCCCTCCTTAGGATCTAGATAGTGCAATGGTGTATGTGGTAGATGTAACGCCCCATAATGCTTTCGGGATTAACGACTGACCCCACAAACCAACACGGGTATTTTCAGCTTGCTTTTTCCTCACTCACATGCTTTTTGAGAAACTTCCCAGAAGGTCACCCATCCCTAAATTTCTCCAAGTCAAGCATGCTTAACTATGGAGTTCTTATGAAACGGACTACTGAAAAGACGATGCATCTTTTTTCAGTATCCCATTCCATAAGAACTCCAAGTTAAACATGCTTGACTTGGAGCAATTTAGGGATGAGTGACCTTCTGGGAAGTTTCCCAGAAAGCGTGTAAGTGAGGATAAAGCAAGTTGAAAAGACACGTGTTGGTTTATGGGGTCAGTCGTTAATCCTGAAAGCATTCTAGGGTATTACAGTAGATCCCTAAGACATCCACCTCAATACGAGTCAAGCCTCGAGGGTAGGGACAAGGATCCTACCCTTGGCCTAAGAACAGTCATCTATGACACAAAGCACATTACAAAATTTCGACCATATCACACTGGTTTCGTCGATCCCAAACATCACCCTAGGGAAAGTAAGCAAATCGCTTAACACAATATGCAAATCAATGCTCAACTGCAACAAATGCTAAATGCAACGAGCAAGTATAGCAACAAAAAATGATAGCTAACATCATTCGATGTGTTTAGTCGCAAATCACAAAAGTAGGGAAATTCTCGAAGCACATTTGCCACTTTATTACAATCAAATGATATGTTTCCTTCGTAAAGTAAGATTTTATGACTCTCACACCCAAAGTAGATATCCCGCTGTATCCGTTGAATGTCAATGGTCCGACCTAAATAAACTTTGCAGGGTAAAAGCGCAAGCCACAAAGTTATAACTATTTGTAAACAATGACAATCATAAATCAAGACAAGCGCAAAACTTTAAAGTGAATATCACTTGAATCATCAAGGTAAAATATTTTCCTTAAGCGTTAAATACCATTACACCTAAGGCACAAAAATCCTGGGAAGCATTGTAGGAAATTAAACAATACAAAGCAAAAGAAATTTAAGCCAGAGCATTTGGAGCTGAGGTACTAGGACCACCTTCCCGAGTCATTCCAAGAGTATACTTAAATGGGTCCAACATCTCAGCCAAAATTATAGCATTGGGGTTGAACCTCCTCGCATGTTCCACAACTAGCTCAAGGACTCCAAGCATGTCTTATATAGTCTACATAAGAGAGTCTCCGAACGCTCGTTTCAAACCTTCCACCTCATCCTAGAGAGCTTTCAAGGCCTTTGCATGAGCCTCATTTTCCTGAAGAAGGGTTTTCATGTGCTCTTCCACCTGACCAGTCTTTTCCTCAACAGAATCAGAAGCAAACTTATACCACTTGTCTGTGTCCTTGAGGGAATCCTCCAACTTAGTCACACTAGTAACTAGATTAGAAAGAGAGCCGTGTATTTTTGTTTCCTCTTGCAAAGAGTAGACAACTTTAACCTTCTTTTGTAGCATAACAAGCTCCTCCTAGAGAGTAATGCACCTCAGTTCCATAGATTCGACATTCCCTTTCCAAGTACCCTTTTCCTTGGAGGGATAACTTGGGGCCAAGGCATCTCCCCATCTAGAAAAGACAAGAGAGAAAATAGAAGTAGTTATGAACATGTTGTGGGCAAGCTTTGAAGGCAGCTCCATATTATCCACCTCAGAGAGATAATGAACGAAGGATAAATCCGACGTTGAGACAATAATGGTCTCCTCCTCATGAGTCCAAGCAAGCTAAGAAAAAAGGAAATTCGACACCCACATGAAAGGAATTACCTCCATAGAAGCATCACCTTCAGCAACGCGAGTCCATTTTGGAGAACCCTCATCCCGGGGAGATTGTTGTTCCTCATCACGGGCACTCTTTATCAAAATCTGAGGCGGGGTTGATTCTTCCACTATTGAAGTAACCGTAATGTTCACAAGTTAATCCACCTCGAGATCAGAAGCAAAAACCTCTATAACTAGGGTAGGAGAAAGATCCTAAGCAGGAACAATAGTCACCAGAAGAACGGGGGCAGAGGAAGAAGTCCCAGTATTCACCACAGTCCGAATACTTTGAGCATTTGCAAGAATGTGGAACAACTTCAACTTGCTTACCTTGTCCATGCTATCTGTAAAACTCAATCACACATGTAAAAAAATAAAGGCACGAAGCCTCCACACTCATTAAAAATCTTTCTCCTCTTCTTCTAGCTAACTGCACTCAAGATAACATGAGTGTTAATTCGTCTTTTTTTCTCCTTGGTAGGGGACACCTCACCGTGACCGAACCCTTCCTTGTAGTTGAGCCCCTGAAAGCAAAGATTGGATTTCCTCCTTTATTATTACCTTCCACAGAGAAAGAGAATCAAGATTGGTATAATAGGAGTGAACATCCCAGTTAAAGTGATTCTTGGACAAGTACTTTGGATACAAAATCTGACAGAAGCGAGGAGAATCGGTAAGGAGATAGTACAAAATGTGATGGGCCACAAGGGTGAGAGGTTATACTAGTAAAAAAAGGCCCTAGGAAGTCGCCTCGGTCCAAAGTAAATGGGTAGAACCAAAGGTTGACCGAATGGAAATAAATAAGCTCCTAATTACAAAAGTTGTTTGGGGAAGTACTCCATGGATGGAAAAGATCATAAAATAAGCTAAGAGATGGATTCCGGGATTTCTGCTTAACACAAAGTTGTAACACCCTTATTTATGTCTTTGATCCCGGATGAAGTAGGAAAAGAGCAACTTTTAAATATTTTAGGACGTCTACCTCAAATTTAAAAAGGGCAGCCGAAGTCCTATTCTTGTAAACAAACACTCATAGAATGGGACCACACAATCATCAAAAGAACTTAATGCCCTCTATTCATTTGATAGTGGAAGGAATAACTACTCCAAAGAATTGTCGAACATAATTTTTGCATATATCCTCATGATAACTTTTTCATGTAAGAAAAAAAAATTCAAGTAAAATATAAATATGGACAATGAACTTAACTTTAAAAAAAATTCAAATTATTTTAATTTATTCTTCAAAATATTAATTTTGATGTTAATTTTTAAATAAATACATATGTCAGTACTTCATTATGTCAACTAATATTAAGTGAACAAGTTAAATTATTGATAAGCCTCCAAAATCACCTCACCTTTTTCTCACTTACTTTTTTCCTTTTGGTTCCCTGCACATGGCAAGCAAATGATTGTCCCTCCTTTGTATTTTTGTCGTGAAACACAACTTTCGTAAGAAATGCATAAGGATCTACGATGACACAATGTGAAACTGTAACAAAACAAAGGCCAAACATAACATATCGCAGTAGAATAAATACGTGATGGGATTGTATTTCAAAACCAAGAGAAGAAATAAATACGTGACTTCTAAAATAAGCACTTTTATTTCAATTATTTAAAAAGCTTCCCCGCCGCACCCTCTCTCTCGCGCCAATCCAAAATCCTTATTTGTCACGTGATGGGCCCACTGAATACAGCTGTAATTGCTGTTCCTCACTTTCCATTATTGAATTGAGTATTGACCCATCGGTAACTAACATGTTGTGATCCATTTCCATATCAATGCCATGTTCCATTTCCACGGTTTTATTGGATGATTTAAAAAAAAAATTGGTATCTTTCTATTAACCTAGATATAACAATGATAATATTAATTAAAGGAATACGCATTACAATATTCTGTGGACTGTGGCTCCATAGAAATGGAGTAATTGTATAGCGTATTGGGTTAAGAGGAGAATAAGGTTGATGATGGTGATTGATGAATGATGATGTAAATGGTTTTGTGTTGCTTTTTGGACGGTTTCATTATGAATACAGACAAAGACAATGCTGCACTACTGCTCCGTCCAAACACACACCAAAGGCCATCACGTTCTGGTGGTCCTTTTCACCTCTTTGTTTTTAATTTCATTTCTCAAGGGGAGGCTGATTTTTTTTATTATTTTACTCCTTATCACAAGGTATTATTTTTCATTTTCACACAAAAAAATAAATACTCTCAATCAATCTATTATCGCATTTGACTTTTTGGCCGTAGTAGAAAAGATGATAAATATAACCTATGCTTTTATTTTTAAACTAATGTTAAATTCCCAACAAAACAGATCAGATCGGTTACTCTTATAATGTTGACTAAATTAAATTACACAAACTTAGCTGTTTTTGCAACCGCTAAATCAATCTCAACCTCACAATTTCACATGTATACACCTAATCATTGATAAAACTATCCTAATAAATGAATAATACATGCGCCTCTGACCAAAGTAGAGAATATAATGTTGGTTTTATTTTGAACTATATGCCATGTGAGAAAAATAAAACTTGCTCTCTTGTTTTGTCTAGAACATTTGCAAGATATATCACGAGTTTTGAACTTTGGAGCTTATGAGTGGGGCCATTTGTTCTCAACTTATTTGGCTTCATCATATTTATATGCAATAATGCATATGCCACCGGATATCCTTTAACATTTTATTTTTTAGAAGCAAAGACATATCAATAAAAGATTACTAAACCCTAATATTTTATTCTTTAGAAGCCAAAAATACTATATATTAATGAGAGCTACCTAATATATGCCACCAGATAAGAATACCACGTCAAATTACAAGTCACGTACCTAGACAACATTTAAATTAAGAACAAGCTAACTCTTAATGTAAATATTTTTATATATAAAAAATAATATAAGGGCTTGTACAAATTAAAGACACTTAAAATGATTAGACTTGTGTTTTATACTTTTAACTCCATAAACTAAAACACATATGTTATTTAAGAGTGAGATCATTAGTAATGATGCATTGATGGATAAGGGAAATGGTAATGTCACGAGATAGAGGAAGTCAAGTTAAACGTGAGGTGACATGTACACTCGATAACAGGAAGAAACACACACCACTTGCAAGAAAAATTGAATAAAACGAGTCAGAGTCACAATGTATTTGCTAGTAGGATGAGTTTTGCTGGTAAATAAGTACTCATTGTATTTTTAATTTTTTTTACACAGAATCAATCAAACATAGGGTTGGACATCGGTCGGTTTGGATTTGATTTGGGTCCAATATGTCAAACCGGCCAAAATCATGGGTAGATTTGGTAGGTCCAATTTCGACTGAAATTTTAATCGATTTGATCAGATCGGTTTAATCAGTTGATCGGTTAAAATGGATCGGTTTGTTCGATTAACCATAAGTAAGTTGACACGTAATTATAAAAGTTTTAACTGACAGTAAGAAAATCATAAGTTGTATTAAATTGGTATACCAATAGAAGTTTTAAATTGGTATCTATTACAAATAGTATTTCAATGCAATTTGTATCTATTTCAATGCAATTTGCTAGAGGAACCACAAAAATAATAACGCATTTCATTGTGTGTCTGAGTCTGACTTTTTGGTTAATGCGGCTACCTCCCTCTCCTGCTGTTTCTTCAGATGTGTTTGCGCGGTTGAATTCACTATCTTGATGAAGAAGTTCATGAGCATGAGCCATACCACAGTATTCCAGATTGAAGTACAACCACTAGTAACTTAAATTTCTCAGCACTCTTTAGTGCACGACCACCAGTAACTACAACTCGTGCACTTCCAAGATCGGTCCTTCGTCATCCTGAGAAGTTTGGGATACAAACCTAGACTTGTCCAGATCTGCCAAAATAGTGAAGACTTTAAGTTTGTGTTGCCTTTTGCAACTGTTCAATTATCCAAGTCCAAAAGGAAAGTAATTGATCAAATTGATGTAAATTACTAAGTATAATTCCCTGATACAGATGATCCATTGATCTTTGTAGCATCTAACAAGGATCTATAGTTAACAGATAAATAAGGACAGACAGTTCCTACTAACCTTTTCAACTTTCCCAAAAATAAAATGTTAAATGCATAAGAAAACAGACCTTCGTTAAAGGTTGAAAGATCAACCTGAGATATGGAAGCCTTATCAGATTTTGAGTCAACAGACTTCTGAGAAACAGGAAAAGATGTGGATCTAATTGTTAATATACAAGGACTGGCACCAGTATATCGCACCGTATTAAGTGCATTTCCAGCATATATTGGCCTGTATGAAATTAAAATATTATCCAGTCAGATAAAGAGCCCAACATTTATATTTCATAATCAGGTTCATAATGTATAACTCAAATACAAGAAGCAAAGCATGTTGCACCAGTCAGCTGTAAAAGCCATAAAATCTAAAAACCAAACATGCATCCCTACTTTGTAAGCCATCCTTGCAACTCTATAAATGTGTCTGCGTGCAAACTTATTCCTTTTAGTACTATGCCTTTATCTATGAAGGTGAATTTTAGTGGCAGCACAGATAAACTCATTTCAAGAATACCTGCTCCTTAAAGCTTAAGCGGTTATCAATGTACATCATATTTTCACTATTTCTAAACTTTATTTATTGTGTCGTAAGTGTGGACTTCAGAGATCATCGGCTATATACAGGAACCAAAATTTATGGTGTGTCATTTTCAGTCCTCGTCTAAGAATCACGACTCAACATTAGTTCAAAACCTGTCCTGATGTCTTTTATCAATAATAACTAGAAGCTAGCTATGGTAAATACACTATACACCCAAACAGAAACACCTATCAAAAGTTTGAAGAATATGTCCTCAAAGAGTCCAGGTTTACAGGTTTTTCATTTGTCTACATCATAATCCAGCTTACTACTGGAGCTAAGTATCACACTTTGTTTAAAATAGCTATTGTATATATTTAAAATAGTTACTAACATTATTGACTATTGAGCTAAACAAAAGCTTGTCATACTAAAAATGTGGGCGAGTAGAACATGCCTGGTTTTATAGCTGCGCTGCTGTACTTTTATTATTTTTATGCAACTAATCTTGTCAGGGATTCATGATACATGGCAGCGATGAAGATTAAGAAAACAATGCATCACCTACATTTTTAGCACTAAGAATCTCAAAATAATATAGTCAGAATTTTGATTACATAGATTAACTAGAGTTCTAAATGATAAAATGGTTTCTTTTCTTGTCAAACATGATCCAAAGGGAGTGAGGTCTCCCACGAATCTATAATATGAACATGATAGTTGCAAAGCAGGAGACGAATGGAATAGGCTAACAAATCAGAGGATCTTGTCAAATAGGCTAACAAATCAGAGCACAGAATTTACACAGTAACGATAACAATTCCATGGCCGAAGAAGGTCAACCTTAGTTAAGTGTAAGCATCAATCATGAGTATCTAATAAGTGACCAGTGTGGAATTGTGCAATAAACAACATGGTTCTTTTTTACTAAAACAAAAAGTGAACATGAAAGTAAGAGTGAGTCACAAAAGTTAATGCACCTTACAAAAGTATGAGAATCAGGAATTCCTGTGACATCAGTAACCGGAGAAACATCTAAAAGAGCAGCAACACGCGGCATGACATTTTTACCAAAGGAACTTGAAGCTGCAATTATATGAGAGTAACCATCTCTTTGTTGAACCAAATGGACTAGTTTAGCCCAAGGTTCTGCTAGTTGATTTTTGAACACTTCTGAATCCGCCACCAGCACCTACACCACAAGCAGCATACCCTAAGTAACAAATTAATTTGAAGCCAAAATTGATGAGATAGAAATTACCTGAAACCTTACCTGCATCATTCGCGTGTCAAAACGGCCAACGAACACCATCACTAATACTAGAAGATCAAAAACAGTTTTGAATAAATCAGCAGATGTTCTGCATAATTTATCAAGTATAACCATACAATCATGATCATCTCCAACACCTCAATATATAAGAAAGAAAGTGATATGGAAGAAAAATATTATACACAGTCACATACCCAGAGTACCAAGGAACCATATCCAAAAAGTCAGGCTTCATCTGCTTCTTCTTCAACTTCTAAAATTCTTTAACAGAAAGAGGGTGAGCGAGAGCCCAACTGTTGATTTTTAAGACATTAAGATAATGAGAATCAGCACTTGAACCAGCATTGAAATAATCAATCAAATTAAACAAAGAAGCAGAAATGAAAATCAGAGTTACCAAGGAATAAGCCCAGCAAACAAGCTTGCTAAAGCACTACTTTGAATTCCGACGTCATGAAAGGTCAATGTTGAAAAATAAAGAACTCCATTTATGCCTGCAAACTACTGAAGTACAAAAAGAGCACCTCCAATGAAGGCAACTGTAAACACAGAAGAAAACCCATTATGCGGAAAATCTGTATACACCCAAATTCAAATCTCAAATTATTACTAACTCAGAAAAAAAACAAAACAATCAAACTCAAAAAGCAGTGAAAATTACCAAAACAGGTCTGGATTCATCGTCATGAACAACCCCAAAAGAAGTGTAAACTCACAGCATTGTCACTGTATTAAACCAATAGTGGATTCCTTACCCAAAACAATAGTGCCCCAAAATTATTACATGGATTCCTAAAACTGATTTACTAATTATAATGGCTTTAATATTATGAGTCATTCAAGACTTCAAAAAAATTCAAAAAGTGGTTGCAAGTACAAGAGAAAAAATGGTTTAGTATGGCTGCAAGTACAATAGAATGTTTGCTGCATATATATATATATATATATATATATATATATATATATATATATATATATATATATATATATATATATATATATATATATATATATATATATATATATATATATATATATATATATATATATATATATATATATATATATATATATATATATATATATATATATATATATATATATATATATATATAAATAGTGGCTGCATATACAATAGAAAAAATTCAGCATATACCTAAAGGTGATTTAAACAAACCCAGCCTGCCCAAGAGCAGTTGCTCCAACAGTAACACCTACACGAAACTCTGCAAGATACCAAAAATATAATGAGGCTAAAGTTATTAAAATAATATTTAAAAAGATAAAGTTTTGTTTCATAAAGTACTTGAAACTATAGAATCAGTTATGTCATATTCTTCAAGCAGATCAATGACTCTTGAGTCGTTCTCGTTAGAAGGCATCAACAAGTTTTGAGAACAAATAAGCGCCTCGGCCATTACCGGACTCAAAGAACTCTGATACATGTCTAAAATTCTCCCCCCCAGTACTAAAAGCACTTTCGGATGCTACACTTGAAACAGGTGTTGCCAAAACTTCCCTAACCAAAGTAGCTAATATAGGATAACATGTGGAATTCTCCTTCCACCATTTAAGAATGTTAAAATTTCCAGCATCTCCCCAACAAGGGTCTCCTAAGTACTTCTCTAGTTCATTTTGATTATCAACCGTGTCTTTCTCTTTCAAGTGTTGTTAAAAAGCATCAGCCCTTGTAAAAAGTGATGGTTTTCTAGTTTGGATGCATGTTTCTCCATGGGAAGTGCTCCCGGATGGTGCATCTAAGAGGGCAGCCCCGACATTTTTATCATGCTCAAATTTATACCAATTATATAGTTTATATAGACTTTTTTTGACACACTCAACATTTTTCTTAGCAAGTTCACTACCAACCCCATACATGTCATTGAAAGACCACTCAACATAACCAAACTTAAACCTAGGGTCAAAGATCACTCCAAAATAGATAAAATGATTCACTTTTTCAACATCTCCCTAATATTTATCATATTTGGTCCTCATATTAGAAACCATTGGAGCCACATAGGTATTCATGTTCAAGGACGCTTCTTGAAGCTTACACAAAATATCAGACAAGTTATGAAAGGCTAAATGTAACGACACTTCTTGCAAAGATGAAAACAATTTGGTTGCTTCATAGAATGTTTTCAAAAAAAATCACAAAAGCCCTAACTTTTTCCCAACCAGTAGAACAAGGTGGACCAGAATGTTCAAAAAACTCCATGTAGCTAGGATCCTCATCCTTTAACTTTTCAAATGTTGTTTGGAACTTCTCAGCAGCATCCAACATCAAGTAAGTGGAATTCCATCGTGTGGAAACATCAAGGCCAAGTTTTCTTTTACATTTTATCCCTACAATTTCTATAAATTCATTAAACTTCAAAGCACTTTCTGGTGAGGACCTCACAAACCTAACAGCATCGCAAACACTTTCAATAGACAACTCATGATCTTTTTGTCCATCTCTCATAACCAAGTTTAAGATATGGGCAGCACACCTCATATGCAAAAAACTCCCGACACCAATTAAAGAATTCTTGCTCTTAAGTCTTTTTCCCAAGTAAGAAACAACTACATCATTACATGTTGCGTTGTCAAGGGTAATTATTGACACTTTCCTAAGCCCTCATTCCTTCAAAACATCTTCCAATTTTTTTACCAATGGTGTCACCCTTGTGATTTGGAACTAAACTAAAACTAATAATCTTTTTATGATAGATCCATGCATTGTCAATGAAGTGTGCAGTTATGGCCATGTAACTAAGATTTTGAATTGAAGTCCAACAATCTGTGGTTAGTGCATTCCTAGCACAATTAGATTTAAAAAAAGGCTTTAAGTTTTAACTTTTCGGCTAGGTAAAGTTGAAAACAATCCCTAGCAACAATCCTCTTGAATGGATAGTAATTTGTGGTTGTAGTTGTTTGCATAGTTTCTTAAAATCCTCACCCTCTACCACTCTAAAGGAATACTCATCAAGAATAACAAAGGAAGTAATAGCCTTCCTACATACTTGAGAATTGAACCTTTGGCTTGTTGAACCTAAAAAACCAACATCACCACTTACAAGGTTTCTTTGTGTGGGATCTTTCTGTAAAAGGTTAGGGTTTTTGTGACACATTTTTGAGTGAGCTAGCATGTTGGATGTTCCATGTGTTTTAGGGTCGCATCGGTATCTTTTGTGACAATGTTTACACGCGGCTATTGGTTCAGGTTCATCAGGTAAAATGTTAAAGTCTAACCAAATAGAGGAAGTTTTCCTAGTTCCACTAGCATTAACTTGTCTTTTTTTCCTAGCAGGGGGGACGTGAGGAAGTGCAGATTCTACTTGTGTAGGTTCAACATGGGAAACAGGATGTTCCGGCACTGAAAATATTTGGGTAAACTAAAAGAATCAATCCTATTTGGGTAAACTAAAAGAATCAACCCTTGCAAACTAGCATTTTCAGCACCTTGCAAGCTCCTTTCTTCAGCTCCTTGCAAACTAGCATTTTCAGCACCTTGCAAGCTCCCTTCTTCAGCTCCTTGCAAACTTCCTTCTTCAATTCCTTGCAAGTTTCCTTTTCCATGTTCCATCTCCCAATAATCAAAACAAATCAAACAATGAGGAAAAATAGCATGAACAACTACATTTTTGAATAAATAAAAAATATAGATTGAGAGATTGAGAAATGGAGCGAAAGAGAAAGAGAACAAAGATGAGTGCATAAAAATTTACATGACAGGTCGGTGTTGGCGGTGAAGTATTATGTGGTGGTGATGGTGTTAGCTTGAGGTTGAGAGATTTTTAGGGTTGATCAGTGCTCTGTTGTTGTTGTTGTTCTGTTGTAGAGGATGAAAGTGAAAGTGAAACCCTAGACAGTAGATACACACGAGTAGAGAAATTTTGAGTTGGGAATAGTAGCGGTCGGTTTCAGATTTCATTGGATTGAAAATAACCAACCGAAAACATGTGAATCCAACATTTGTCAAACCGGTAACCGAAAAACCGACCCAACCGAACTGCTTCTTCATGGGCCATACGGACTGGTCGGATTGAACCGGATCTCCAATTTTCTGTCCAGTGCTAATCAAACATATCATTTTCTTGTAATTTGTGCATTATATATTTGCTTTATAATTTACTTATATTTTTATTAGTTTAGTAGTTTTAAAAGAATCCAACTTATGTACTAAACACTCTTTGGAGAAGTTGAAAACACTATTATAACATTCTATCAAATATGCGACTAGAATCACATTATTTGAAACGCTAAAATTTGGTATTGAGTAGAATCACTATCTAATTGACATTCAAAAGTACATTAAATCAAATCTATAACATGGTATATAAGAACTGATACATGAATGTTTAATACAACTAATCTGAAATACACAGAGGAAACATAAACATGAGACAACTAGGTCTTCAAGTCTTCTTGCCAAATTCTTAATCCTTCCTCTAATTACATGCAAAGAATAACATAATTGAGGTGATATAACTATATCTCAATGGAGTTGTCTATCTTATAGGTCTACTTGGTTCTATAGGGTGTTAAACATTATTTTCACCTCTATTACTACACTCGCATAATAGATAACAAAATGAGAAAAGGGAAGTTTCTTAGCTTCTCTCAAAATCTGAATGTTGACGCCTTGATGACTCTAGCCCTATAACTCAAGGGTAATCACCACAATGGATGATAGTTACAGTCTCATAATATTTGTCAAATATGGCTAATGGTAGCACCCGACCTCAACTGCACAAAACAATGTCCATCTGATATGGCAATAGTGTCCTAGCCTCTATTGTATGGGTCATCATATCCACCAGATATGGTGCGAAATACTTAACCTCCACTGTATGGATTATTCTATCCATTCTATATGGGAACTAGTATCCTTTCCTCCATTATATGGATCACCCTGTCCACCAAATATGGTCCGACATACTCAACCTTCATGGTATGGATTGCACCGAAGTTCTTCCCACTAGATATGACTTGGAAATACCCTAGCCTTAACTGCGTGGAATATACCATCCACCAGATATGGCTTGACAACACCCTAGCCTACAATGTATGTAGTACACTTTATAGAGCTACACTTGTGACTAAGTCTAGGGCTTTAACATTCACCTAACCATTCTACTTTATTCACTTCGGAATCAACGTTTATCGGTAGATCACTGGCCTCGTAGCACTAACGTGCTTCTAATGGATTCTTACAGTTGGATTCCTCATAAATCTTAGGGTTTTACTCATTTATTAAGTATTATTCATTAGGAAAGCATACATAGACATATCATTAAGCTTTTCACTTTACCTAAATGATTACTCTAGGGTCTTAATCTATCATTATTCGCATATTATGTATGATATCAAGAGTTTCTGGTTCTTACGGACGTAATTTATCTTTCATACTTAATCAAGATATAAATACGTTCTTACAACCGACTAGGGTTTTGTATATTGCACTTAAATTTGGTGAGTCTCCAAGTGTATCTGTCACTTATCCTAGATGACACTTGCACACCTTTTTAATTGTATAATATGATAAACATTCAAACATTGATTAGGTTTTGGCTTGGGTTTATGCCATTTCACCCTAATTCACATACTATTACAACTCAAGCAGTGAAACATGCTTTGTATTTAACATCATTCATACTATCACACAACTTTACACTAAGTAATCATTAATGTAGACTTTGACATGCTAACTTAGTCATAAATAATTATGAGTAAGACATTCAACCATGTTATGACATCATCAATCAACCAACTAGGGTTTATGCATTCCAATATTTATACTAGAACTAATGCCTACAAGCATCATTTTACTTAACCGTAGGATAAAGCATTGAACTATCTTTCCAACGCATCCGACCATGCCTAAAATGGAGTTACAAAAATCATTTTATGGTGGTTACAGGGTGTGCATCGTTTATTGTTTTTGTTCAATCGGTTGTAGGATCTAATTTGCCCAAAAATCACACACAGACAGGGGATCAATCAATTTTACCTATGAAGAAATCTATTGTAGGGTATAGGTTGTCCAAAATTTCAAAGGATCAATCAATTGACTCAAGGGAGCAATTGATTGCTTATGCATTCTGTAAAATGAAATTTGGAAATTTGGAGGATGCCAATTGATTGCCTCCATAGAAAAGTCAAATTCTTTTGGGAATCTATCTAAAAATTCATGCATAAACCCATAAATTCATCCATTAAATCAAGAGGAGGGTGATGAGAATTGTAACACCTCGTTTTTCTAAAAATTATTTATATTAATTAATTATAATTTTGTGTGTATATCTAATTATTATTTGTGTGATAATGGAGATGTGTTAGGGCAACAAGGGTGGGTGACCCTTAGGTAGAGAGTGTGGAGAGTAATTAGAGGTTGGTAGATTTATTTAGAATTATTTAGTTGAATAAAATAATGTTTTAGTGTTATTATTTAAATAAAACATCAAAATAAAAGGAAATAATGAGTTTGGGGTGGAAAGTGAAAATTGTGGAGAATTAAAATAAATAATGTTAGTAATAAGTTGGGTCTTGGTGGAATATTAGAAAGATAGAAATTAGGTTTTTAATTTATGAGGAGAGAAGTGAGGGAAAAAGTTCACGGTAGGTGAAACCTTTGAAATTGGGAAAAAAGAGGCAAGAGAAGATAAAATCAAGGAAAACCTAAGGAGGGCTATAGGGAAGAGAAGCCATAGTCAAAAGCTTGGGTTTTTCTGAAATTACAAGGTAATAGTGGGAATTTGGTTCGACAATAGGGGTATGATGGAAGGGTAGAGTATGATTTAGTTCTCTTTGGGTTGATGATGTATGTTGATAATTGTTGGATGAAAATTATGTTGTTATATGCATTGATATGGATTATAAAAGTATATGTTGATGTTTTTTGTCGTGTTCTTGAAACATGATGAATTGGATGCAATTAGATGATTTTAGGGTTTGAGTTGAATGAGTGAATCATGAAGAAGTATATGGAAAATTATGTTAATTAAGTTTTTTGTTATAAAAATCTTGATTGAATTGTATGGATGTGTTTTTAGATGTTGAAAATTTGGATTGATTGATGTTAGAAGTGTTGGAATTGATGAATTCACGTAACAAGGGGAAAATTGGGATTTCAAGGTAAGTACATAATGACAATCGGTTGCACAAAAAAGCAATCGATTATCATGCTTCTAAGACCTATTTTTATGGGTCTGTCCATGATGACGATCGTTTTTCATTCTATGACAATCGATTTTCGCTGTAAAATTTTTGAAAAATAATTTTGTTTTGGGAACTATGACATGCCTTGACGTTTTACCTCATAACGTTTGATCCGTAAGTCCAAATGATGCCCCGTTTGAAGTGTTAGAAAGCTGAAGCTCAGAGCTATAACATAGTAATGATATGTGAAATGTTTAAATATTATTATTTTGCATACTATGTTGATGAAATTATAGTTTTATATTGTTAGAATAAGATTTGGTTCTACATCTGGCCTTTGAGTTTTGATGATAACTGCACATGTTATCTAAGAGACAATTCTATATGATATGGTTTCTGTCAAGTGTATAGATATTATAAATATAATTATGACTCTCATAAGAAGACGTGTGACGTCATCATACTCTGTTATCAACACTCTAGAAGAAAATATATGTGTACAAAATAAAGTCAAGATTTATAAATACTTCTAATACAATGGTTCTAAGGAACGTTAGTAATGAGGTTTCTGATTAATACTTTATAAGTATGCCTAGAAGGGTTTACAAGAAATGTGATTTCTATTGTTACAGCTCTAAAGATTTTGAAGACATGGTTCTGGTGAACAAAGCTCTGAAGATTCTGAAGACGTCATTTCTAAAGATCAAGTTCTGAAGAGTTTTTGAAGATTAGGTTCTGATTGAACGAAGTGCTGAAGACTCTGAAGATAAAAGTGTGATTAATGAAATCTGAAGACTCAGAAGATGAGGTTCTAACAGAATAAGTTCTGAAGAATTTGAAGATAATGATTCTAAGAAACCAAGTGCTGAAGATTCTTATGACTAGGTTCTGCTGAACGAAGATTTGAGATTCTAAAGATTGTGGTTCTGAAGATTAAACAAAGAAAGACTCTTCTAAAACATACTTCATCAAGTTAATATCTGAAGCCTCTGAAGATGCTATGTGACTGAAGATAAGAATGGTTTTAAGCTAAATATAATAGTACTAAAAATCTGTTACCTCTACCTCGAAAAGGTGGCGTAGGAGCATATTTTTGTACAGTGATGTTGACCGTTCCTTCATGTGAACATTGAGATATTGTTGTTGGAATGTGTTTCCAAGACTACCCCTCAATGGATCTATTCTATCAAGTTCTATAAATTAAATATTAGGAAGCTTAAAAAATTGTTGTTTTGCTGCTAATAGACTGTGAGTTGCTGATGATAGCACGCTACTATGCAAAGCCAAAGTGCTGGAAAAAATGCTACAAGTTGATGCTTAAATGAAGAATTCTTAATGAAAAAGAAGCTGAAGCAAACAATTGAAGTGCTTACAACGATGCAACATGCTAAATCCATGTGAAACTAGTCAAGTGAAACATCAATAAGTGAAGCATAATAACTTAGTTGATCTTGAATGTTAAACTAGAAGAAGCATTATATGCTCAAGAAATGAGTTCATTAAAAGAATCTTAAAGATCATAAAAAGAAGTCACAGTGCTCATTAAAAAATATTTTAAGCAATACAAAACTAATGTATTATAATCTCTCAGAGATTCATTCTTTAGATAGTTTTCTGTATTAGAAAGCAAGGAGTTGTTACTCATATCTTGGTTAGAAACACTTAGGTGTTCATGTTCTTCATATGTGTAATCCACTTGTAAGAAGCCTATAAATGCAAAATAAAATCCTTGAAAAGGGTGTTATTCCTTGAGCGGTCGAGTGAAAACTAGAATGCTTGAGATGACTAAGTGTGTTTCTAACCACTTAGTGAACGTTGTTCCTTGAGTGGTCGAGTAAAGACCAGAATGCTTGAGAGGGCTAGGTCATTTCTAACGGATTAGAGGTTGATTACTTAAGAGGCGAGGGAATTCCAGGATTCTCAAGAAGACAATAGAAGGTATCTATTATGGTTGTAATCCTTGATGATTATTGGATTAAATCTTTGTTATAAGGCGAAATCACCTTGAGGGGTGGACTGGAGTAACTTCGTTAATAGTGAACCAGGATAAAAATAATTGTATCATTTATTTTTATTATCATTGTTATATTTATTCTTCTAATTTCGCAAAAGGAGACAAAATGTGAAACTCAATTCAAACCCCCATTTCTTGTGTTTCTCAATCCTGAATTGGTGTCAGAGCCTGGTTCTGTTATTGATGTTTATCAAACACTTAACCGTGTTAGATAAAGATCCGAACGAGCTTTGAGAAACGCTATGGTTAATCTCCTCCACCATCTACAGTTTCAGTCTTATATAATGATGAAAAGATTGAATACTAAAATGACCAATCAGGAAAGTTCATTCTGGAGTGTGTCACTGATTCTTAGAGCTGGTTATTATTGAAAATAAAATTTTATCTCATGGCGCTTACAAGAAAATTAAAAGCAAGATGAAGAATCAGTTGGTAAAAGGATAGTAGACTCATCAAATACTTAGAAGAATCTGATAAATGTTATTCTTGGAATACGTTAGTTGAGATCTACGTATCTTCTTAAGTGATTCCTCGACAAGGCTTAAGAAGAATGATCTAGAAGAGATCAACAAGAATTATCAAGCAAGAAGTCTTGTTTGCTGAAAGTTAACTCTTTCTGAGTATGGGATGTTTTCAATAAACAGACTCGGTCTACTGTTGAGTTTCTCAGTATTGCTCATTAGGAACTCTTTCATGTGAAGAAGAGAAAATGCTCGTTTCATGATTCTGAAGCATGGAAACTTCAAGATGAAGTATGCTGAAGATGTTAAAAAAACCTTGCCATCAAGATTTTAAATCTTGACTGCAGAACTTAAGATTCTGAATGATGATTTCTTCATCAAGATTCTTGAAGAAGATGATCAGAAGCTTGCTATTTGAATAAAATCTTACGGTAGCTGATCAAGCATGCAGAAGATCTGGAGTAAAGTCTCTTTTAAAGATATCAAGATCAGAATATACATAGAGAAGTCTGATGGTAAAAGAAGTCACTTGCTATAAGAAGGACGCGTGGAATGCTCATGAGAAAAAGGCTGAAAATAAGAGCTAACAAAAATGACGTAGATAGTTATGGTTAGAAAAATTGATGCAGAAGATCTCTCCAGAAGATAAAACAGTCTCTCATTCAACAAAAACTAATTCTACTACAGATAAGCATTGGTTATGGCTATCAAGATTCTAATTGTATGCTCTAGAAACTTCGCAGGATTTTGAAGTAATTAGAATGGAAGAAATGGCTAGAATCATGAGATCATCATGACTAAGCATATAGAAAGCAGATAGCATGCCCATTCATAACAAAATATGATTCAAATCTTTTTGATGCATATTGGATAAGGTTGCTCTAAAGGCTACATCATTTTGGCATGGAAGTACTTGTTTTGATGAATCAAATCAATGGAGGATTTGATGATAAGCTCGGAAACCAGAAACCATGGCTTATTGGAAGATTTCAAATCCATAAATTATCTATTCAGAATGATAAAGATAATGGAGCTGCTTAAGAAGTACAAGATGAAGATATCAAAGGATGCTCAATCAGAAACCATCGCAGTTCATTCACTCCCGTTGAAAGAAAAGACAGAAGTTGTCACTTTCTGATGAACTGATTCTGGATGAAAAGGCTCAGCTAGTAAGAACAAGATTATCATTCAAACCACTAAAGAATATGTCATAGTTTAATGATCATGATGATATCTGCATCTGGTGAAGATTAGCATCCGTTCAAAGATTGTACTCTGATGATGCAAGATAAAATTCAACAAGTTATCTCAGCACATAACTTTTCAAAAGTTTATGTTAAGAACTGAGAATCTAGTGGCCTTCTGGAGATAATCCTTCTTGAAGATTGAAGATGTTTGATCTCAAGATGAAGACTAAGAGTAAGTACATGGTTCTTTTATAATGATCAAGATAAAACAAATCAAGATATTTCCTTTATCCGTCAGAATGGAAGCTCAAGAAGTCATTAAGATATTCTTGTTTATGCACAACGCTCAAAGACTCTTATAAAGATAGCAGTAGAAACAAGATAGATGATGAAAGAAGAAATGATTCTAGTGGTTCAGCTAGAAGAACTCATCAATTACTGCAGAAGCTGAACACATAATGATTCTAAAGAAGCGTCTACAAATGAAATTCTTACAAGAGCATTGAATCTTATAAACAGTTGATATCTATGTAACCGTTGGGAATTGAGAAGTTAACTCCTTTAAACATGTTTCTAGGTATGTGAAGAGGTTATGCCTCGTTTTAAGACATGTGTCTGTTTGCAATTCATGTTCAGCAGTTATTACCCTAAATGACTAGGCGTGTCTTGGGATTATGTGCTAACAGTTATTACCTTAATCATTTATTTTCCCTAGTACTCATAATCATCACATTTGTCTCTATTTATATTCACATCACATCATATCACATACCTACGCTACATCTTGTCACAGCTTATCTTTCAAACCTTCTTGTACTCTCAACCCTAAATCGTGTGTGCCTTCATCCCCTTTAAATGGAAAAAAACATGTTTGTGGATCAAAGCTTGGCTCTCCAAAAATAGCGCTCGAAAAATCATATGAACGATGATCCAAAAATCACATTGGCTCTACCAATTAAACTTTTGTCTTTTATCTCTGAACGTAATGTGGATTTTGTAGATCTTACTGCACATGGTTTTGACTTCTCTAAAACGCTTGAAATTCAAGGTTGGAATAGATACTTTGATCTTCTTAAAGGATCAACCTTTTCAGAGCTTGTCAAGGAATTCTAGGAAAACGCTTATGTTATGAACAACACTATGGTGTGCTCAAGTATTAAAGGCCATGGCATAAGCATTTATTTGAATGACATTGCTAAACATATATCTCATGACAACACTGGATGTCACTGCCACAATAGAAGGGAAACTATGATGAATAACAGGCTATGTTATTCTGAGCAGATTTGTATGATCACTCCTACCATATTCAAAGATGGTAAGGATTCTAATTTAGCCTCAAAGTTGTATGATAATCTGAGAATCTGGTTTAATATCATCTATGGCAACATCTCTCATTCACCAAAGGAAAATCCAGCAAAAATGGATTTTGATCTAAAGTACATGCTATTCTATCTGGCCAAAAGAAAGAAAGTCAATCTACTGACATTTCTCTTCAACTATATAATTGATTCTATCAATCGTTCAAAGAGAATACTATAAAATCAAAGAACCTGGATTCCTTATGGAAGGTTAATATTTGTTATTCTCACTAAGAACAATATTATAGAATTGATAAACCCTCCAGCAGTACCAGTAATGAGTATCGTGAAATACTTCCATAATGAAGATATGGTGAAGTTGGGAATAATCAGGACAACTACAGTGCGTAATCTAGAAAAGGCTCAAGCAGAAAAAGGAAGAGAGCAGTTGGTGAAAGCAGTTCAACTAAGTAGAAAGAAGTGACTGAAGAGGTTGCCATTGAAAAGGATTTTACATAAACCTCCTTGAATCAAGCAGCTCAATCTGATGAGTCACATTCCTTTGAAGAAAATTTTTTCTCTCAAGTATTGAATACTTTAATAGATGTGCAAAAAGAACAGAAGTTACTCAAAGCAAAAATTTATGATTGAGAAGAGGTCAACAAGAGCATTTTGGATCTGGTCACTCTGTTGTTTCAAAGAATATTTTCTAACTCCAAACCTTATGCACATAGGATACCTTTTTCTTTATTTCTTTTATGATATTCTTAGAATATCATATTTGTCTATCTTTGTTATCTTTATCTATATTAATGAAATTCCTTTTTCTGTCTTCACAATTATCTTTATTTTACTTTGTCTATTTCTTTTATATACGTTTTTTATTTCTGACAAAGGGGGAAAAAGTGATATATGATTTTGATATCTAATCTAAAGAATCTCATCCCAAATATAATGAAAATATGTTTATTTTAGCCATATGTTTGAGAATTGATCAGGAACTTCGCAAAAGTTCACTGTATGTTAGAACAGGCTATCAGAAGACTGAAGAAGATTTTATCAGAAGAGACAAGACATACCAGAATCTATGATATATCAAAATACATAATTTTCATTTGATAGAACATCAAAGATATATTCAAGAAGAAAGTGATGTGCATCAGAAGTAAATGATCAAGAAGATTATATTAGAAGCATTTATTCAAGAGATCAGAAGATATAACCATCAGAAAACATGTACAACAAAGAAGAATGCTAAACAAGTTTGATATGATAATATATGAATATCTGGTGTTGACCACTAAAGTATTAGAAGCAAAGGACAATCAGAAAGAATATCCATAAGGATATGTGCACCTGTTGGTGATTTGTGCTAAGATATTGAAGATTTGGTTTTGATACATGATGTGTGGCATCTAAGAAAGTATCTACCAATTTCTAATAAATATAATGCAAGACATCAAGTTTGTTATGACAAATCAGGTCCTGATACGTCTACAATATTCTGATAGCAAGCTTGATTCTGAGATGAAGACCAGCTAATTCTAGTCAGATTCTGATGAGACGTCACTGAAAATTAATCATTCCCTGTTGATATGATTCTACTTCAAAATCATTTTGTGAGTCTTGGGATCAGGGGGAGACTCTAAACAAGCATAAGTGAATTTTGAGAGTAACAGAATCAGGGGGAGCATGTTAAAATTATCCCTGAATCTATGGATTTATGGTGATTACCCTATACGAATTGTTTATCAAAATGCAATATTTATCATCATCAAAAAGGGGGAGATTGTTAGAACAAGGTTTTGGTCTACATCTGGCCTTTGAGTTTTTATGATAACTACACATGTTGTAAATATGATTCTGACTCTGGTAAGAAGACGCGTGATGTCATCAGACTCTGTTATCAACACTCTAGAAGAAAATATATGTGTATAAAGTAAAGTCAAGAGTCAGAAATACTTCTAATACAACGGTTCTAAGGAACGTTAGTAATGAGGTTTCTGATTAATACTTTATAAGTATGCCTAGAAGGGTTTATAAGAAATGTGATTTCTATTGTTATAGCTCTAAAGATTTTGAAGACATGGTTCTAGTGAACAAAGCTCTAAAGATTCTGAAGACGTTATTTTTAAAGATCAAGTTCTGAAGAGTTTCTGAAGACAAGGTTCTGATTAAACAAAGAGTCGAAGACTCTGAAGACAAAAACGTGCTTAATGAAATCTGAACACTCAGAAGATGAGGTTCTGATAAAATAAGTTCTAAAGACTCTAGAGATAATGCTTCTAAGAAACCAATTGTTGAAGATTCTTATGACTAGGTTCTGCTGAACGAATATCTGGGATTCTAAAGACTGTGGTACTGAATATTACACAAAGAAAGACTCTTCTACAACACGCTTCATCAAGTTAACATCTGAAGCCTTTGAAGATGCTATAAGACTAAAGACAATAATGGTTTTAAGATGAATGTAATAATACTAAAAATATGTTACCTCTACCTCGAAAAGGTGGCGCAGGAGCAACTTTTTGTATAGTGATGTTGACCATTCCTTCATGTGAACGTTGGGATATTGCTGCTAAAATATGTTTCTAAGAATAACTCTGAACATATCTATTCTCTCAAACTCTATAAATTGAAGATCAAGAAGCTTGAAGAATTACTGATTTGTTGCTAATAGATAGCAGTTGCTGATGATAGCACGCTGCTATGCAAAGCCAAAGTGCTGAAGAAAATGCTACAAGCTGAAGCTTAAACGAAGAATGCTCAATGAAGAAGAAGCTGAAGCAAACAACTAAAGTGCGTACAATGATGCAACATGCTAAAGCCATATGAAACTAGTCAAGTGAAACATCAATAAGTAAAGCATAATAACTTAGTTGATCTTGATGGTTAAACTGGAAGAAGCATTATATGCTCAAGAAACACAACATCAAAAGAAACTTAAAACTTATAAAAATATTCCATAGTGCTCATTAAGAAAGCTTTTAAGTAATACATAACTAATGTATTATAATCTCTCAGAGATTCATTCTTTAGATAGTTTTCTATATTAGAAAGCAAGGAGTTGTTGTTCATGTCTTGCTTAGAAACACTTTGGTGTTTATGTACTTCATCTGTGAAATCAGCTTGTAAGAAGCATATAAGTGCATAATAAAATCCTTGAAAAAGATGTTTTCCTTGAGTGGTCGAGTGAAGACCAGAATGCTTGAGATGACGAAGTGTGTTTCTAACAGCTTAGTGAATGGTGTTCCTTGAACGGTCGAGTGAATACAAGAATTCTTGAGAGGGCCAGGTCATTTCTAACGGCTTGAAGGTTGATTCCTTGAGAGACTAGTGAATTCCAGGATTCTCAAGAAGGCAATGGAAGGTATCCATTATGGTTGTAATCGTTGATAATTATTGGATTAAGTCCTTGTGATAAGGAAAAATCACCTTGAGGGATGGACTGGAGTAACTTCGTTAATAGTGAATCAGAATAAAAATAATTGTGTCATTTATTTTTATTATCATTGTTATATTTATACTTCTAATTTCGAAAAAAGGGGACAAAATGTGAAACTCAATTCAAACCCCCCCCCCCTTTCTTGTGTTTCTTAACCTTCATATATGTTCGATTAATGAATCATTGTATTGTTGTGATAATGTTGTATGGTAATGATGATTATTATATTGATGTTGTTGTGATAATGTTATTAATAATGTTGCATGCTTGAATATATACATGATATGTTCATGGTGATTATGTTGTTATTGGAATACACGGTCAGAAGAGGGGTCAATGTGTATGTGATATTTTTGCATAATTGAGAGTCCATGCATTCATGTTATCTGAACCTCGGTTCTTTATGATGAGCCTCGATCATATGTTTATGGATCAGGTTCGAGTAGTTAATTCCTATTATGGGGGATTAGTGAAGCGTTACTTATGGTGATGGTAGTGATTTGGTGTGCTTCGGTTTCAAGAGGGAATCGATCCTATGGTGGGGATTATAGAGTGAAATGAACTAGAGTGTTCATAAATTTTACCACATGCATAATGAGTCATTTGTCGAGTGAATTGCATTTGTGTGACCTTGCATATTTTATTGGTGTTATGTTATTCGATGATTTATGATGATATGTTGATTTAAATTGATTATTATTAATGTGTGGTTATGTATGATATTGATACTAATTAAGATGTTATTGTGTATGATGTTGATGATGATTTGGGTGTGAGAATATGTTATGTTATGATGCATGATTGTATGGATGTTGAGCTCTATCTTACATTTTATGCCTTTATTATTGAAATGAATTATCACCCCTTCTGTTTGAATGTTGTCTTTACATAGGCATCGTGCAGATACTCAGGAGTAGCATTGTTAAAGTAGGTAGAAGATAGCTCTTGGAGTTACTTCTTTATTTTTTCATTTTACTAGTGGTACCTTGCTCTGATCATGTAACATCGGGTTGGGTTAAACACTTGATTTATTCCTTATATATTATCATGTTGAAGTCATTAGACTAATTTTGTTGTTGATCATTCTTAATATGTTTAGTTGATTGATTACAACTCTCTTATTTTGTTATTAGAAGTAAAGTTGAGACTAAATGTCATTACTTACCTTGTCTTCCATGATTGTTGATGATAATTCTATTGTGGTGATACTTTAAAATGGAAGTGAGCATACAATAATAGGTTATGAATGTATTATTATGTGAATATGTGATACCGATCAGATGAGATGGATATCGTGTAAACATCCCAGGAATGATTCAGACAAGTTGGATGTCGCGTAAACATCCTTATTACAAATGTGTGTATTTAAATTCACTATTTAAACCTGTGTTACAAAGAGTTGTGTGTTTTATGAATGTGTAACACCCTACGTGGTTATATTTTATATTAAAATTATGCGATAAACTTTGTGCAAGGTTTAAGGTGTTACATAGTATCAGAGAAGGTCGGTCCATCTGGCTAGGTTTTTGTAAATTTAATTATTCTTGGTGTTGATACAATGTTTGTTCTAATAACTATTTATTGTTATTTAAAGGAATGGATGGGAGAAAGGGTCGTGCTATCGCTGGTGCTTTGACTGTCATGGCTTAAGTGGTGCAAGCTCAGTAGAATCCACAGGTTAAAGATGCTGAATCCCGTGGATTGGACAGGTTTTTGAGGAACAAACTGAAGGTTGAGAAAAAACACAAGAAAGGGGGTTTGAATTGAGTTTTACAAATTTTTCAATAGGTTTGGTCACACACGCAAGCAAACAAGGTAAGGACTATAAAAAGACGGAACACAATTAGTTTATCCTGGTTCACTATTAATAAAGCTAATCTAGTCCACCTACCGAGGTGATTGTGCCTTCTCATAAGGACTTAATCCACTAATCTTTGATAAGATTACAATAACCTCTAAGTCATCAACGACATAGACCTCTTGATTCTACTGACTAACACACTTAGTCACTCAAAGAAAATTCACAACCAACCTTTAAGTTGTTCAACAACAACTTAGCCTTCTCGAGTTTACTGACTAACACACTTAGTCAATCAAGAAAAAATTCACTTTAAAGTGTTACAATAATGTTTACAATAGTGCTTCTTAATTAGCTGATTGAAACAAATTTAAGGACAGTGTTTTCTACACAAATATGAGCAGCAACTCTTTGTGTTTGAGATATTTTGACAGAGTGTACTTCAACATTTAACTTGTTAATTGTTGTCTTGCAATGCAACATAGTATTCTATTTATAAACTCAAGAGTTATACATTTAGGGATAAGAAGGTCTTTTAACTAGGCTAGTTGTCTTCAATGGTAGAATCCTTGGAGAGCAAAAGTAGTAAAAGCTTAGAAAGCTTTATGTTCAGTTCTGACCAAAATCTTTACTTTAGATATTTTAGGAAAGAGTCGTTTGTACAAATTCTTGGTCTTCACGTTTTACTTTGGACTTTGAGCTTTGATCTTTATCATGTATTTGAACTTTAACATTGATCAGAGTCTTCATAATACCTTCTCTAAAAATCATACGCTTTTTTGAGGAGCACATGTTTTCTTCTTCAGAATCTTGTTGAGTTGCGCTAAAAAGTTGATTCCAATAAGAATTGTATATCTGCACACTTAAGATAGAAATAAAGTACCAAATTGTTACATTTAAAATATATGCATTGTTATCATCAAAACTAGAGATTATATGCAAAATCGAAATCTTGTTCTAACAATCTCTCCATTTTTTATGATGACAAAATCATGTATTTTAATTAAACAATGTATATGCTTTAATATGCCAAAGATATCAGAGTTAAGTTTAGAATACTCCCCCTGAGATAGACGACCTCCCCCTAAGCTGATGTCTCATGTTTGCTTCTTTTGAGTTGAATTCTTTTACCACGAGAAGCTTCTAACAAAACAATCCTGCAATTTGTTTCTCATGCTTGTATATATGATGTTAGAATGTGAGCATGAGTCTAGAGAGCAGATTTATGTCAAAAATCATTTCTACTTTTACTCCCCCTTTTTGTCATAATAAAAAAGTTTTTATAAATAAGAAGTGAGATACAAACAAAAAAGACAAAGAGTGAGCCCTAAAGTGCATAGGGAAGAAAAGTAGACGGAAGCCTTGCAAGAAGTTAAGTGAGAATGTTCTTGATGGAATGATTAACTTCATCTTGACTATCCAACCTATCTTGCACCATTTTCTGATTTTTCTAGAAATCTACTAAGGTCAGTGCCATAACTGGGAGAAGGCTATCATCAGAGACATGTTTTAAGCAGCAGCCTGGAGCACAACTTCTCTTTCTGCAGCAGCTTTGTTCTCAGCTTCCTTCTTGGCAAGTTCAACGATAATTTTTTCAGCTTCCTTTCTTTCTTTTTCAGCAAGTCTTTCTCTTTCTTTTCTTACTTCCAGTCTTTCTTTTGCTTGACGTACAAACTTCTCTTTAGCTTCATTTTCAAAACCCTTTATTTTGTCAAGCCCTTATGTTAGCCAAGTGTCAAAGAGATTCCAATTTATATTCAAAAGGCTAGGCTCTTCACTAGAATTGAATTCTTCATAGAGTCATTTGGCTTTGGTGATAGCATTTTCCAGAAAGCTAGAAAGCAGCCAATGTTTTACTCGAAAGTTGAGGATCGGAAGACTGAGAATCATGGTGAGCGTCACCATCAATTTCAGATTCTTTGGAAGAGTCTAGAGAGACATGATGTGGTGAGGATGGTGTAGAAGACAAAGTTTCTGCTGGAATTGCGGCAAAAGTTAGAGGCATAGTTTCTGAAGGAGAGATGGAAACAGGTGAAACCAAAGATGAGAAGGCATATTGTAAGAGAGATATAGAAATGGGAGAGGTGGAGATGGTTATTGTTGAACAGGTTGATATTTTATATTTTTCAAGAGAAGCGAAATCACAAGATGGTGTAGGTGGAATGGCAAAAGTAGTGACTGTGGTTGAGAATGATGGTGGTAGGGGAGGAATTTCTGAAACAAGATTTCTGGTATCAAATCCAGAAGTTACAAAAACAGAGGAGTCAGATATTTCACTTGTTGGAGCGGCGAAAGCAGCAGGTACAAAGTTCATAGAGGAATTTCCTGATTCCTTGAGCCCTAATTTCTTTTTCTTTGTAGGCTTGGCCTTTGAGGAAACGTGTTTCCTTTTATAAAGATTTGGTGGTTCAGCAAGGAGTTGATCAAACATGATTCCAGATACATAACGACCTTATTTTTCAAGTTGATCTAAATAGTCTTGTAAGCTTTCTAGTGGATCAAGTTTGTGAAATGTAGAAAGCTGTAACCCATTAATCTTCGCCTCTTGATACTTTCAAAATATGTATCCATTGTGGGTTCAACAATGATCTCTTTGACGAGACACATGCTTTTGACATTCTTGATATTGAAAGGTTTTCTCGTATCTTCACCAAGATCATTGACTAAGTTATATGTAACCAGCTGATCCACAAGACCACTCTCTATCATGAAATATGAAATGAGTCTTCTCATAGGAATATACCCTTTTGGCTTATCCCTAGAGTCTCTGATAGAGTCTTGAAGAAACTTGAACATAATGGATGGAAGATCCATTTTCACTCCTTGCTGTAGAAAGTACAGTATGTACTTCTAATCAGCATTAGCATAGTCAGAGGAACTTGTTGAAGGTCTGGTGTGGATGCAATCCAGAGTAAGCTTGAACCAAATGCGAAGGTGTTTGGAGAAATTCGTTGCCTTAGGTTTTTATTTTTCATCAGAATGTTCACTATACATCGAAGGGATAACCTTTTAATTGAAGAAAGTTGTCTTGTTACTCATGTTGTAGACACGTTTGCCTTTGTTGAATTCCAATCCCAGTAGGACAACAATTGATTTTCAGTGATGACAACCTTTTTTCCCTTAACATCGGAAACAACATAATGATCATCAGCATTAGCATGAACCCAGAAATATCTTACCAGAGTGGTGTAGACTGGGTCAAAAAGACGTTTGAAGTAGCTTTCCCAGCCTTGATTTTTGACATTAGTAGTAAAATCCACACCATTTGCCTTTAGGTTTTTGAAATCAACTAGCAGTCTAGAACAAACTTCCAATTTTTCAGGTGCTATTTTTAGATAGAGTTCTTCAGGTCGGTTTAGAATGTGGATCTGTTATTATTGAGGAGCAATGACTATTTGAGGCATGATTTGGGATATTGGAGATATGAAGTCTGAATCGGGTTGTTGAGAAGAGCCTGTATGTTGTTCCATTTGTTTAGAGAAGTTGTAGAGTTCTTGTTGTTGAGCATTCATGATCGAAAAAGTTTCTCAGACAGAACAGTTGGATTTGAAGTTAGGTTTGGAGTGTGTGAGTGAAGTGAATAGTGTGTGATAAAGAGAGTAGTGAGTAATAAAGAAAAAGGAACTAATTACTGTTTCTTGAAAATAGACATAAGGGGAAAAGTAATAATGATTTTAACCTACTCTTAAGACATCCTAATGTTCAAAGTGTCACTCAATCATCAGATTATGATTTAGATGTGTAAAGATGAATCATAGTCGTCAGTTTGAATTTTCATTGTTTGATGTTTTCAAGGATAAGGAAACCGAATAGGTTTCTGAGTTGAGATGTTTCTGATTAAGATAGTTTCTAACTGGTAGAAATATCAAGAATTCAGAAACGCATAAGATCAGAATCATTGTTTTGCATAAGGTACTAAATAATGGAAGGTTTATTCTAGGAAAAACTCCATTTTTAGATGTTTCAGAATTAATAAGAATCTATCTTCAGCTAGAGGTTTTGTAAAAATATCATCCCATTGATGGTATGTATCAATGAATTGTAAGGAGATAATCCCTTTTTGAACATAGTCTCTAATAAAATGATGTTTGACTTCTATGTGTTTAGCCCTATAGTGCAAAATAAGATTCTTACTTAAGAAAATAGTTGCAGTGTTATCATAATTAATAGGAATGTTACTCTCATATATCTGAAAATCTTCAAGTTGATTTTTCATCCAGAGCATCTGAGTGCAACAAAGTGATGCTGATATATATTCTTCTTCTGCAGTAGATAAAGCAATCGTATATTGTCTTTTGCTTCCCCATGAGACTAGATTGCTACCCAGAAACTAACAGTTCCCAAAAGTACTCTTACATTCTATTCTATCTCCAGCATAATCTACATCACAAAAACCCAATAGCTTATATTTTGATATTTTCTCATACATCAAGCCAAGGTTATAAGTTCCCTTCATATACCTTAGGATTCTCTTAACAGCAGTTAAGTGACTTTCCCTTGGATTTGATTGAAAACGAGCACAGAGACATACACTGAACAAAATATCTGGTCGAGAGGCAGTTAGATAGAGAAGAGAGCCTATCATACCATAATAAAGCTTTTGACAAACCTTTTTACTTACTTTGTCTTTCTCCAAAATGCAAGTAGGATGCATGGGAGTCTTAGCTGGTTTGCTTTCTATCATATCAAACTTCTTTAGAAGTTCCTTAGTATATTTTTCTTGATGTATAAACATGACTTCTGAAGTTTAATTAATTTGAATTCCCAGAAAGTACTTTAATTCTTGCATTAAGCTCATTTCAAATTATGCCTACATTAGCTTAGAAAAATCTTGACATATAGAAGCATTAGCAGAACCAAAAGTTATATCATCTACATAGATTTGGCGTATTATTAGGTTGTTTCCAAAGTCCTTACAAAAGAGAGTAATATCCATTTTTCCTCTAGTAAAGTCATTTTATAAAATAAAAGAACTGAATCTTTCATACCAAGCTCTGGGAGCTTGTTTAAGTCAATACAATGACTTTTTAAGTTTAAAAACGTATTCTGGAAACTTAGAGTTTTCAAAACCTGGTGGTTGGTGAACATATACTTCTTCATAAATGTAACCATTTAGAAACGCACTTTTAACATCCATTTGATATAACTTAATATTATTATTAACAACAAAAGAGATGAGAATGCGTATAGATCCTAACCTGACGGATGGAGCAAAGGTTTCATTATAGTCAATTTCTTCTTGTTAACTGTAACCTTGTGCGACTAGTCATGCTTTATTTCTAACCATTTCTCCCTTCTCATTTAACTTGTTTATGAATGCCCATTTGGTTCTAATAACATAAGTTCCCTTGGGTTTAGGCACTAGATCCCATACATCATTTTTGGAGAATTAATCTATCTCTTCTTGCATTGCCAGAATCTACTCATTGTTCTGAAGAGCTTCTTTACAAGATGTTGGTTCTATCAGAGATGCAAATCCTAAAAGTACTTCTTCAGGATGTTTGAATGTATATCTTATTCTGACAGGTTCAACTTTGTCTCCTAGAATCATATTTTCAGACACAATTTATCTTATCCTTTGTCCTTTATGTATAGAAGGACATTTAGTTGCTTCTGATGTAGCAACATGTTTTGGATTTATGATTTCAGATTCTTTTGTCCTCTCTCCAGAACCTACGAAGGTAACTTATAGATATGCAAAATTCTTAACTATCTTTGACATATCTAAGTCAAACTTATCGTCAAATTTAACATGGATTGATTTCTTAACAACACTTGTTTCTGTATTGTATACTCTGTAGCCCTTAGATCGTTCAGAGTATCCTAACATAATACACTTTTGTGCCTTAGAATCAAACTTATTTAGATTCTCTTTAGTATTTAAAATAAAACATGAACATCCAAAAGGATGAAAGTAAGAAATGTTGGGTTTTCTTTCTTTACACAATTTCATAAGGAGTCTTCTCCAGAATGAGTCTAATAGAGATCCTATTTTGGATATAGCAGGTCATGTTTACAGCTTCTGCCCAGAAGTGCTTAGCCATATTAGTTTAGTTGATCATGGTTCTGGCCATTTCTTGCAACATTATATTTTTCCTTTCTACAACTCCATTTTGTTGTGGAGTTCTAGAACAAGAGAAATCATGAGATATATTATTAGAGTCAAATAATTCTTCAAACTGTTGATTCTCAAATTCGCCATGATGATCACTTCTAACTCTAACAATTTTAATTGAACTCATTTTGCACATGAGAACAAAAATTTGTAAACACGAAATGCGACTCATTCTTGTGTCTAAGAAATCTTACCCATGTCCAGCGACTGTAATCATCAACAGTGACAAGTCCGTACTTCTTCCCACTAATTGACTCTGTTTTGACGGGGCCAAACAAGTCAATATGTAGAAGCTCCAAAGGTCTGGAGGTGGAAACAACATTTTTTGATTTAATATATGTTTTTGAAAACTTAGCCTTCTCGAGTTTACTGACTAACACACTTAGTCACTCAAGCAAAATTCATTTTAAAGTATTACAAGAATGTTTACAATAGTGCTTCTTAATAAGCTGATTGAAACAAATTTAAGAACTGTTTTCTACACAAATATGAGCAACAACTCTTTGTGTTTGAGATATTTTGACAGAGCGTACTTCAGTGTTTGACTTGTTAATCGTTGTCTTGCAGTGCAACATAGTCTTCTATTTATAACCTCAAGAGTTATACGTTGAGGGATAAAAAGATCTTTTAACTAGGCTAGCTATCTTCAACGGTAGAATCCTTGGGGAGCAGAAGTAGTAAAAGCTTAGAAAGCTTTCTATTCAATTATGACCAAAATCTCTACTTTAGATATTTTAGGAAAGAGACGTTTGTACGGATTCTTGGTCTTCACATTTTACTGTGGACTTTGAGCTTTGATATTTATCATGTATTTGAACTTTAACATTGATCAGAGTCTTCAGAATCCCTTCTCTAAGAATTGGACGCTTTCTTGAGGAGCATATGTTTTCTTCTTCAGAAGCACCAGTATTCATCAAAATCTTGTTGAGTTGCGCTAAAAAGTTGTTTCTAATAAGAATTGTATATCTGCACACTTAAGATAAAATTAGAGTACCAAATTGTTACATTTAAAATATATGCATTGTTATCATCAAAACTAGAGATTATATGCAAAATCAAAATCTTATTCTAACAAAAACCACCAACCTTCAAAGGGAGGCACGATCCAGAGGGCGCACAGGTTTGGTTGTAGGTGATCGAGAAAATCTTCTGAGTGATGGCACATGCAGATGCTTAAAATATTTGTTATGATACTTATATGTTATTTGAAGAAGCAGAGTATTGGTGGGATAATGCTAGACAGAGGTTTGAGGTTAATGGTACAATGATTACTTAGGCTATTTTCAAGGGAGCATTCTTGGAAAACAAATTTCTCGGCATATGTGTGTGGCAAGAAAGAGGTGGAATTCCTTGAACTTAAGCAAAGAAATATGAATGTTGCAGATTATGCCGCCAAATTTGAAGGATTGTCTAGGTTTTTCCCTTACTATAATGGAGCAGAGGATGAGATTTATAAGTGCATCAACTTTGAGAATGGACTGCACCTAGAGATTAAACAATTTATTAGGTATAGGAAATTTGTCAGTTCTTCTTACTAGTTAATAAGTGTCACATCTATGATGAGGAAAATCGTGTTAGATCCTACCATTACAAGAGTGTTAGTGACAAGAGAAATGGTAACCTAATCGCAGAAAATCGTATGGTGCTCCATCTGTTAGGGGGAAGTAGAGGGCTATAAATGAGAAAAGGCCAAGAGGGGGAGGCGCTCCTACTTCTGATAAGTGCTTGAAGTGTGGCAAGCATGGCGACCATGCTAATGAATGTAATAATAAGGTTCTGAGATGTTTCAATTTAGGGAAAACGGGTCACCATGTTGCTTAGGGCAAGAATGATGGTTCAAATTGTTACAACTATGGTGAATAGGGTCATATCAGTACACAATTTCATAAGCCAAAGAAGATGACAACTATTGCTGCCCAGACTAATGGTAGAGTGTTTTCTTTGAGCGATTCAGAGCTTCCCAAGACATATAACTTGATCAGAGGTACATGTTTTATTTACAATGTTTAGTTAATTGCTATTATTGATACTGGTGCTACTCATTCTTTTATTTCACTTGAGTGTGCTAAACGGTTGGAGTTAAATTTATCTGCTATGGTTGGGAGTATGGTTATTGATACCCCAACTAATAGTTCTATGACTACTTCGATGGTCTGTTTGAGTTGTCTGCTGACCATTTACAACAAGAGTTTTGCGATGGACTTGGTTTATCTACCTTTGCATCAAATCGATGTTATCCTCGGAATGAACTGGTTAGAATTCAACTATGTTCAAATCAACTACTACAACAAGACTGTGATATTACCAGAGTTTGGCGATAGTGGAAAGTTGGTGTTTCTATATTCTAAACAAGTGGAAGAACCCTTAGAAGATGAGACTCAGATGTTTGTAATGTTTGCACCTTTGCAAGTTGACAGTAAAGTTGCAAATGTTAATTTACCTATTGTGTGTGACTTTCCAGATGTATTCCCAGATGATATCGGTGACTTGTCATTGAAGTGCAAAGTTGAGTTCTCCATAGACTTGGTACCCGATATTAATCTGATGTGGATGGATCCATATAGGATGTTAGCTTCAAAGTTGGGTGAATTGAAGAAACAGTTAGAAGATGTTCTTGAGAAAAAGTTTGTTCGACCAAGTGTTTCTCTGTGGGAAGCACCAGGGTTGCTAGTTAAGAAGAAGGACGTCAATATGAGATTGTGTGTTGAGTACAGACAATTGGATAAAGTTACTATCAAGAATAAGTATCATCTTTCGAGAATTAATGATCTGATGGATCAATTGGTGGGTGCTTGTGTGTTCAACAAGATAGATTTGAGGTCAGGTTATCATCAGATTCGTGTGAAACGAAACGATATTCCGAAGACTACATTCATGACAAGGTATAGTCATTATGAGTATACAGTAATGTTGGTTGGAATGCCTAATGTACCAAGTGTGTTCATGGATTATATGAATAGGATTTTCCATCCTTATATGGATTAGTTTGTGGTTGTATTCATCAACGACATCTTGATATATTCTAAGTCCGAGGAAGAACGTGTGGAGAATCTAAAAGTTTTATTGTAGGTGTTGAGAAGAAGCTTTATGCCAAGTTGTCCAAGTGTGAATTATGGTTAAAAGAAGTGAGTTTCCTAGGCCATGTTATTTCTAGTGGAGGGATTGTTGTTGATTCTCAAAGGTCGATGTTATGTTATAGTGGGAGACCCCGAAGTATGTTACAAAGATCATAAGTTTTTTTGGGTTGGCTGGTTATTACAGGAGGTTCATCGAAGGTTTTTCAAGATTAACTTTGCCTTTGACTCAGTTGACTCAAAAGGGACAAGCTTATGTTTGGGATGTGAAATGTGAGGAAAGTTTCCGAAAACTCAAGAAGTTGATGACCACTCTAGTGCTAATTTTGCTGAATCCAAGAGAGTCATTTGTGGTGTATTGTGATGCGTCAAAGATGGGTTTAGGTGGCGTGCTGATGCAGAATGGTCAGGTTGTGGCTTATGCTTCCATACAGTTAAAAGTTCATAAGAGGAATTATCCTACGCATGATTAGAATTAGAAAATGTAGTTTTTATGTTGTAAATTTGGAGACAATATCTTTTTTATTCCATATTTTAGGTATTCAGTGATCACAAGAGTCTGAAGTACCTATTCAATATGAAAGAATTGAACATGAGGCGGAGAAGATAGCTTGAACTTCTAAAGGATTTTGATTTTGGTGTAAGTTACCATCCTGGTAAGGCTCATGTCGTAGTTGATGCATTGAGTAAGAAGTATTTTCACATGTCAATGTTTATGGTTCGAGAGTTGGAATTGATTAAGAAATTAAGAGATATGAGTTTAGTATGTGAAAAAAACTCCTAACAGTGTGAAGTTGGGTATGTTGAGACTGACTAGTGGTATTCTTGACGGGATTAGAGAATGACAGAATACCAACTTGGGATTGATTGACCGATTAATGTTAATCAATCAAGGTGAAGGTGGTGACTTCAGGATTGATGAGAATGGTATGATGAGATTCAGAGACAGAGTTTGTGTTCCATATGTGTTCAAGCTTAAGAAGAGTGTTCTTGAAGAAGGACACCATGGTAAACTAAGTATCTATCTAGGTGCAACCAAAATGTATCGAGACTTAAAAAATGTTTTGGTGGCTAGGGATGATGAAAGAGATTTTTGAATTTGTATATGCTTGTTTGACTTGCCAGAAGTTAAAGATTGAACATCAAAAACCATTAGGTCTGATGCAACAGTTAAATATTCCTGAATGGAAATGGGATAGTATTTTCGTGGATTTCTAACAGGTTTACCGAGGAATTCGAAGGAATGCGATTCAATTTGGGTGATTCTTGATAAATTGAACAAATAGGCTTATTTTTTACCGATGAGGATTAATTATTCTTTGCAGAAGCTTGTAGAATTGCATATTGATGAGATTTTGAAACTACATGGTACTCCTTCAAGTATTGTGTCTAATAGAGATACGAGATTCACATCGAGGTTCTGGGAGAGGTTGCAGATAACTTTGGGTACTAAGCTGAGGTTGAGTTCTTCTTATCATCTGCAGATAAATGGTCAAACAGAGAGGACCATCAAGACGTTGGAAGATTTGTTGAGGGCTTGTGTGCTAGAACATGGAGGTGCTTGTGATACACCTCATGTGACCTAGCTCTAGGCACCATAGCCTATAAGCTTTGACTCCTTCTAGGTATTCAAGGAACATACATCTCAGAGCTCTACGTTTAACCTTGTCTTGCCTAATATGAGCATCGGATAAACAACCAAATACCTTAAGTATGTCAAGACAAGGTGGATGTCCCGACCATACTTCTTCAGGTGTCTTCATTCCTAAGGCTGTCGAGGGACACTAATTTATCAAGTATGCCGCACTCACATCAGCTTTTGCCCAAAACACCTTCTTCAATCCTACACTTACTAACATGCATATCACCCTTTCCAGAATGGTTAGATTAAACCTTTCAGTTAAACCATTTTGTTGGGGAGTTCATACAGTAGTTCTATGCCTTGGAATACCATACGCAGAACAATAGCTGCCAAAAGCCTCATAGCGAAATTCAAGACCATTTTCGGTCCTCAACCTCTTGACCTTCCTGTCAGTTTAGTTTTCGACCAGAGTCTTCCAACTTTTGAAATTTTTATAATTTTCATCCTTAGTCTTCTGGATGAATACCTATAACTTTATGGAATAATCAACGACTATGGATAGAGAATACTTTGCACCTGAGTTTGAAGGATTCCTTCCAGGCCCCTAAAGATCACCATGAATGTAATTAAGGGATCCATGTGTTCTTTGTTTATCTTTATTAAAATTCATTTTACAGGATTTACAAATACACAAGGTTCACAAAACTCCAATTTTTCGATCTTGGCACCACAAAACAAATTTTGTTTCTTTCACTGACATGGGCAAGTCTCTTGTGTCATAGTTTAGCCTTCGACACAGGTTTTGTGGATGCCATATATGATGAACCACTAATAATCTCAACCTCAAGGGTATACAAACCTTGTTTTTTCACGCGTCTCAAGACTTCCTTCGACCTCTTCATTACCCTTAGGATGTTTTGCTGTCCTTTGAAAACATATCCTTTCTTGTTGAATTCACCAAGAGAAATCAAATTCCTCTTAAGATCAGGTACATACCTAACATCAGTCAATAGTCTTATTGACTCATCATGGAGCTTGAATCTCACAGACCCATATCTGCAATTTTGCAAGCTTTGTTGTTTCCTAGTAGGACTGATCTACCATCTTGATCACATAATTCCTCAAATACGTCTTTGTTTGGAGTCATGTGCGAAGTACACCCCGAATCCATAATCCACTCATTGCTAGAGTCGTTGCTTGAAACCACCAGGACATCAGATGATTCATAACCATCTTGCACAATTACTGGTTTACCATTATCCTTTCCACCATGTTTGATCAGATGATTAGGGCATACTTTTCTTGTATGACCCTTCTTCTTACAATGATAACACTTAACAGTAAGTGCATAACCACCATAAGAATTTTGTAGAATTTTACCCTTCTTCTTCTCAAATCTACCATTATTCCTAAAGAATTTCCCTTAACGGATAAACCTTCACCAACAGAAGATGACTTGTGCTCCTTTCGTTTGTTCAAATCCTTAGAGTACAAGGCAGATTGGACATCTTCAAAGTTCAACGACTATCTTCCATACAAAAGTGTTTCTTTGAAGTGAGCATGAGACTTAGGTAAAGAGCACAACAACAACAACGCTTGATCTTCATCATCAATCTTGGTCTCGATATTATTAAGATCAAGAATCAACTTGTTGAACATATCCAGCTGCTAAGTCAGGGCTATGTCTTCGCTCATCTTGAATGAATATAAAGCTTGCTTCAGGTAGAAATGATTAACCAACGATTTTTTCATGTACAAACCTTCAAGTTTTGTCTACACACCCGCTGTAGTTTTCTCCTTTGAAACCTGTCGAAAAACCTTATCACCAAGGCTTAATACAATGGCATTATAGGCTTTTTCGACCATCGTTGTCTTCTCTTTCTCCGATAGGGAATCATCCATCTTCTCCGATCCTTTCAATACTTCTAAGAAACCCTGTTGAACAAGAAGAGCTTGCATCTTCAAACGCCACTAATCGAAATCATTCACACCAGTGAATTTCTCAATCTCATACTTTGTTGACGACTTCTTCTTCTCCATGCTCGCCGCCCCAATCTGTTGTGAATTGATGTTGTCAATACCAAACCAAAATATGAGATAAAGATTGAGTTTCTTTAACAAACACAAGAAACCCTATTAGGTTTTACGAAAGAGAGAAGAAGGAAGAAGAAGAATAAGAATTGGTTTAAAATGTTTTACTATTCACTTTCTCAATAAAGGTTTAAAGATTACAAGTGAATATCAACAATTAACATCTCTCAACAACCTGAGAGAACTAGTCTATTTATATATTACTAAGTTAACTTAACAATTAAGCTTACAACCAAGACTCAATTCGACATGCTAAATTAAACACAAAACTAACATATTTCGACAACATACTTAAACAGACTTTGATTACAACATGCAAAACTCCTGGCAAACTATAAAACTACCATTGTCAACACTAGAGTTTGATCTAAATACCACGGTACCAAAGATTCGCAACACCACGTAAGATGTCAAACATCACACTTAAAAATAAATTTGATTCTGATCTGGAACATATCCTTTTCAAGTTGAAGATATACATTCTTATAAAAAACCATAATTTTTCGACTATTTAAAAAACTCGATCGATACAATGAATAATACAATGCATATCCTTTGCAACGAATGATACTTGGTTTATACAATATTTTGGTGACAACATATTTAAATAGGTGATAATGCAATCATTAGCAATCGTTGATCAGGACTGAGTTGGCAAATCATGTGACTGATATTTTTAATCCAAAACACACACACAATTGAATATTACAATTAAGTTAACTAGTAATTATTTATGAGTACACTGTAACTCTTTTTTTCCGTTGAGAAAAATGTAACTCTTACTTACCTCTACTACGATGCACATTTTTATGTCGACAGAATAGAACAACACATAGTACACCACATTCCTTTGAACTTCTCGTTGAAGGAAATACGTAAGCTTAAAAAACCTAAACAAAATTGAATTATTAAAGTAGCCATGATGCCAGGTAAGGAAACTTTCAATCAATACTTGTTTTTAATATGTGAATTTTTCATTTAAAAAGAATAACATATATTTCTTAACAAAAGAAGTATACAACATGGAGAACTAAAAAATTTCGAAACATAAAGATCCTCGAAACAGAATATTTACCATTTACGTGATTCAAGGGCCACCTGTTTGAATTGTAAACCACTGTGTACAAATAATTGAGTGGACCAACTTAGCTATTACCTAATCCAATCTAAGAACATGTAGATGGAGGGAAATAAAATTCAATTACCGAAAGGCACTTTTTTTCTATATAAAAGTAACCTTACCCTACAAAATATGTCATACTATATAAAAAGCTACATGTCTTCGTACCTTATTTTATATTTTTATGTTTTTCCAATAATTTTATCTTTTTAGTTCTTATCACATTGATTATACTATGTTTAATCATGTATTAGAGTTGTACTAAATTATTAATTTGTTGTTTTACGCCACTAAAAACAAATAATTAACATCTTAAATATTTAATTTTATGTTTACAAGATAATCATTATGATCATGCACATCATGAAAAGTAAATGAAATGTGTAGTAGGTGCCATTGCTCTTCGAACAATCTACACACAATAAAACCAGAACATTTTTACCACTAATTAGCGAGATGACGTGGCTCTTATCCTATCTGACACGTGTCAGTACAAGAATGGTTGCTTCGCTGTATTTGAGAGCAAAAGCCAACGACTTGTGATAAGGATACGTATAAAAATAATAATTGAAGTAAAAAATGAAAATTATTTAATTTAACAATTTTGTTTGATAATAACAAATATTAAATAAATATATTGTTCTCTGGACGGAGTTGCAAATAAATGCAGTCAATGTTCAATTGTTCACTAAATTTTATCTTGACCGGCTAATTATTCTTTTACTTTCTTAATTTTATTTATTAGAGTAAATAAACTAAATTTTGGTAAAAATAAAAAACATAAATTTTATTTATAAAATAGCCTATTTTATAAAATATGAAACAATGAACGTGTCATACAGCCTGTCAGCAAATTAGTATTGTTTCTTTTTTGGCTTTGTGTTTTATAAATTCAAGATTCCTCCCAATTTTGGAGGTATTATTATAAATAAATTTGTAATATTGAAATATTTTTCTACCGGTAACCGGTTGAACCCGTGAAACTGAAGGCCGGTCGTTCTCCATATAATAACACACAAGCAAGCAGTAGCGAAAGCAATCAGAAGCGAAAACAAGAAAGCGCTTTCAGTAACTAAAAAGAGTGAGAGTGTTTATTCCGATTCTTCATCGGTGATAAAAAGCAATCCTAACCATGCCGATCAGAAACATAGCCGTCGGAACTCCTCAAGAGGCAACTCACCCAGACACCTTGAAAGCCGGTTTGGCTGAGTTCATCTCCACTTTCATCTTCGTCTTCGCCGGTTCAGGTTCCGGCATCGCATACAACAAGCTTACCGACAACGGTGCCGCCACTCCCGCCGGTCTCATGTCTGCTTCCATAGCACACGCATTCGCTCTCTTTGTTGCTGTCTCCGTCGGTGCTAACATCTCCGGTGGACACGTAAACCCCGCCGTCACCTTCGGTGCTTTCGTCGGTGGCAACATCACCTTACTCCGTGGTATCGTTTACATCATCGCTCAACTCCTCGGATCCATCGTCGCCTCCGCACTCCTCGTCTTTGTCACCGCATCGGTATGACTGATATTTTCTATAACTAGATATGAAAGTTAGTTATGAAAGTTAGTTATTTCTTCAAAATACAGTTACAAAATTAATTTATTTGTTATATTTAATTTTTATTAATAATACACTTTGGATTTAATTAACGAGAGCTTTGTTACTGTGCATCGCAGTCTGTGCCAGCATTCGGTCTAACCGCAGGAGTAGGAGTGGGTCCCGCTTTGGTATTTGAGATTGTGATGACTTTCGGTTTGGTGTACACTGTGTATGCTACAGCCGTTGACCCAAAGAAGGGTAATATTGGAATTATCGCACCAATTGCTATTGGTTTCATCGTTGGTGCTAACATTTTGGTTGGTGGGGCCTTCACCGGAGCCTCCATGAACCCCGCCGTGGCATTCGGGCCTGCTGTGGTGAGCTGGAGCTGGGCCAACCACTGGGTCTACTGGGCCGGCCCACTTATCGGTGGTGGGATTGCTGGGCTTATCTATGAGGTTCTTTTCATTAACAGCACCCATGAGCAGCTTCCAACAACTGACTACTAGATGGGAAATGGAAATGGAACTGAAATTTGAAATCGTGTATTATTGAATTCTCTTCTGTGCATGTTTTTATTTTCTTGTGTACTTTTTTTAATTTACCACTATTTGGAGGGTTGTTTCTTTTGTGTTGAAAAATGGTGGCCGTTGATGTTTGGTTGTACGGTTGGTGATGATGAATGGTTAAATTATTTTGTACATGTATGGCCTAGTAGGTTCTTTGCAGCGGGTCCCACCACTGAATCAATGTTATAATTTCGGGTCTGGTTGGTTGTATCATTCAACTTTTTTTTTTCTTTTTTTTTTTTTTTTTTACCATAGTTAATGCGATTCTCCTTTTTATTTGAATTGACCTTGATTAATCATAATGGAAATGAACCTTGTAGAAGAAAAAAGAGAGAATTGATTAATGATGCTATAGGACAATGAGTTTTGTTTAGTGAGGGTATCACTTGGGCATATGCCACAAAAGGGACCCATATGGATGAGTAAAATAATAAACTTTTGTGTAATATTAGGTTAATGAGGGGCAAGAATGAACTAGAAAACCAATAGTATAATTAATTATTATATATATTTTTTGTTTTAGTTTTTAAACGGTTAATTATAATAAATGTGAGATGTATGTCTAATAATTTTATATTAGTTAAAAATATAGAGTCATAAAGAAACATCTATATGACTATTGAAGTTTTAAGGAGATATGTGGTGTGTCTCGCACAAAGATCTTCTTTTAGAAAAAGAAGTCTCACAATGTTCAATGTTTTTTAGTGAAAAAAATATTCTTAACAGTAATATCATGAGTCTTTAGTTCGAGCGAAGGATCAACTCACTTGTATTAAAAATATCTCAACAATGATATTGTGAGCCTTTGATTCAAGTGATGAACTGACTTACTTATATCGAAAGTATCCCTACATATAGTTGGTTGAGTGTCTCGCTGAAGAGTGTCAACGACGGTACAAGTATATGTGGATGAAATTTTCGTTTAAGGGAAAGCATTGTAGATAGATTAACACTTGAAAGGAAGTATTAAGTATAACAAGTGTGAGTAGTATGAGTAATAGTCCCACGTTGGCTAGAAATGTAAAGACTTGAGCGTTTATAAGTGGGAGAACTCATACACTTATCACCTTAAGATTTTGGGTGTATGTGGTGTGTCTCTTGCAAATGTGTTGCTTCAAGAAAGAAAGTCTTATAATGCTCAATGCTTTATAGTAAAAAGCTTTCTTCGAGTAGGTCTAACTCATTTGTATCAAAAGTATCGTCATAGGCGATGGGTTGAGTGTTTCGTTGAAGAGTGTCAACAACGGTGCTTGAGATGGAGTGTTAAATATAACAATTGTAAGTAATATGAGTTATAGTCTCATATTGACTAAAAATGTGAAGACTTGAATATTTATAAGTGTCACAAATGTGTGTTGTTCAAAAAAGTTTCACTCATGCAATAATATGTGTTTAATACACATTTATCTAACTGTTCGCACGTAGTTTTTGCCCGAACAACCTCTGACCTTCTAACGCAAGTTTACTTGCGAGACCGCCCAAACAAGCTCCAGGACGAACCGATCGAGTATATGAGATGGTGGTGGAATGATGTTGTTTAGAATAGGTTGAAGATAAATTTGAGAAAGACTGTGTAGACTTAAATAAAGACATATGAATAAACAAGAAAAGACAAAAACAAAAGACAATAAATCTTTAAAGTTGGTAACATAAATTGCTATTAAAAGGAAATGTGAAGGCGATCATACATTTTGCAAGAATGAAACTCTTTTCTCTTAACGCTTGGTACTCAGAGTTTTTTTTTCTTACAATGTTACAAAATGTGTCCCCCAAAATGAACATGGGCATTGCCTTAAATAGGAAAATAAAATAACTGCTATGTTGATCTTGGTGGTGGCACGTGTCCTTCCACCACTTATGTAACTTCACGTTCTCAGCTTTTCAAATTTTCTTCCTGCTCAAACGTTCTTCTACTTTGTGTCGGCTTCCTTGCCAATTTGTCGACATCTTCGATGGAATAGGCCTGAGTCGACTCACAAAACTCCCACTGCTAGTGTCGACTCACATCATTTCCTTTACCACCTTTCTTAGCCTGTCGACCCACAAGCCAACAAGATGCCCCCTCAAAACCCAATTTTGACTGAGCACTTTGTCGACTAAGGAACTTGGCGTTTTGGTTCTATAAGGTTTCGAATGCGTCTTGGTAATGACCCAGCAACACCATCATTGTTTTTCTGTCGAGTCAGTTACGTGTCATCCACAGTCTGACGTGATAATGGCGTCTTTTTGCGCCACATTTTCCAAGAAAGCTAATCATGTTTGGTCGCATCCTAACGTTATGGGTTTTAAACTACTCCCACTTACTCTGGAATTGGAACCGCCCCTTGTCTTTTCAACTGCATGTCATCTTTCCTATAAATAGCCTATTTCCATATTTGGTTTTCTTTTTCCAACTTCTTTGACGCTTCTTCTTTTCTGCAAACTCTTGCCCTCAAAATTTCTTTGACCTTCCCTTTCAATGGATTCCTCAACCATTTCCACCACTCACACTACCGGAAACAACCCTATTGCGTTTGTTCTCTCTAAAGCTGACGCCCTTAGGCCCCTTCCCAATGCGACATCTGCTGATGACACAGTGGTAGCTACCTGGGAATGTCAGATGATCATCCCTTTTGCGGTTGCTGGAAAGTTGCATGCTTTCCATAGGCCCTACCCTGCTAACAAACCCAGCCATGAGAAACTTCAGGCATTTTTCCCTTGCTTTCTTCTCACCATTTCCCCTTCTTTCTAGAAAGGTGGTACCCTCGACCTAAATTTTATGGCACCAAAGGCCCATGTTTTCAGGTCGATGCCTACCCCAGGCAATAAAGATTACATCTTCTGGTTGAACAAGGTCTAGGGAAAATTCCAGGCCAAATGGAAGACAATTGGCATCTTTGATGCCATTCATCTCTCTAGGAATGCTCATAGAGTCAACCCTTGTTTACTGTTGATGTTGATGTTTTTCTCTGAAGGGTCGACCAACAGGTTTCATTTCCCCTGTGGCATGTTGACGCCGACGCTCTTCGACGTGGCGGCCATCACGGGTCTTTCTCCTCTGGGTGAAACCTTTGATCTGACCCTGGAGATGGACGCCACCTTCGACAGGTATCTTTGGGTAAGCTTTTACTATCCTTTCTCTATCATTCTCTTGGTCTGTCGGCCTTGAGAATAAAACTCCTTTATGATACCACCACGGCCTTTAACGTTTCAGGGCCTATATGGTTGTTGCATTCGAGCATCAACTGGGCTATCCATTGTCTGCAACAATGCAGCGTCTGAGTGATGATCGTCTCATAGAAGGCGTTCGATTCACCTTGATGACTACGCAGGAAACTCCCAACAAAACTCTTTTTATGAAATACCTCACCATGTTTGAAGAAGCAACCACCTTCGTTCCTGGCATGGCTCCTTTTGTGCATCGACGATTTGGTCTATCATGGTTTAGTAACCCCTTTCCTGGTGCTTCCCCAAAAATGGCAGTAATGTCGAATTCCATATGGAGGGCGTTTCTGACTCCCACCATATTGTCGTTTCGAATTCAGATGGGGAACACAGGCTATGGGTTCATGAACTACCAGTCTAATTTAGTGGCCCGACAATTTGGCTTGAGCCAACTGCTGCCAAAATCCCTGGTACGACATTCCTCTGACATCATGTGGGTTGGTCGACGATTAAACCTGACCGGCCACAAGAACTGCCTCAAGCTTGCTAGGTCGACACAGTGCCTCTAGTTACCTGTGTTTTCTTTTCAACCATCCTTTTTCACAACAGAGGGTTTTAATGTATGGTGGGTAGAGTACCAACACAAATGCTTTAAATGTGACCTGTTCTTGGAGAATATGGTCAATGCCTTTACTTTCCTTGCTGATGAAGTCTCTACTTCGATGATTGTTGTAGTTGTCGAGAATCCCCAAGGAGCTGGTGCCACAGAGGACACCTCTAAGAAGGTACATTCTTTGCTTTTCTTTTGTATTTTATTTGTTGCCAATATCTAATCATTTTTGTTTATCCCCAGGGTCGAAAAAGGGAACCAGCTGTTGTGTCGACCTCGACCAGGCTAGCAAAGAAATAGAAAGTCCAGAGTCCTCAGGTACCACACGTTTTTGGTGATTCTTTGCACCTGCCTTTTCCTATCAACTTACCTTGTTGTTTGGTAGGTTCTTGAAAATGCGTTGACTCCAAAAGATGGCGCGTCAGACGAAAGTACCCAATCCCGGGTCTTTCCTTCTAAAACATCCCACTCTCCTTCTGTTACCCCAATAGCCAAGAAGAAAAGAGTTCCTACCAAGAAGGCCCCCTTCAAAACGGTTACCTCGGCCATAAAACCATTTGTTCCTGATAATCTAGCTGAAATTTTTCAATCTGTCGCCGCTGAAATCCCTCCACCATAACACACTGCTGAGGTATTTTTTGTTTTTATTCTTCTGGTCTATATATTACTTGGGTGTTCTCTTACTTAAGCTACCTTCTGCAAGACATCGTGGTCGACTCGACGGTTGCTGTAAATGTTGATAATGCCACGACTACTGCTGGCAATCCCCCTAAGATGGTGCCTCTTTTTAGTCCTCAGAAATTCGACAAATTCCAAGGGGCGTCGATAGAAGAAGACCCTGCAGCGAAAACACCCCCTGTTGACAATACCAATAATGAGGCTAACAAGGATGGTGAAGCTATCAGTGGCAAAGAAAACCCTGTGGTTATCCTAACTGTTGTTGAGGGTACTCCAACTCCCACAGGTTCCGCTGAAGGTGGCCCTTCTGTCGAAAGGATGCTTACTCCAGAGGAGATCTTGGCTATGAAGCCATCAAACCCAACAGAGACTTTGAAGGCCTTGCTTAACCTTCGTAAGTCGATTGTGGATGCCACCTCTGCTGGTTCGAAGGCCACTCTCAACCTAGAGACGGGTGATTCTTTTGCCCTTAAACTTCAACAATTGAGGACATACTTGTTTGAGGATGAGTTTATGGCCACCGTTACAGAAGAGTCAGCTATAGTCTGTGATGTCTTTAAAATACTAGATGAGCTCTCCCATTTTAGAGTTCCTACTCCCATGGCCACGCATTTTATTGAATTCGAGGCTTTCTTCACTCAGTTGGCAAAGGACCTATCAATGTGTAAACATACTGACGCTCAAATTAGGGTGAAGATTAATGAGATGAAACGAGAGTGGTATCTCAACTCCCATTGTGAGAAGAAACTTGAGGATTTTGAAACTATAAAGAAAGAATGTGCTGACAAGCGACGTGTCTTCGACCAGTAGATATTTGACTATTAAGCCCAGATGGCGGAACTTGCGAGAAAGATTGCTGAAGTTGAGAAGTATAAAGCCTCCTTGGACTCTGAAAAACCTCTACCGGCTCAAGAGGTCATCGACCAAGAAGTGTCTTAGGGGATCGCTCACGTCGAAATTGCCCTTGCGCTAAAGGATACCATTGACCAGATGCAGCATAAGAAGTTTCTCTTGGAAAGTAAAGTGGATCGTGAAAAAAAAAACCTTTTTGAAGAATTTAAATCAAGGTTCCCAACATAACTGTATTTTTTTATTTAGTTGAATTCTTGTAACTCCATTCTGGATATTTTTGTAAACTGTCTGGGCATTCTACCCACGTGGATCAACTATCATAGAAAAGTTATTTTTGGATTTGAACCTTCTGTAACATAGGTTTATATTTTTTCAAATATTTCCCATTTACTCTTATGATTCGTTGATCCATGCCTATCTCTTGGATCTCGTGCGCGTTGTTACTGAATGCCTGGGTTACTTGGAATGGTCCCTCCCAATTTAGTGACCACTTTCCTAACGTTCGATCCCTTTGATCCACAGGCAACACTGCCTTCCACACATAATCATTGACTGCAAATGTCTTCTTTCTAACATTCTTATTGTATGCTTCGGCCATCCGTGCTTTTTAGCGTAATAGCTTGTCTAGTGCTGCCATCCTTTCCTCGTCTAAGTCCACAATTTCGTCTAGCATCATGCTCCAATATTGCTCCAACAGAATTTCATGCTGATGTTGCACTCTAATTGACTGTAAATAAATCTCTGCTGGCAAAACAACATCATGACCGAATGTCAAACGAAACAGAGTCGAATTGGTCAACTCCTTAGGGGATGTTTGACAGGTCCATAAAATTTGATCTAACGTCTTATGCTAGTTCTTAGGTTTCTTGGCGATGTGTTTCTTAATGAGTCCAATTACCACTTTGTTGGAAGCTTTGACTTGACCGTTTTCCTGAGCATAATACGGTGTCGAAGTGATCAACTCAAAACCTGTCTCTGCTGTAAACTCTTGCAACTTCTGGCCAACAAACACGGAACCTTGGTCTGTTGTGATGGTTTCAGGAATCCTGAATCTCTATAAAATGTGGTTCTGGATATATTCGATCATAGTCTCTTGGTCTACTTTTACCAAAGGTATAGCCTCTAACCACTTTGTGAAATAGTCTATTCCCACAAGGATGAATTTTTGCTGTTTCTCCGAGGCTGGTCGAATCTCTCCTATAATATCCAACGCCCAACCATGAAAGAGTCGTGGCTTGACGATGGTGTGCAATTCGTTGGCTGGCATGTGCTAGACGTTCGCGTGTCTTTGACAATCTTGGCACCTTTTTGAAAAGTCTATGCAATCCTTGAGCATGCTTGGCCAATACACACCTTGTCGAAACAATAGCCATTTCATTTTATGGCCAGCTTGGTGAGCCCCGCATGTCCCACTATGGACTTCCGAAATTGCTAAGTACGCGTCTGTGTCTCCCAAACATTTAATCAACACCCTTTCTGGCATCTTTTTCAACAACTCATTCCCCATTAGGACGTAACTTAAAGCTCTATACTTAATCTTTCTATCAACCATTCCCATCGGATTTTCCAAATACTCGATGATTGGTTTTCTCCAATCTGACGGTGATAGATTGCTGATAGTGAAGATTTCACAGTTTCCCAAACTTTCAATTAAGCTCTTTGTCGGGATGCTTGCCCCCCAGCTTCTGATAAGCCTGGTGATGATAGTAATTTCGATACCACCTTTTCCTTAATTTCAATGAAGTCTTTCATCTTTCCTTCCGACACTTTGTACCCAGAGGCGATTTGCGCTAAATCGTTTGCCTCTTGATTTTTTTATCCTGGGCACGTGTATAATGCTGACAACCTCGAAGCGTTCCAAGAGTCACTTCACCATTGTAAAGTACACCACAAGGTTTTTTTTGATGCATTTATACTCTCTAGTGATTTGTTTAATCACCAGTCTAAAGTCACCTTTTATTTCGACTCTCTTGGCACCCAGATCCTTAAGAATCTTGAGGTCAGTGATCAAGGCTTCATATTCTGCCTCATTATTAGAACATTTTTCGTCGACCCTACATTTTAATTTAGTAGGAAAGTCGTGCGGGGATATTATCAAGATCCCAATACCTGTTCCATTCTTATGACTTGACCCGTCGAAGTATAACTTCCACGGATCAGCTTCAACCATCCACAGCGATGATTCGACCACTGTGTGGTCGACAATAAAGTCTGCCACTATTTGACCTTTCATTTCCCTTAGAGGGACATACGTCAAGCATAATTCAGTTAAAGCTAGTGCCCACTTCCCAATTCGACTATGCAGAATGGTTTTAGACAACATATGCTTAATAACATCAAAATGCAACGAAACATAAACCTCAACTAGTTTAACATATTATTTTAATTTCATACATGAGAAGTACACACATAGGCACAACTTTTCGATCATAGTGTACCTAGTTTCATCATCTATTAACATTCGACCAAGGTAATAAATGGGTCTTTCGACGCCACAATCATCCTTTTGCGCTAACATGTTTCCTATAGTTGCGTCCAACACAACAACGTACAACTCCATGCTTCCTATAGTCTTGTGAGGTACCCTTTGATGGTGTCGAAAGCCTCTTGCTGCTCATGTCCCCAGTGAAAGTCACTTTATTTCTTGTCCTTAAGCAATGGCGAGAACACCTTCGTCTTGCCACTTAGATTTGATATAAACCTTCTCAAGAAGTTTATCTTCCCCAACAAAGACTGGAGTTGTTTCTTCGTCGAAGGAGGGTTGAGATCTAAAGTTTCCATGGTTTTGTTTTGGTTGATCTTGATGCCCTTTTTGTGGACTACAAATCCCAGGAAATATCCTGCATGTACACAAAAAGCACACTTTAGTGGATTCATTTTTAATCCATATTTCCTCATTCTCTCAAATGAACGTCGAAGGTGGTCTAAGTGACCATTCTCTAATGAGGATTTTATGACAATGTCATCAATGTACGCCTGCATAAATTTCTCAACAAAATCATGAAATATAGCATTCATGGCCCTTTGATAAGTTACTCTGGCGTTTTTTAAACGAAATGGCATTACAGTCCATTCGTACGTTCCCAAGGCCTTAGGGAACCGAAACGCCATTTTAGGAACATCATCTTCGACTATGAGGATTTGGTTATAACCGGAGTACCCATCGAGCATACTCAAATATTCGAAACCCGCGGCCGAACCGATCAGCATTTTTACCACAAGCATTGAATGCTCATTTTTGGGGGTTGTGTTGCTCAAGTCCCTGAAATCTATACAAACTCTCAGAGTCCAATTTTTCTTGATAATAAGAACTATGTTTGCTAACCATTCGACGTACCTTGCAATTCTGATGAACCGGCTATTGATCAGTCTCTCGATCTCCTACTTGATCTTTAGAGTGATTTCTGGAGCGAATCGTCGTGGCTGCTGTTTTACTGGCCTTTTTCTTGGCTGAATTGGTAGTCGATGTTCTACTACACTCCGAATCAATCTAGGCATTTTGCCATAATCCCAGGCAAAGCAATCTTTGTACTCCTTCAATACCTCGATCAACTTGACCTTCATCTTTGACCCAATCTTAGCACTTACATGCGTAGGTCTCTACATTCCTCCATCACCCAAGTCAATCTCTTCGAGTGGGTCTTACGCCTGCATTCTCTGCAGCTTAATGGATGGGTTTTTCTCAAACCCCAAAGGCTCATTGTCATAGATGCAATCAACCCTCCGACTTTTTGAAGCTGTTGTTTGGCCTTGTCAGCCAATTAATTATGTTCTGTTGCCAGCTTCATCAGTTATGTTTTGTCACTTTCCTACTTCTAGTGTCGACTTTCACTTGTTTTCAGCCAAATAGGCCAAAATTTGAGTCAAGCTCTCTGACTCAGTAGTCATTTTCATCAATTGCGGGCCACCTTATGGATGAAAGTCCTTCTGTGGGCTCCATTGTGGCGTCAACAGCATCCCAAACGAATCCATAGTCAGGATCTAAGTTTAGAATGTGACCCATTGATAACACGAAATCGTATATATATTTTGATGCATAATTCAACTAAAGTTTAACCGTTTTCGATCCGATTTCGGGTTATTTCCGTGTTATTTGTTTGATGTTTTGCAGGTATTCAACGATCACGTCTAAACAAGACAACATGAAGAAAAGAAGCAATCTCGGATGAAATATGGACGAAAAAGGAGTGAAAACACAATGAAAAGCGCAGGAAGCTGTTTTTGCTGATGTGACGACCGTCACAGCTACATGACGGGCGTCACACGGGTGACGACCGTCACACCTTGTGACGACCGTCATGCAGGCAAAAACGCCCCACTTCAATTTCACGTAACAGAAGCAGTTCCAATTCCCACAGAGTGGACCACTACTCCCTAAATTATCTGCCTCAAAGTCCATCATCTTCAATGATAACCGTTGGGATTCCACTTCTATAAAAGGGGAAACGGGGGACTTCAGAAAGGGTGCTGCATTCATACAACGAAGTGCTGCCAAATTTATTTCCAGAAGCATATTTTCCAGTTTTATATTCTTATTCGTTTCTCTTTATTTCTTCTGTATTCCATTTTCATTCTTCTGTAATTTCTACTTTCATTGTACGATCAAATTGGCATAGAGATCAGAATCCTGCCAACATCTGTGGAGGATCTGCCCAAAGGCCAATTGGAATATTTACAGGTTTCTCATTTCAATCGATTCCAGTTTTATTATAATGCAAATTATTATTTATTGCTTTTATTTATGTTTTATCTTTCCCAAATCAATGTCTAGCTAAACTTAGGTAATCGATATGTAGTAGTAATTCGAATGGGATTTGATAACAACTGGTTGAAAAACTTTCTTTTCAAAAAAGTAATTTATGGTCTGAGTGTTTAAAATTGATTTACTGAATAAACTTCGTCGCGAAAGCGAGAACTTATTTAAAAGTAGTTTTTCCACGAAAGTGGGAAATTAATTAAGATACGAACCAACAAGCGAAAGCTGCGGTAAGGTCAGATAGTAAACACTAGTCATCCATTTTAATAACAGCGAAAGCACTTTAAAATGAATTAGAACTTAGAGATTTCCAAAAAATGATTTTAACCCCGAACGGGATACGAAAGTGTACGTTTGGCCCTTAGGATTATGAGTAGCGTCAATAACCATCGTGAGGCGAGAGTCTTCAAATCTCCATTTTCTGCTTAAATAAACTTTGAAAATTATTTCATACACCAGTAACTTGTCAAATCCCTGAAGAACACAATTACTACATATCGATTCAATCATTTATAATCTAAGTAGCATTCTTAGTTCCCTTTTAGTGACAATCTTATTCCCTTAAACATATTCTACCTAGCTAAACATAGTAACTCCCGAGAACACTAGTTTGATTACGAGTCCCTGTGGGATCGATATCTATTATTACTACGCGATAGACTATGCACTTGCAGTTAGTTTGTATTAGACATAGAAAGTCGCGATCACCCATGTCAACAGAAGTATACGATCCTGATCCATCGTCATAAGGTGCCACATTTGCTAGATGTTGTTCAAAAGATTTCTTTGCACCCTTTGCTTCATCAATCTTATAATAACTTTGATCGGCTTTGATATTTTCGATGATGTCGTCTTTCCTCCAAATGCTTAACTCTAATGTAGATTTGATGGTACTGCCCCTATCCCATGGATCCACACTCGATACAACAATAAGTTGAAGTTAACCTTTGAGTTTATGACTATGAACAACGTCAATTTGGTAGTTGTACCTACAACTAAATCGACTTGGAGAACCCCTAAAATGTTGCTGGTTTTCCCTTCATAATTAGACAAAACCATGTTATGTTGTCTGAGATCGGCTTCAGTCTTTCCAATATTCTTAAACAACGTATGAGGCATTAGAATGACAGCTACCCCTTCGTCTACGAACACTTTATTAACTGCCACTCTGCTGACCTTCGCTTTTATGAACAACGGCTTCAGATGGTACAACATTCCCGGACTAGGTCTTTCGAACATGGTTGTCCGTTCTTCCACCACGCCACTGTTCATCACATAGTAACATATTGGCTTGGCTTTTATGGTCTCGTCTAATAAGAAATCTTCTTCTGCTTCAGAGACTTCCGACACCCTATCATATTCTACCGACAACATTGACACGATGCCGCAGTTTACAATGAAATCCTCACCATATGTATCATCATTGGTGGCATCGTATATGTCTTCATCGAAATCGTCTTCTGGTGACGGGGTATATTCCTCATCCGACTGGGGAGTGTACTCTGGTTCTTTTTCATCTGACTGAGGAGTATATTCTGGTTTTTTCTTGTTTTCACCTTTAGACGTGTACTTCAAACTCTGGGTTGACACCACCCCCTTCTCTCTTGAAGTTTCCACAGTCATTTCCATAGTCTGATTTGTCACAATTTTCTCCTTCTCGACCACCTTGCCTTTGAGTATTTCCTTTTCAGTCCAGATGGTCTGACAGGCTTCAATTGTGAAGTCGAAGCCTCTTTAGCAACCTTTTTTATTTCGTTGATATCGCCTCCACTGGGTCCTTGTCATAGGATTCTTGCCTTTGTAATTGGGGGAAACCATATAACCCTTGGGTTCAGCACTCTTATCGAAGGCCTTTGCCTCCTTTTCTAGATCCAATGCCTTCCATTTCGGCCGCTTGCTCCCCTTTTGGCTCACGGGTGCCACCCACTTATCATGTGGAGTATATGATGGCGGCCCAAACGCCTTTAGTCGCACCTGCCGAAACAACTTCATGTATTCTTCATTTCAACGAGGAGCACCATTCTGGTCAAACACGAACATGTGGACTGGTGGCTTACTGTCTTGCAGTGCCATTTTCCTACCCACTTCGTACTTCTCATCATATTTTTTGTTAAACACGGTGTTGCATCTCGGGTATAATACAACCTTCGACCCGCTCACCCTGCATTTCTCTTGGAGATTAGTCAGACTTTCGCTAGCTTGAGGGTAGACTGTCTCGACTTTCTCCTCAAACTTCTTGTCGAGACCATCCGTAGTCTCGATCATCATGCATTCAAACGCTTCAGTTGTCAAGTGCTTGTTGAAACCCTCAGTAACCTTAACCATTATGTAGTCATATAGCTCAGAATATAAGGCTTTTTCAATCTTCAGAGGATCTGTGTCCAACTGCATTTTTGGCCTTTCACCAAATTGAAGTCGACCTTCTTTCAAAGCTTTATGCACCAAGTCCCTGAAAAGTACACATTGAGATATCTTATGACCAAGGAAATTATGAAAATTTACAAAATCCCCTTTTCTTCTTTTATTCTGAAGGGGGATCTTTTGCCCTAGGAGAGACAATAATCTGACCATCTTTAACTAATAAATCAAATATTTCATCGCACTAAGATACATCAAAAGTATACATTTTCGCGACATATTTATCTGTTTTTTCAGTTTCGACAAGATTTTTTCCACTCAATGGTTTTAATAATTTGCATGTGTACGGAGGCCCAGGCTTCAATTCAACCACGTTAACCTCGTTTTCATCGAAGAGCTCCTCATCGTTAGAAGAGTATTCGTCAGTGGCCATGTATGAAACTTTCTCTTTCTTACGATATTTGTTAGCCTAGGTTTTTTCATTTTTTTAAACGTTCGATCTGTCGGACCCTATCAGCTAGCCGCGCCATATCTCTAAGATATTGTGTGTTCAGGAACTTGCATGAAACATCGCGCTTTCAACAGTCTAAACCTATTAAGATAATGGTCCACCAACTCTGTGTCTTTTCGTTTGACGCTGGCTAACTCTTTCAGACTAATTTTTGATTGTCCCATGTAAAAATGTTCATGAAACAATCTTTCCAATTGTACCCAGGTATGGACAGACTGTGAGGGTAAGGTGGTGAACCAAGTAAACACATTTTTGGTGAGGGAACTTAGGAAATACTTCATTTTCAAGTCCTTGTTGTTTGCTATGTTGCCAGCTTCGGTTTGATATCTGGCAACATGTTCAATGATAGACTCTTTGGTCTCTTTGGTGAATTTGGTAAACTTTGGCATCTCCCACCCTCTGGGAAACTCTGTTGGCAGAATGAAGTCTGGTGGTGGGGACGTATATGTTGTTCGTTGAAGGCCTGGGTTCGCCTTATTGCAAACCATAATTCGTTCCACCATAGCTTCTAAGTTAGGTTTACCAGCCATGGCTTCGTGCCGAGCCTGTCTGACCATATAGTCTGGGTCCTGGTTTCTATGAACTAAAACAACGGGAGGCCTTTGGGCCATCCTGGGTGTGTGTTCAACCTCATGGGGTTGCTGGTCAATTATTTCGTCGAAGACCTCATCTTATTGAATTGGCATCTTCGCTCGAGGCGGCGGCGTATGTTTACCCGGGGCCGCAGGGGCGCCTAAAAAATCACCTATACGTGTCATCTGAGTCGCCAATTGTTGGTAACTCTAAGTTGAATCTTGTATTAATGGTCTTAATATGGTGCCCATTTGCTGGTTCAACATGTGGACCATTTCGTGATTACTTTCATCCATCTGCTGTCTCATAACGGCGACATAACTTAAGGTGAAATTTAGAATCGAATGTGACGGAAGACTAAACCCTGGGGGCCTAGTAACTTGGTTCACCAAAGGCCCTAACCCCTGATACGACGAAAAAGCTAACGAAGAGCTTTCTCCAAAGAGTGGACCATTGTGATGCAGGCTCAACATGAACTTTGTCGGCATCCCAAAGGCTCGGGGTGTGGGCATTGTGAAACTAGGCATATATTGCCCCCCTAATTCCTGTCATCATAGGCCTAGGTTTAGGTCGATGTGGCGTCACGACAGGCCCACTATGAGCAGTCAAAACCGCAGACACAGTGTCAACGCCAACGTCGGTTGTTTGAGTCATAACCATATTTCCCTCCGAAGAAGGTTCTTCGTTTGGACGTGGTATCACCATCTTACCACTGCGTAAATGCATACACCCAAGCCAACGGGTTCCACCAGGTGTGCCAATTTGTTCGCACACAGTTTTCGCGCGAACAAGTCCCAAAACGAACTGGTCGAGTATATGAGATGGTGGTGGAATGCTGTTGTTTAGAATAGGTTGAAGACAAATTTGAGAAAGACTGTGTAGACTTAAGTAAAGACAGATGAATAAACAAGAAAAGACAAAAACAAAAGACAAGAAATTTTTAAAGTTGGTAATATAAATTGCTATTAAAAGGAAATGTGGACGCAAACATACATTCTGCAGGAATGAAACTTTTTTCCCTTAACGCTTGGTAGTTAGAGTATTTTTTTCTTACAATGTTACAAAATGCACCCCCCAAAATGAACATGGACATTGCCTTAAATAGGAAAATAAAATAATTTCTATGTTGATCTTAGTGGCGCCACATGTCCTTCCACCACTTCTATAACTTCCCACGTTCTCATCTTTTCAAATTTTCTTCCCGCTTAAACGTTCTTCTACTTCGTCTCAGCTTCTTTGCCCATCAGTCGACATCTTCGACGGAATAGGCCTGAGTCGACTCACAAAACTCCCTCTGCTGGCGTCGACTCACATTATTTCCTTTACCACCTTTCTCAGCCTGTCGATCCACAAGCCAACCTTTGTGTCGCCTTTCTTTAGTCGAAACTTCCAGTCAACACTAACACATTAGAATAGAATGATTCTTTCAATTTTATATATAAAAAAGCTAAATAGATATATTAATAACAAGAAAAACTCTTTCTAGCAAAAATTGTACCCAGAGCAATTTCAAACGAAAAAATTGTATATTTAGATTACAAATGAAAACAACAAAAATTATACATAATAGTACATCAAGTATTAGTATAAGAATTAGTCCAAAAAAAATTTTATGTAAAAAAAAACAAATTAGATTTTGTAACTTTCGCTGGAAGGAATTTTAACCTGCTCAACCAATTGCATAAGTGCCATAAAATTGGAGGACATGAGTGTCGTATAAATTTTGAAACAATGCTGAGAATTTACAACTATTAAATGTTGAGTATAAGAGTAGCAAGATAAATATCACAAAATTAAGAGATTAAGGAGTAGGAAAATTGACGCAGAATATTTACGTGGAAAATCCTAAACAAATAAGGGAAAAATTACGGGCACCGATAGAATTTTTTTTACTAAGTGGAAGAAATTACAACACTTCTCTCTATATACAAAGAGAGAACAAATTTCACTCTCTCTTGTAATAGGAGAACACTCACTAAAAGAACCTTATAGGAGAAAATACAATATATTATATCTCCCTAAATTTTTCTTTTATGTTATGTTGCAAAGTTTTGTTTTGTTGTGTTAGGAATGAGAAATGAACCTCTATTTATAGGTGCTCATCTTTACAAAACTATGGGAGTTGTTACAAAACCATGAGTGTTTCTTTCTTGTTCCACAAATTGTGACTTTATTCAACCACAATCTTTGACCATAATCTTTTACCATGACCACAATATTTGACTATGACCACAATCTTTGACAATCTCCCACTTAAAGGCACATTTGTGATCTTTCAAAATCTTCTATACCTTGCCAATTCCATACTGATTACAACTTCAATAGGCTATAGAAAGACCTACACCATGCAAACTTATTAGAGTTAATCGGCTTCATCCTTACATCTGCTAGGTTATCTTTAGTGTGAATTTTCTGCATATCCACACTTCCTTCTTCTACTACCTCTCTGACAAAATGGTATTAAACTCCTATGTTTTTTGTCCTAGAATGAAAAGCTGGACTCCTTGCAATGTGCAAGGCACTCTGACAGTCATAGTACACAATAATATTTTGTTTCTTGTGCCCGAGTTCTTCTAATAACCTTTGAATCCAAATTGCTTTCTTACATGCTTGGGTAGCGGCCGTGTATTCAACTTTTGTAGTAGACAAAGCTACAACAGTTTGCAGTTTGGATAACCAACTTACCGCTCCTCCTGCAAGTGTGAACACATAGCCAGTAGTAGATTTTCTTTTATCAAGGTCGATTGCAAAATCTGAATCAACATAGCCTCTAATAGTGAATTTTGATTCTCCAAAACATAATGCATCACTTAAGGTTCCTTTGATGTATCTAAGGATCCTCTTAACAACATTCCAGTGTTCATTACCTGGATTTTGCATAAACCGATCGTCTGTTCCAATTGCTTGAGAAATATCTGGTCTAGTACATATCATAGCATACATAAGGCTTCCCACCACTGATGCATACAGTATGCGAGACATTTTTATCCTTTCCGCTTCATTGCTAGGATTTGTACTTGAGGATAATTTATAATTGACAAGAAGTGGGGTAAAAATTGGCTTACAGTCTTGCATGCTAAAGTGGCGCAAGACTTTTTGAAGATAATTTTTCTAAGAAATCCAAATCCTTCTGTATTTTCTATCTCAGTGAGTTTGCATCCCTAAAATCTTGTTTCCTGGTCCCAAGTCCTTCATATCAAACACCCTAGCCAATTATGCCTTCAATTCTTGGACTCAGTATTTGTTGAGGCCTACCACCAACTTGTCATCCACATACAACAGCAAAATGATAAAATCATCATTATCATCAAACCTTTTATAATACGTACAATGGTATGAACTTAATCTATTATATCCAAGGCTCATGGTGAAAGAATCAAATCTCTTGTACCAACACCTTGGCACCTGTTTTAAACCGTACAGAGATTTGGTCAACCTACAAACCAAGTTTTATTTTCCTTGTTCTTCAAAGCCTTCAGGTTGGAGCATATACATTTCCTCTTCAAGTTCTCCATGAAGAAACGCAGTCTTTACATCAAGATGCTCTAGATTTAGATAAAAGGCAACACATATCGCCAAGACCACTCTGATTGTGGTGAGTCTTACCACTGGAGAGAATATCTTATTGAAATCGACACCTTCTTTCTGAGCATATCCTTTTACCACTAGTCTTGCACGATATCATTCAACCTGATTGTTGCCATCTCACTTAATTTTGAACACCTATTTGTTGTTGATGACTTTCCGACCTTTAGGAAGTTCAACAAGTTCCCATGTGTTGTTTTTATGTAAGGCTTAAATTTCCTCTTGCATTGCTGCCATCCACAAAGAAGCATCTGAACCATTTAATGCCTCATGAAAGGTTGATGGTTCTCTATCTTCTGATAGAGGACAATATGCATCATGACTTTCCATCACATATTCTGAGTTCCAGGATGGTTTTCTTATCTGACGTATGGTTCTTCTGGGATCTACATTATTGACCTCAGTTGGTTCTTATTCTTCGTGCTCTGGCTCTGCTTTAGAAGAATAATTTTCTCCTGACTTTTCCTCCATCTCTACTGTAGTAGTCTCCTTTATAGTGTTCTAATCTTTTTGCTCCTTTTCTAGTTCATTTTCTACAAAGATTACATCTCTGCTAACAATAATCTTGTGGGCAGCAGGATCCCACGGACAATACCCCTTCACATCGTTAGCATAACCCAAGAATATGCATTTCCTGGATTTTGGGTCCAACTTTGTTCTTTCTTGGGAGCTGTACATCACGTACACAGGACATCCAAATATATGCAAAGAAGAATAATCACTCGGTTTTCCCTTCCAGATCTCCATTGGTGTCTTTAAATCAATCACAGTTGATGGTAATTAATTTATCACGTAACAAGCAGTTTTGACAGCTTCTGCCCATAAAGACTTTGCCAATCCTGTTGTTTTCAGCATAGCTCTCGTCCTCTCCAGGAGAGTTCTATTTATCCGTTCTGCTACACCATTCTGATCAGGTGTATGAGCAACATTAAACTGCCGTTTAATACCTTCTTGCTTACTGAATGTCAAGAAATTACCATCTGTATATTCTCTTCCATTATTTTCCCTCAAGCACTTAATTCTTTTCCCAGTTTCAAGTTCCACTTTTGCTTTGAACTCCTTGAATACTAAATACACATATGACTTCTTCTTGATTGGGTACACCCATAGTCTCCTAGAGTAATCATTAATGAATGATACAAAATATTTTTCTCCTCTAATGGACATTTCTGGTGACTCCCACACATCAGAATGAATCAAGTCTAGTATGTGTTTGCTTCTAGAAGTTGACTTAGAAAACTTTAGTCTATGCTGCTTGCTTATCACACAGTGCTTGCAGAAAGGTAAATTTACCGACTTGAGATCGGGTATGAGATTATGTTCTGCAAGAACTTTCAAGCCTCGTTCTGACATATGGCCTAGTTTGCGTTGCCATATCATCGTTGTTTCTTCCTGGCTTCCATCTATTACTAATGCATATGCTCTTTTCATCGTTTCTCCAAAAATCATGTATAGATTTGCAACAACCTTCTCTACTTTCATCATTACTAGCGACCTGTTCAGCACTTTTAAGATCCCGCCTTGAACATGGGTCTTGCACCCGAGGTCATCTAGTTGTCTAATAGACAACAAATTCTTCGTCAATCCTTTCACATTTCGTACCCCTTGAAGTGTGTGGATAATACCATCATACATTTTTATTTTGACATTACCAACTCCAACAATTTCCAAAGCATGGTCATTCCCCATCAATACATGTCCTTCCGAGATAGGCTCGTAAGTGCAAAATCAGTCTTGTCGTGGAGTCATGTACCATGTTGCTCCTAAATCTAGTATCCAACCATCAGTGAGTTGAATTTCGCCTTTGGTACTAACTGCTGCTCTGCTGTAAAGGATTTCTCCATCATCGGAGGTACTAGCAATACATCCTTGAGATGTACTTGCTTCATAAAACTTCTCACCATTCTTTTTGTTAAACCAACATTCTTTTTTCAAGTGCCATATCTTGCCACAATTTTAGGATTTAAGGTTTGTTCTTCTTTGAGATTTTGATCTACCATGATTTTGACTACCACTGAGACCATGTTTCGTTGATCTACCTCTCGTAATCGTCAAAACTTCTATTCGTTTTGAGCTTTCTTGTCGATCTTCCTTTTTTTTACGCTTGGATTCTTCTTCGAGAACAGCTCCTATAACATCATTAAAGGATATACGGTCAATAATATTATTGTTTGTAATATTGATGACGAGTTGATCATACGAATCTGGTAAACTCTGAAGAAGAAGCTTTGCTCGTTCATTTTCCACTATTGTGAAATCTGATGCTGATAGTTGAGCAAATAATGTATTCAAATTGTTGATGTGATCTAGCACCGAAGTGGATTTACTCATTCGAAGAGTGTAGAGTCTCCGCTTTAAGAAAATTTTATTGTGAAGTGACTTGACCTCGTACAGTTGGATGAGAGTATCCCAGATCTCCTTTGCAGTTTTCTTTTCTGCTATACTGGACAAAACTGAATCCGCCATTGCTAAGTGTAAATTGGCAACAACATTGTCATTCATCTCTATCCACTTTTCATCAGTTATATTTGCAAGTTTACCTTTAATTGTTGGTGAGCAATTATCCTTCCTCAGGATTGCCTAAATCCTCAGTTTCCACAGGGAGAAATTACTCCCACTGAATTTTTCAATCTCAAATTTTGCAGCCCTTTTTTTCTCACTAAACTGGTTTACACAATTTCACCGTGAATAGCACAATATACGTGAGCAGTATTGTATATTTTTACTTTACACTAGAATATATCTACTATACATTAACAATTACGACAAAAGTATACAACCACACATGTGAATAGTAACCACACACTGCAGCGGAAATAGAGACTGACACCAACAACTCTGATACCACTGTTGGGTATCAAAGTAGCAAGATAAATGTTATAAAATTAAGAGATCAAGTAGTAGGAAAATAATATTTACGTGGAAAACCCTAAAAAAATAAGGGAAAAACCACGGGCACCGGTAGAAAATATTTTCACTAAGTGGAAGAAATTATAACACTTCTCTCTCTATATACGAGGAGAGAACAAATTGCACTCCCTCTTGTAATAGGATAACACTCACTAAAAGAACCTTATAGGAGAAAATACAATATATTCTATCTCTCTAAATTTTTATTTTATGTTATGTTGCAATGTTTTGTGTTGTTGTGTTAGGAATGAGAATGAACCTCTATTTATAGGTGCTCATCTTCACAAAATCATGGGAGTTATTACAAAACTATGGGTGCAAAATCATGGGTGTTTCTTTCTTGGTCCATAAATTATGACTTTATTCAACCATAATTCTTCACCATAATCTGTTACCATGACCACAATATTTGACTAGTCCAAATCTTATCATAAAGCTTATATTTCAAGAATAAATGTTGAACAACTTCTTCTTTCCCATAACCACATGTACACTCCAACAAGTTTATAAAATCTATTCTTCTTATAAGCGGCCTAATTGGGATCATATTATTGATTAGCTTCCACACAAATAGAGATATTTTAAGCGGCCTAATTTTATTCCGTGTGAACTTTTAAATAGGCACTAAATCAATATAATTTTCATGAGTCAAAATATCATACCTCACCTTGACGGTGGACTCAACTTCACGATAAGGAGTTCACGCCCAACAACCAATTATATTGGCATGCAAAATAATATTTTATAGTAAAGAATGACATAGTGTCGCCTACTCCTCCTTTCACACAAAAAAACATCATCTTTCACCTCCACCTTATAACCTCAACCCCTCAGCCCAATCTTCTCATTTCCACTAAAAAATGTTGCCTACTGACAATTCATATAAGCAATAAAACCTAGAACATAAAGTATCTTTCCTCAATCAAGGATCTTTTCAAAATGACGTATTTCACCATTATCCGACGATCGAGATGACCAATTATTTAGCCAAAGACTTGTACTCAATCTTGTTTCATCTCGAAGTCTTGGCATAATTCTCCCCTTATTTAGCAATTAACACTTTACGCTGCAACTTGTCATGATTGACATGAAATCTCCAGCACCACTTGCTTGACAAGGCAAAGCTGAACTCCTTTACCCTCCAAACTCCCCATCCATGTAATTCTCTATACACATGTTTTTACTCTTCCAACTTAATAATTTTTTTAAAAAAATATCTCAATCATGATAATCAAGAGCGAACAACAGCGAGAGTTACCCCATTGAAAAATATATATAAAGAAATGGAATTTATCCAATTTTACAATTTAGTACCACTGAAGCCTTCAACAACCATAAATCTAATATATTAACATTGACCAATAAACTTATAAGCTTATGTGTTAACCTTGAATCTTGAAATCATTTTAAAGAATATCAAATTCTCATTTAAAGATATAATATTCTCCTAATTCCTTTCACACAAAATCAATGTGTCATCAGCGAATTGCAGATGTTGAATTCCTTACTCAAAGTTTGTACCAACTATAACATGTAAAAACATAGACTCTAATAGAAGTATTCAATATAACATTCAAATCGTCTTCCTCTAAAAGGAACGAGAATGGAGGCAGAGGAACGCCCAACCTCATACATTTCCTCGTCGCAAATTCTTCAGTTTAACCTCCATTAACGAGAAAATATGTTGTTGTTGACAGAACACACTCCATATCCATTATATATATATATATATATATATATATATATATATATATATATATATATATATATATATATATATATATATATATATATATATATATATATATATATATATATATATATATATATATATATATATATATATATATATATATATATATATATATATTCTTGAGAATTCTATTTTTCCATTATCACATTCAGATATCCTCATCTGCTTAATTACAAGCCTTGTCAAAATCTACTTTAAACACGACCGACTCTTTGTGTTGCTTTTTTTTTTTCCTATAGTCATAGACATAACTTTATACATTCACTTAAATAAAGAAATCAATCAAAAGTCAAACAATCTTTAGGGGTTAGATATTTTAGAAATCAGGGCTACTACAAAAGTGTAATTAGAGTCTTTCACCAGATGAGCATTTGAAAATAAATCTAACAAAAATGTCATGAAATCTACTTTATGATCCGACTAAAACTTTAATAAATCCAAATTAACTTTATGTGTGTCTAAGACTGTATAACTATTATAGTCTTACACAACCTTCTTCGCATTCTCCTCATTTAAGAACAAACTCACAAGTTGAGAGACATCATTGCTTCTGAGAATCTTGAAGCAAAAATATTCCTCACAAAATTAACAAACTTAAAGTGGTTATTATAGTGGTTAAACACTGCCTGTGTGACCCCACTACTCTTCCACCCTAGCAATGTCGAGGAAAATGCTATGAGTATCATTACTTATCTTTTGAAAATTTTAGAAATTGCATCATCATTCCTGTGATTTTTTTTTTATAGTTTTGTCCCTGTATACTACGATTAACTTAAGAATGAGAAGACACTTGAGAAGAAATCTCATGAACCTCCTCTCATTCAGAGTCGATTAATCTGATTATTTCTCCTTATTTGTCTAAAAGTATCAAACAATGATAAATTTTTATTAATCTTCTAAAGATATTCCTACCATGTTTCAGATGTCATTCTTTTAAATTCATTTGATTAACTTTAGGTTTTTTAGAATACAATCACCCAACCCCTTCAACATCGAACGATTTTCACTATTAACTGACAAATTCCTTGTAATATGAAAAGTCAGCCTAACACTTTTAAAAGCAAAAAGATTTTAAACTCTACTTTTCCTCATCTACGAATAAAAGAATCAGACAATGATCTGACATCCTACGAATTAAGGCTAATTGCAAACAATTAGGTCAAAAGTAACATAAAAAATCTATCCAACTTATTCAGGGAACGCCTATAATCTTGATATCGCGTGAAACAGCTCCAAAAAGATACAAGTCTATTTAAATAGTGTTTTCAATGCACTAATTAAACTTGTAGAAATACCGATATCTTACTCTCATGTCTATCATAATGGTTCTCTCATATAATGTCATATTGTTATTATTGTTATTATTGTTATTATTATTGTTATTATTATTGTTATTATTGTTATTGTTATTATTATTGTTGTTATTATTATTATTATTATTATTATTATTATTATTATTATTATTATTATTATTATTATTATTATTATTATTATTATTATTATTATTATTATTATTATTTTTATAAACAATTTCACATTATCCAACATAAAAAAAAAGGATAGAAATGATGCATAAAATAACAATTAATTTAAATTATAAAACTCTAAGAGTAACTCCAATTGGAGTTTTTAATTGATTTTTCTAAAGTGACAAACGTTTTTTTTTTTTGAGATTCATTAGAGTTGCCCACAGTGGCCAACCGTTGCATTAACGTTCTTCAACTTAACATAATAAATAAATTAATATTAAAATTAATAATATTATACTACTTTTTTTCTTTCAATTTTTTTAATAGATTATTTGTTTATAAATAATTTATTTATTAAATTTATTTTATATTATTAATTTTCTAAATAGTTTATTTTTTTCATAGATTTTACTTTACAATTTAATAATGATAGTGTTACTTTAATTATTGTTATAGAATTTAAGTTTAATTAGATTTGTTTATTTATTTTATTTTACATTAATATTAGTTTAAATAATTTAAATGAATATTTTTAATTAAAATAAAATTTAATATAATTAAAATATTAATATAAGATATAAAACTATGAAATTCAATATGAATTCTTTAGAGTTGCTAATTGAATAAATTATTTTAAGATGATGTGGTTAATAGGTCCTAAAAAAAATTGGTGATGCTTTAATGAAATGACTATTTAACTTTGGTACTAAATTGAGTAAGAAAAATATCTTATTAAATAGTGAAATAATTCTATTAAAAACACCTATGCGTCATCCGTTTCTAATTTATGTTAGAGCAATTTTAACGCATAGTTGTTAAACTAAAATTTTGTATAGCTTACGTTAATAATAAGAAATTTGCATTATAGTAGAGCTGACATGACATATGAGATTCTCTAAAACTAGTTTACGTGCTCTACACAAGCAACATACTCTAACTCATTATTTAACATAAATAATAGATTTTTATTAATTATTTAACATAAATAATATATTTTTATTAACTATTTAATATCAAGTTTGAATTTCTTATAAACAATCACCATTAAAGTAAAAACTTCTTAATTTAATTTTGGATTGCTTAAATCCTTCATGTCAATTTGAACCCACGTAAAATAACTTAAAGAAATAAATTAAAGAAAAAATATAAGAATACACGTGTTATTTTAGAGATAAATTTTAAATTAATTTTAAATTTAATTTTTTTTAATAGAAATTATGAGATAGCAGTGATAATAAATAATTGTAATTTATTCTTGATTTTTTTTTTTACTACTAAGCATTTTACAACTCTCAAATGAATCTCTACGTAACGTGATAATTCTATTTCTAACTCTAAATGGAGATTTGACAATATGAAGAAATTAAAAATTGTTAGAAAGTACTCCTAATCGACGGTGAAAGAAATTTAAAATTCCTATCATGGCCAATAATGAAGTTACACAGCACGTGAAAGAAAAAGTTAGAAGTCTAGTTTCCAAATTTAAAAGTCACCATAATGTACTGTGCCAACAACTTCATTTATTAAGGTTCCCTTTTGGGAGTTTGGAGCTATGGTAGGGTGAAAATTTTGGAAAGATGGATAGATGAAAAATGAAAATGAAAAATACAATTTCGTTGAGGTTCATTAGATAGATTTTGTTTTTGCTGCCATGTTATATTTGTTTTGTTGTTGAACACAGTTTGTGTTCTGCTTTAATTTTTTTTCCTTTAAAAATTTTTTGTTAGATTTAAAGTGTAATTTTATATTAAATCGATTTTATTTAAAAAACAATTTATTTTTATATTTATTAAATAATTAATGTATATCTGATTTAATAATAAATTAGGTATATTAATTATTCGATAAATTAAAAAAAATTATCTCTTATAAATAAAATCGAAAAAAATATATTTGTATCATAAATCACAAAAATTTTGTTAGTGCACAAGGTGATGAAAATAAAAGGAATGAGAGAATATTTATTGTTCTGCAATGACGGCTACAAAAGCTGTAAAAAAAGATAATAAAATAAATGACAGCTACCACTAGTCTATTTATACACAAATACTGGGTATATAGATGACATACTAAAATATTAAATTACCCTTCAATACCATCCCTTAATTTATGATTTCCTAATCAAAACTAACAACACAAATTCCATCTCTTAAGTGGAGAAATTGGTCAGTATTGATCGCCTTTGTCAAAACATCTGTCAACTGCTTCTGGGTGCTACAGTGCACAACTTCTAGCACTCCATTCTGGACTTTACTTCTTAGGAAATGATACTTTGTCTCAATATGCTTGTTTCTCTCGTGCAGAACTAGATTCTTGGCAAGATTGATTGCAGACTTGTTATCAATCATCAACTTCAGAGGCTTATTTACTTTGATCTTCAGATCCTGCAGCAAATTTAGAAGCCATACAACTTGACATGCAGCTACAGTACTTGCGATGTACTCAGCTTCACACGTTGATAGTGTAACAACAGGTTGTTTCTTGGAACACCAAGAAATAGGATCTCCCAGAAACTTAAACAAGTATCTAGAAGTACTTCTCCTGTCAACTCTATATCTACACCAATCAGAGTCTGAGTAACTCATCAGCTCTGAATTAGTCTTTCTTCCATAAGAGAATAACACCCCATACTTTAAAGTTCCCTTGATATACCTCAGAATCCTGACAATAGCTTGGTAATGGGACCACTTAGGTTTACTCATGAACCTACTAACCATTTCAACTACATAGCAGTTATCAGGTCTGGTATTACACAGATACCTCAGAGAACTTGTAACAGCCCAATTTTTCAATAATTAATTATTTATATTAATTAATTGATTTATTTGGATGATTTTAATTATTGGAATTATTGGTAGATATTTGAGAGGAAATATGATGGAAGGAAATAGAATGGAAAGGTATATAAGGAAAAGTGGAAAGAAAAGGAAAAGATAGAAACATAAGAGAAAAAGAAGAGAAAGAAAGGAGAAGAGGAGAAAAGAGAAGGAAGAAAGGGAAAAGCTTGGAATCATGAAGAACAACTCCTAGCTTCCGGTTTAATCAAGGTAAGGGTGTGAAATGTTGTTATTCTATCAATGTCTATGATTATATATGATTGGTTTGGATTGTTTGGATGTTTTCTCCATTTTCCATTCTAGGGCATAAATGAGTTTAATCGGTAGAATCAAAGTTTTAACGGTTGGAATTGAGAATAAAGTGTATAGCTTAGTCGAGGGATGTTAGACTAAGACTATAGGAACTGGTTTGGTGAGAATCGATTGATTTTGTCGAGAGTTGAGGATTGATGACAGTGAGGGTTTTTGAGTTCGCAGACGTTCGCTAGCACCTTCGCTAGGCGAACAGGTCACGAGTGTTCGCTAGCAACTCGCTAAGTGAGCAAGCTAGCGAGTGGTCCCAGACTTAGGCAGAATGAATATGACTCTATTCGCTGGTAGTGAGTGAGGTAGCGAAGTAATCGCTAGGACCTCGTTGCAGCGAGTAGGTAGCGAACGAAGTCAGTAGCTTCTGTTTGCCTTCGCGAGCTTGTTCGCTAGGCGAACAGATAACGAGTATTTGCTAGGGACTCGCAAGGCAAGCAAGCCAGCGAGCGTGACATCATTTCATTTTCTTTGTGATTCCATCCGATGTTGATTGTTTGGTTCGATTGTGTTCGATCCTTATCGGAATGAATAGTTGTGTACTATGGTGTGATATATTGTGGGTAGCCGTATGGCGTGAATCCTAGATTGTGGACAAATAATGCATGAGAACATATTAGCGAATATGTGTGCATTGCTTGATAATGTGGTAATGATGATTTAGAGTATGAATACTTTGATTATGTGAAATATTTTATGTGTGCAATCATGTTATAATTCTTATGTGATGAATTATTAAGAATGCATGAGATTAAGATGCGAGAACGGTCTTAAGTGCATTTGGTTGTTGATTGCATATGCATCATTTAGTCAAGAGGCAATGCTTGCTAGTTTCGTGGAGACTAGTGACTTGTCCCAAGCCTAGAAGAATGGGTTTGAAAGCTTAGAGGACGGGCTTTTGTTGTTATCGGTCTAGAAGACGGACCCGGTTTAAGTGTAAAAACCGAAAAATGATAACAAGTGTTGGTACCACATGGCATGAGTTGCATTGATTCACATGGCATAGAGATAAATGTTGTGTGAATGTATTCATATGTGTATGTTATGTGAATTGATGAGAATTATGGATGTGTGCATGATAAATATGCTTGATGATCATTCCATATTTGTTTATATATACGTATATTGTGATGTATATGATGATGATAATGAATTGAGGTGAGAAATGTGGAATATGTGTATTCTATGTTTGCGTATATATATGTGATTATATGCATTGATTATTATGATAATATTTCTCACCCTTCTGCTGTTTTATAATGCTCTATGAGGCATTGCATATTAGCTTTGATGGAAGTCTTTTGTGAAGTATAGCTTCATTCTTTTGGTCGGTTATGCTCTGATATGTAGCACCGGGTAGTTAGGGTTGTACAGTATTCTTTTGGGATACATTTTGTATATGTATCTGTTGGCAATGTTTATGTAAACATGAATGATGTGGTGAATCAAACTGAATGATATGTATTTATATGATTACATGTTTTAAGTAATTCAATGTTTATATTTTCCGCTTTAATTCTAAATATTGAGATGTGGGTGTAAGGACTAAGTTCCTCTGTTGAAACTATCCCACTGTTGCATGTCTTTTATCGAGCAGGTGTTGTATGTTAAATTCGTGATGATGTGACATATCTCTTTTATACCATGTTTTATTTATACTCTGATGAAATTTTATTACGTGTTAAATGATTTAATTGTTTATCTGGGGGTATAGAAAGGGGGTGTTACAGAACTAACCAACCGTTTGAAGGTTGTAGCATCCACATCCTCACCTTCAGAATCATAATCCAGTTTGTGATTGGCTTCTGAAGGCGTGACAACAGTCTTACAAATATGCAACTTAAATCTCTTTAGAAGCTCAAGTTCATACTTCAGCTGATGCAAAATGATACCCTTCTCAGAGTATATAAACTTCATCCCTAGAAAATATTTCATTTTCTCGAGGTCAGTCATTTCAAACTTATTCATCAGCACCTTCTTGAACTTGGCTATCTCTTGTTCAGAACTCCCTGTCAGCAATATGTCATTAACATACAGACACACCAGAATCATATTGCCTTTAGAGGTATGCTGAACATAAACACCGTACTCCATATCACATTTTTTAAACCCCTGCTCCTTGAAAAACGAATCAATCTTTAGATTCCAAGCTCTGGGCGCTTGCTTCAATCCATATAAAGCTTTATGTAATTTGTACACCATCCCTTCCTGATTCCTTTTAACAAATCCAGGAGGTTGTGACATGTATACCTCTTCTTGTAATGGATCGTTCAGAAATGCAAATTTCACATCTAAATGCATCAGAAGCCAATTCTCGTTAGCAACTATTGCAATCACCAGTCTAATTGTTTCATGTCTCGCTACAGGTGTAAACACTTCCGAATAATCCAACCCAGGTTTCTGTAGAAATCCTCTTGCTACTAACCTCGCTCTATGTTTGCCAATTGATCCATCTGGCTTTATCTTTACCTTGAAAATCATCTGACATTGATGGATTTCTTTTCCTTTAGAAACTTAGTCAACTTCCAAGTCTTGTTTCTTTCAACTCTCAAGTCTTGTTTCTTTCAATAGCCTTAAGTTCTTTTATCATGGCCTTCAGCCAAACTTTCTTCTTGAGGGCGTCTTTTGTACTTACTGGTTCAGAGTCTACTACCATGGCACATTGAGTAACATCTCCCTTAGAGTCTATTTCAGTATCTCGCAACATGTCATACTCTAAAAATCTTCTCGGGGTGTTTCTGACTCTCTGTGGCCCCTTGACCTCGTTCAGAATCTTGTTCAGATGCTGGAACCCCAGAAGTTCTATATTAGAAGCTCTTGCTTCAGAAGGTTTACCTTCTCCAGAACCTTGACCACCTTCAGAGTCTGGAATCTTCCCAGAATCTGAATTTGAATCATCTTCACTTTCTGAGTCTCTTTCAGAGCCAAAAACACCATCAGAGTCAGAATCGCCTTCAGAATCTTCTCTAGCTTCTGACTCATCTTCAGAAACTTCTATTCTGACTTTTCTTTAAAAGTTTTAACACTATAGTTGGATTCAGGCTTATTCCAATCTCAAGCTTTAGATTCCTTTACAATGATGTCTTTGCTGAATTCAACTTTATTAGTTTCTGGAAAATAAAGCTTGTATGCACCTTTACTGTGGTACCCTACTAGTAACATCACTTTGCTTCTATAATCCAGCTTCTGTCTTCTAGCTTCTGAAACGTGTTTGTAACATACAGAACCAAATACCTTCAGATGGATAATACGTTGCTTGTCTCCAGTCCACTTGTGAATATGAACTATTTCCTTCAGCTTCTTTGTTGGACATCTGTTGAGCACATATGCGGCAGTGGCAACAGCTTCTCCCTGTAAGGTGTGAAGAAGCTTCTTATCCTTCAGCATGCTTCTCATCATATCAAGCAAAGTACGATTTCTTCTCTCAGTAAAATCATTATGTTGAGAAGTATAAGGAGCATTAACCTCATGCTCAATTCCATTCTCCTCATAGAACTTTCTGAACTCGGTGGAGTTATACTCACCTCCACCATCGGTTATGAGAATATTCAGAGTTTGACCACTTTGATTCTAAGCCTTCATTCTGAATTTCTTGAATTCAGCAAACACCTCGTGTTTGAACTTTATGAGGGATACACATGTCATCCTTGTGAATTCATCAACAAATGATATGAAGTATTTGTCCCTCCAATCAATGCTACTGGAAATGGACCACACACATCAGAATGCATTACTCCCAAGGCATGTGTTTGCTCTTGAAGCTACTTCTGAAGCAAATGGCAATCTTGGTTGCTTTCCTTCCATGCACACTTTGCATGAATTCTCAAGATTCTTAGTTGTAGGAATTCCATGTACCAGCTTCTTTGAATTCAGATGCCCTAAGCTTCTGAAATTCAGATGACCAATTCTTATGTGCCACAACTCACTTTCCTTCATAACACTTATTGCACTAAGGCATTCAGAGTTTGCAATTCTGACATTCACCTTGAATGTTTTATTCCTTCCTTGTTCTGACTTCATAATCATCTTCTGATTACACTCATACAGCTTCAAAAGATTGTCCTTCATGGTAACTGAAAAACCTTTCTCAATTAGTTGCCCTACACTCGCTTTTCATGCCAGGTACATACCACACATTCTGGATCAATATTGTTTTCCCATTGTTCAAAACGACTCTGACATTTCCCATACCTTCAGCGTTGAGGTATTTATCATTAGCACATCTGATCTTTGTCCTCTTTCCAGAGTCAAAGTCAACCGACCATTTCTTATTTCCAGTAAGATGATTTAAGCAGCCAATGTTCATATACCACCAATCTGTCAAATTCGTATCATCAGATTCAGAAGCCACCAATAGCCAAATTCATTATCGGAATCTCTTATGTCTATGTTTTCTTCTTCGGACTTCCTTTTCTTGTTTGGCCAATAATCAGCAGTAAAATGGCCAAACTTCTTACAACAGTAGCACTGGATCTTCTTCTTTTCATACCTCTCTTTTCCCTTTTGAGCATTCTTCTGCCTATCAGAAGTTGAGGTTTCTAACTTCTGAACATCATTAGATCTTCTCCTGGCTACTAACCAAGACTGCTTCTGATGCTTCTTACTAGAAGTTGCTTTCAGAGCCTGTTGCTTTACTTCTCTTTCAAAAGTTCTCTCAGTATGACACAACTCTTGTGCTTCTATACTGCTTTGCAGCTCTTCAATTCTCATGGTGTTTAGATCCTTATAAAGTTTTATTGCTACCACAATGTAATCAAACTGAGGAGTAAGGGATCTCAATACATTCTTAATGATTAGTTGTTCAAAAAGGGTTTCTCCACAAGCTTCCATCTCATTCATGATCAGTATCACTTTGGAGATGTACTCAGATACCTTCTCGTTCTCCTTCATGTTGAGATTCTCATACTGCTTACATAGAGACTAAAGCTTCACCTTCTTCACTGATGTGTCACCACCATAATACTTAACAGGTGTGTCCCACACAACCTTCATCATTGTCAAAGCAGTGACTTTCTCAAACACGTTCACATCCACACACTGATGGATGTAGAACAATGCCTTCTGATCTTTCTTCCTTATATCACACTGAGCATTTCTCTATGCATCAGTTGCATTTTCCAGAAGTGCAACTGAAATGTAACCATCATTGACGAGATCAAGAACATCTTGAGCGCCAAACAACACACACATCTGAATTATCCAATGATTCCAGTTCTTGCCATCGAACATTGGAAGCTTGGTGCTCAGACTACCATTTCTGTTCATTTTCAACCTTGTGCAAGTCACTCAGATCTCACCAAACAAAGTGTTTCTCAATCCGGTAGAATCATAAAATGTGATTCTGTTACGATTTCGTTCAAGATTCAACATGAATTCAAGAAATGAAATCAATCACACAACGCCTCACTGTTTCACTCGAGTTTCCTATGTTTCCCTGTGGATCCGAACCAGAACTCTAGATACCAAAATTTAGTTCACAAGGTGATGAAAACAAAAAGAACGAGATAATATTTATTGCTCTGCAATGAAGGCTGCAAAAACTGTAAGAAATATGATGAAATAAATGACAGCTATCACTAGTCTATTTATACACAAATACTAGGGCCACATAGACAACATACTAAAATACTAAATTACTCTTCAATAATTTTTACACGTTAAAAGTGATATAAATATTTTTTGTCTCAACATCTTCATTCCTACAATCTCTTGATTTTCTTCTCTACTTTTAAAATATAATTCACTCAAAATTTTCACACGTTTGAGTTTTTTTAAAATACATCTAAAAAATATTACATTTGAATGTTTACACAAATGAAGAAAATATAATAAATAAAAGAGAGAATAATAATTTTATCTCATTATCCTTATTTCATGAGAATATAATTGTTTGTGTCAAAGCATCATTTTGATAGAGTCTGTTGTTGTCAAAATGCTCTGCGCATAAATTGTATAGATATCGAAATGTCGAAGATGTGTATCTTCGACAGAATTTAAGACTTAGCTATATTTTTTGCCTTTATCCGAGTAAGGTTAGTTGGAGATTGCTTGACGTGCAAGCAATCTCAGCTTATAAATAGAAAGGTACCCTATCATTGTAATAATCCAGTTGGATAGAGAAAAGTTGAATAAAATTTCAGTTTGAAAGCAGAGAAAGAAACTCTGCAGAAATATTCTTCTTCTTTTTTTATCCAAAACCCTAATTTATATTTTTCTTTCCCAAATCATCTTTTATTCTTTTCTTCAATAATCATTATGCAGCGAAATCATCTTGCAACAAAGGTGAGATTGATTCACTCAAGTGAAGAGTGAAGAACAAGAGGAGTAATCAATTAGAAAGATTGATTCTCGTTCATTAAGATTGATTCAAAATTCTCCAAGATTTGGTGAAATTCCACATCAAGAATTCGTCGAAATTCTAACATTTGGTATCTAGAGCACTGACTATGTGATTCTTGGGAAGCATATCACATTGAATCATCTGAATGCGCGTTTTCCATCGAATCTCCCAGTTCTGAAGCATCAGAATTACGATAATTGGTGCAACTAAATAAAGATTGATTTTTTCTATAAGTGTCTTTGGGATCTTGTGAAGGAGGGAGTGACGTCGCTTACAGAAACACGATGGATGAAGAAAATGCCACACACAAAAATTGAAGAAGAAAGATTATAAAGCTCACTTTATAATTCATCATTGTGTTGATCCAAAAAATTTTGAAAAGTTGAGTGATGTCGAATTAACAAAAGAAGCATGGGAAATTTCGGAGAAATCGTTTGGAGGCGCTGAGAAGGTGAAAGAGGTGAGGTTACAAAATCACAAAAGAACGAATGAATTGCTTCAGATGGAAGAAAGTGAAAGCATAATTGATTTCTTCACCAGGGTTACGAAACTAGTGAATTAAATCAAGATATATGGAGAAGCATTGACATTAAGATTAGTTGTTGTAAAGATCTTAAGGTCATTGGCTTTAATATTCAATCACGTGGTAGTAGGCATAGAAGAATTGAAAGATTTCTCAACATTGAAAAAGGAAGAGCTTCAAGGGACGCTTGAATCTCACAAACAAAGAATGGATGAAAGAGCTGCAAACAAGTTGAAAAGTGACGTAGTTTTGCAGGTGCAATTAGCGAGAAAAAAGAAAGACAAAGGAAAATGGTTCAATAACAAAGGTACAGGAGGCTACAACCATTCGAATGGTATAGAAAACCAGCAAATAGGAAATTCATCGAACCAAAGAAGATTCACATACCAAAGCAACCAGAAAGGTGGTGTTGCAAGTAGAGGAAGATCTGGTGGACGAAAAACTGACAAATGTCACATTTAATGTTTCAATTGTTAGAATTATGGTCACTACTCTAGTAATTTTCCAGCAAAACAAAAGAATCAAGAAAATGATGCAAATTTTGCAAAGCATGAAGAAGAAGAGATGTTGCTGATGGTTACAACAAGAGATTAAGAAAGATTCAAAGACCAATGGTACTTGAACTAAGGATGCTCATTACACATGACTGGTAGGAAAGAATGATTTGTTAATATAAAACCCCCGATGAAGAACATGGTGAAAATTTCAAATGACAATACCCTGGTAGCCGAAGGCATTGGTGATGTTCTAATTATAAGGAAAGATGCCAAAAGGTCAGTAATTTCCAATATATTATATATACCAGGCATGAAAAGTAATTATCTTAGCATAAGGCAGTTGGTCGAAAAGAATTATAAAGTGTCAATTGAAGATAAGATGATGATAGTTCTCGAACTTAGGTTAAAGGTTAATCTTTGAGGTTTTAATGTCTCACAATAGAACCTTCAAGATTGAACTTAATGTGATGGAGCACAAGTTCCTTTCAATTGCAACTAGCAAGGATGAATGAATATGGTGCTATAGACTTGGCCATATTAACTTCAAAGATATTAGAGATCTGAAAAGAAGGAATATGGTTTCAGGGTTACCAGAAATCAAAATTCCAAATGAAGTGTGTGAGGAATGTGTTTAGGCAAAGCAACACAAGAACAACTTCAATAAGGATGTAGGAAGCAAGTCGAAGGTAATTCTTGAAATCATATACTTTGATGTGTATGGTCCTATCTGTTTACTTGGAAATTTGGTAAACAAAATAAGTTTCTATTAATACTTAAGGGGTTAAACTCAAAAGTATCCCATATTATATTTGTGTGAATTAGAATTTCTAAACATCATGTTATCATTGAATCGAAATACAATGTTTGAAATATAATAATTTGAAATATAACTTGGAATGTAAAAGGTTTTGAAAACAAAAGTAATTGAAATCGAAATGTAAACTGAAAGTGAAATAACAGGTATCAAAATGTAATTTAAAATAAAATGCTTAAAGTTTATAAATATGGAACGCGTACGTACATTTCTCACTCGTTTCTCAATCACACAAATACTTTGAGTATGTAGAAATTTGAGTAAAATTTTGGACCTCTACAACATAAGCAAACGCCCCCTTATATGCTAGTCTTAAGTAACTACCTAAATGGTCGACTAAACATATTATGACACAATGCACTTCCATGCAACTCTTGTCTTTGACAGACTTTCACGTGTCTTCGAGTAATCACCTGATCTAATCTAATTTGTGTTCTTTAAATCAAGCAAAATAGCCAACTAGAACACTTGAAAATTTTACTAAGTCCAAAATTCTCTACACTTCTCGACCTTCAGCTACACACTTTGACCAACATTATCATACATGACTTTCGACATGCCCAAATCAAATCACCTCATGGTTCTGATTTACCATTTTCGATTTCAACTTCCACCATGGCCTACTTATTAGTCTCACTTTCCATTTATATTTAGGTCAAAAATCCAAGGTAACAAACTACCCCCAAAATGACATGTTTCGATTTGAACCTGAAAAAAAGAAACATGGCATTTTTGATCGTGTTTTCCATGCTGCTTCTACTTCTCCACTGACGTCATTGTCATCATTACTACTTTACTGCGCGTTGTCATTTTCCATGAGATCTGTTTAGAATCTCATCATAACTCATATTTTCTAGGAGGTCATGAATGTGCATGTCTTCCTTAACTGTTCCATCCACATCAATGCTCTCATTTTGTAACACACGAAATTGCTTTAACATCTCCACGTGGATGTCGTGCGTCCGACCTTAGGCATGAAACAAAAATGCTATGAATACCCAACTTCACCTATCTTCTCATCTTCTTCATTTCAACCATTTTCGTAACCTTCTTGCGTAGAAACCTCAACTTCAAGGTTTGATACTGGGAATAATCCAATGGCTTTCACGATTCCAGCACAGGAAGATGAACAAGGTATAAACTTTGTTCCTGAAACCCCATTGTCAAAAGAGAAAATCTCCAATTGGGTAAAACAGGTACTCGTTCCCTTCTCTCTATTTGACAAACTCTTTACCTTCTTAGAAAATCTCCAATTGGGTAAAACAGGTACTCGTTCCCTTCTCTCTATTTAACAAACTCTTTATCTTTTAAATTTCTTTATATGATATCTAGATAACAAAAAAAAAGTTTTTTTTTTAAATCATATCATTTTAATTAACTTATTTGTAATATTTAGAAAGATACCAAAAATTTAATCTTTTATTTTTAGTATTTTTATTTTTCTAGTTTAATTATTTATTTGTTGAATATTTGAAAAAATGTGAAAAAATAAGGTTTATTATAATTATTAATTAATTTAAATATTATTATTTAATATTAATTAATTAAATTATTAATTAATCTTATTAAATATTAATATTTAAATTGATTAATAATTCTTGTTGCCCGATTCTATTTCATAACTTGATTGCTTCCATGCTTTGGGTTTGCTTATCTGTTGTTTCTACATGATGTTTTACCGTGTATTTTCTGTTTGTTGATTTTGTGTGTATCATACATGATGTTCTTGCCATGTACTGTACACCTCTGTTGCTTCTACATGATACTTTTTCATGTATGTCATTAATTCTCTTTGCTCACACGATGTTTTGCCGTGTACTTCCTGTTTGTTGATGATCATTTGTGATGCTTTGCCACATGTTTTTGTTTGTTTATTATTCATGATTCTCTGCCACACGTATATATTATTTTCCATGTATCTATGTTGACTTTTTCTTGTCTGATTACCATTATGCTTTGCCATGTTTATTCTGTGATCTCCTGTCTGTTTGACTATACATGATGATTTTCCATGTACTATGTCTGTGTCTTTATCTGATGCCATTTACATGATGATTTTCCATGTATTTGTTGCTTTATTTCTATTCCTTGTTGACCTAATTAAAGGGAAGGGAATGTATGTTGACTCATTGTCATTGTGCACGTTCCTCGAATGTTTGTTTCGTTACCTATGTTTACTGTTGTATTTGGTTTTTAAAACCTAACTCACAATTCTAAACTACGATTACTCTTACTTCCTATTAAGGATACGTAGGCATAAAATTGAGAGGTTCCTGTAGAGTACTACAGATGCTTAGGGGTTCCTGTAGAGTACTACAGATGCTTAGGGGTTCCTGTAGAAAACAATTTTAGCCAAAATACAAATATTTCAAGAGGTTCCTGTAGAGTAATACAGATGCTTAGGGTGCTAGTACATTCCCTTAGTATAACTAACCCCTGTACCTTTGATCCCTCTTTTCTTAGCTTTAGGCCTTGCTTTTTGATTTGCATGTTTATTTAGGGTTTTTGTTCGATCTTTTCTCCTTTCCCCTAGAAAAATAAAAGTTCTGTAGTGATATCTTATTTTTTCCTGCCAAGCTGATTCTTTAGCTTTGGTATCTGATTCTCATCGTGACGAAAAATGGCGACCCTGCTGAGGATCACTGTTTGTGGGTTGAGCCTAAATTATTATATTTGTCTTTCTATTATTGTTTTCTATTGCATGGGTTTTTCTATTTTTTAGGTTGATCTATGTGGGTGAGATAAGCCTTAACCCAAACTTAAGTGCACATTGAGATAGGATAGTGGCATGATCAAAAGTTACATCTCTAGAGTAATCTGGAGCATGATTAACATTTGATGTAACCATGCTCAGTGGAGGCCCCTTTGAGGGTAATATTTGTTGAACGAGTAGTTACGCATGCATTACTACTTTCAACCTGGGAGCCCAAGAAGCTGAGGACCTTTAGATCCCCTTTACCCACTTGGCCTTTTAGGATGTAGTGTGGTGGCTATGAAAGTGTAAACCTGAATTAGTCAATACACGATACTACATTCAGACGAGGTTCTCTTAAGAATATTACAAATTCCCGAGTAGTTGGAGTGTTATTAATATTTGAAAGAGGATTGTAGACTCTGGGAACCATTGTTAGAACCCATTGTGCATGTACTTTACCCCTAGTACATACCCTATGGATGGTTCTTCACCTAGACTCTATGTTGTGATCCTAAACCTTTGACCCTGTTACTTGTGATCAACATCTTATGTTGCATGGAATTGCATATCATTTACATTTTTGCATGATTCATTGCATACATCTAGTTTGTCCAGCAACTTATTCCAGTTGTCTCTATCTTCCAGCGTCATTTGTCAGTCATCAAGCTGATTCCTCATCACCGATACAAGACCAGAGCTAATTACATAAGCAAAATGCTAGAGCAGAAACAACACAACACAAAGATTAGAATGAAGATTGATGATCTAAACCAAACATGACTAAGACTACTGAGATGCTCTAAGTCATGATTTCTAGAGGGGAGCAACCTCAAAGGACTGTTATCTAGAAAGTTTCAGGTATTGCTACCAATCCTCAGTCTGTCCAGATGTCACCTTCTGTTTGGCCCGATTTTGGTTTACCCCATAACTACTCTTCACCTCTTGTATCTACTGCTATGATTGGTCTAACTTCCAGGCCAGTGTTTCAAGCTTGCATCTACTGCTATGATTGGTCAAACTGCCAGACCAGTGTTTCAAGCTTTTATTTTTGCCGAGCCTAGACCTGTGATACATACTGTTGCACAGACTGCCCGAGCTCCCTATGAGAATCCTCTCTTTGATTAAAATGCTGCTAGTGCTCAAGGTGAAGACCGTGAGGATTTTTCTGAACCTGAGGTTGTCCATGAACAGTTTCAGACTATAGACAAAAGACTCAGGGTCGTGGAGGGTACTTATTTCTTCAGTGTTGATGCGGACAACATGTGCCTCGTTTCTGACCTTGTTATGCATGCAAAATTCAAGACTCCAGAGTTTGTAAAATACAAAGGTCATTCATGTCCAAGATCTCATCTGGTTATGTACTTCAGAAAGATGGCTGCTTACACCAACAACCAGAAGCTTCTTATCCATTGCTTTCAAGACAACTTGAGTGAAGCTTCACTCAAATGGGACATGAACCTTGAACAGAACAATATCTAGTGCTTCCAAGATCTTGCTAATGCCTTCATGATATAGTACAAGTACAATCTTGACATGGCTCCTGACCTTGGTCAACTTCAGAACACGTCTCATAATGAACGAGAATCTTTCAAGGAGTATGCTCAGTGTTGGAAAGAACTAGCTTCCCAAGTTGAACCTCCTCTGGTAGAGAAAGAACTCACAAGAATATTCATGGACACCTTGTCTCCCTTCTATTGGGGAAAGATGATTGGAAGTGTCTCTTCTAACTTCAAAGATCTGGTAACTATTGGCCAAAGACTTAAAGAAGGTCTCCAAAATGGTAAAGTGTTAAAGATGTTGAATCTTCTAATGGTGCAAAGAAATACTATGGGAACTTCCAAAAGAAGAGAGAAGATCAGACCAATGTTGTCTTGAATAACAAGAGAAGACCTCGCCACTGACCTTAGTATGCTCATCACCCTGCTATTGTTGTTGTTACTCCCATGGTTGCTGCTCCATGCCCAGTTCGATCTCTTCAACATCCTGCTGTTGGACAAAATCAGAACCACAATAGGACTCACTTTGATCCTATTCCCATGACACACACTGGATTGTACCCTGCTATGGTTCAGAAAGGTTGGATTATCACTAGGACTCTATATCCTCCTCCAAATCCTCTTCCAGCTGGTTTCAGGTCTGACCTCCATTGTACATACAATCAAAGTTTTGCAGGCCATGATTTGGAAAATTGCTCTGCATTGAAGGCTAGAGTGCGTGATTTGATCAAGGACGAAATCCTTTACTTTCATGACACCAATCCTAATGTCCGGGCCAATCCTCTTCTAGGGCATCAGAAGTGAAGCTTTAGTCGACTTCAGCAGACTATCTTCCTAAAAGCCAGTGTTTTAGACAGGCCAGCTCACCGCTAATGTTGATTAGTCACTAGGCCATGTTTATTGTTATTTGCATTTTCTTTATTTTTATTAGCTTTCTGCGTTCAAATTATGTTTGTAATGTCATGTTAATGAAATGAGCATTACAATGTTTTGATTCAATTCATTTTGTCTATTATTTTCATCTTTATGCTTTCTCTTTCAAAAATATATTTCTTGTCCATTTTCTGGTGATTATGCAAAGGTTGGAGGGAGGATGATGAAAACGTAATACCCATAATTGATGTTGGTATGCTTTCAATCAAACTTTGCTGACGATATAAGGCATTGTTTCAGTTTCCCAAACACTGGAGAAATAAGGAAGTTATTCCCTTGTCAACCCCTTCGAGTCTAGAAGTTGGAGTTTCTTTCTTTACAAAAAAAACCAAAAACTTAACCTTGGGATGGGTAGTTCATGCAAGCAAGTGTCTTTCAAGCCGAAAGTCGATGATTGTTCACCGTAATCATTAAGCCATGCAGTCACTCTCTTTATTTCATAAAAAATCAAAATAAAAGGCCTGCTAAGTCAAAACCTATGAAGGAGACTTAGGGGAAAAAATGGGGCATCCCGCTGACTGTAAGGTTCAAAAGAAACAATTCAAGCAAAAGTTAGTGATAACAAAAGAGGATACCTTTCAATCCCTACCATGAAAGTCCTCAATGGAAAAAACAACTAAATGTTGTAAGGAAGTAGTGACTGTCATCTCAAGAGTCCATTGACTTCTGAACCATCACCACTATCATCAGTGCAATTTCCAACCTTCCTAGAAACCTGAGTGCATAGTCTGAGTTAACTGAGCGTAGGACTGAAGATCATCATGAAGATTAGGTGGGTACTAATAAACTTTTAGCCTTTATCCTTTGTTTCATAAAACGTGAGCCAAACCACGTTACAACCCTTAAAATACCTAACTGATGCTGGGATATTTTGAAAGCATATTACATAAAGGTTGTGTAAACTGACTCCAAAATATTTTTTCAAATCAATTATTTTGGCATCACACCTTTGCTCTGCCTTTCACTTTGATGTATTGAACCACCAGATTCTGACTAGTGACTCATATGCTTTGCATCTTTCTAAAATGATTCAGATTTCAAAAGTTGCATGATTTTTGCATTAAATTTACCATGTTTAAACGAACACTTTTGTTTGCAATCTGGATTTCCTCTCAAGGAATTTTCAAATGGTTAAGAAACTTGGTCGGTGATCCTATCGGGGGAAAGTTCCTTCCAGATCTTGTTGAGAATCAGTTCAAGATTTGTTGTTCAGTGCAAATCCTTCTAAGAATTGGTTTACCCAGAAGATGTTTCAAGACTTATATTGGGGTAAGCCTTCCAAGCAGTAAGGCAGTAATCTCGAAAATTAGACAAGTTGAAGCAATAATCAGTTCATTTACAACAGTCAGTTAATCTAGGGCAATTTACTTAGAGAATCCACAAAAAGTTGTTCATCCTTCCTACAAGGATCATTAACTTGATACAGTTTACCAGTGTGGCAGAGATGTGTTCAGCAGAAGCATGATGTGTATCATACTCCCTCATGTCCACCTTTCTACAACCCTTGACATAGCATATAACACTCTTTTTTCCACCTTTCCCTCTCACAAAAAGGCACGAAAAACCATATGAATCTCTCCCTCTATTCATTGACATAGAGAACTTCAACCAAACTTCTCATATCTTTCACCATCATCATCTTGAGCTTACTGAAATCTCACGCATGAACCTCAAGTTTGCAAACCATTTTCTTCATCACTCAATAGCACACCACCACTACTGCTAGTTTGATAAAAAGAAACAAAAATCACGACTCCGGAAACACCTCCACGAAACCTCCACTAATTTTTCCCAGGACCTTCATCACTTTTTGATCTCCACCATCAACTGTGATCAACAACATCAGCTTTAGGTTCAGTTCAAACAGCAACGCAACTCGCCAACGCAAACCATCAACAACAACAACCATTGCACGCACAAGAAAAGGAAAGTGACACGAGGGAAAGTAGTGAAGCACACAGCAGGAGAAGAAGAAAAAAGTTTCACTTTTTTTGATATTGTGCTTTTACTTTCTTTTATTTTAATTTTTCTTTTTTTACCGCTATTATTCAAACTAAGTTTCTAGAAGTGGTAAATATTATTCTCTTAGTTTTAGTTTTTTTTAAACACATTAAATAATGTTTTGTCATAAGAACAAAACAAATTTATATTTTAAGTTTCTTTGTATGATATCTAGAAAACAAAAAATAAAGTTTTTTTTTATTTAAATCATTTCAATTTAATTAACTTATTTGTAATATTTAGAAAGATACCAAAAATTTAATCTTTTATTTTTAGTATTTCCATTTTTCTAGCTTAATTATTTATTTGTTGAATATTTGAAAAAACGTGAAAAAATAAGGTATGTTATAATTATTAATTAAGTTAAATATTCTTTTAATATTGACTAATTAAATTATTAATTAATATTTAAATTGATTAATAGTTCCCGTTGCCTGATTCTATTTAATGACTTGATTGCTTCCATGCTTTGGGTTTGCTTATATGTTGTTTCTACACGATGCTTTGCCGTGTAGTTTCTGTTTGTTGATTTTGTGTGTATCATATATGATGTTCTTGCCATGTACTGTATACCTCTATTGCTTCTACATGATGCTTTTTCATGTATGTCATTAATTCTTTTTGCTTACACGATGTTTTCCGTGTACTTTTTGTTTGTTGATGATCATTCGTGATGCTTTGCCACGTATTTTTGTCTGTTTATTATTTGTGATGTTTTGCCACATGCATTTTTTACTTTGCTACCTGATTATTTTCCATGTATCTCTATTGACTTTTCATTGTCTGATTACCATGATGCTTTGCCATGTGTATTCTGTAATCTCCAGTCTGTTTGACTATACATGATGTTTTTCTATGTGTTATGTCTGTGTCTTTGTCTGATTTCATTTACATGATGTTTTTTCATGTATTTGTTTCCTTATTTCTATTCCTTGTTGACCTAATCAAAGGGAAGGGATTGTATGTTGACTCATTATCATTGTGCAAGTTCCTTGAATGTTTGTTTCTTTACCTATCTTTACTGTTGTACTTGGTTCTTAAAACCTAACTCATAGTTCCGAACTATGATTACTCTGACTTTTTATTAAGGATACGTAGGCGTAGGATTACGAGATCCTAGCGATCTACCTTTTTCTTTTTTCCCCTTTTCTTTTAACTTTGCCCATCTTTCCCCTTTAGCAAACAGTTTTAGCCAAAGCACAAATATTTCAAGAGGTTCTTGTAGAGTACTAGAGATGCTTAGGGTGCTAGCACTTTCCCTTAGTATAACCAACCCTCGTACCTTTGATATCTCTTTGCTTAGCTTTAGGCATTGCTTTTTTCTTTGCATGTTTATTTAGGGTTTTTGTTCGATCTTTTCTCCTTTCCCTTAGAAAAATAAAAGTTTGGTGGTGATATCTTATTTTTGCGTTCCAAGATGATCCTATAGTTTTGGTATCCGATTCTCTCCACGACACCATCCAACTCCACGAAGGCTGAAAGATCTCCTTAATAAAACTCCTCTTGGTTCCTCCTTCAAATATTCCTTATTTTATTCTCTTTCAAGCTCGCTCAGTTTCATTCTCCTCCGGTTTAAGGCAACATACGATGGGGTGTTCGACTAGCTCAAATTGCAAGGCATGATTATGTATACCATAAACCACATTAATTTTCCATGTATCATTCACCTTACAGTATCTGTGAAATTTAAACGGACTCTCACATTTTTTCGATCTGGTGTCATCAGGTTTCAAATTATGAATCGGTGGAACGTACATGTCACTTGTCTCATATCTCATGGTTGCAAATGTTTGCCTTCTATTTGAACCATTGTTTGACCTTTTGATTACAATGCCAAACCCCAATTTCCTAGTCTCCATGCGGACCCATTGAAGCATATGTTCATGATCAGTAAATAGTTGTCCATTTCTAAAATGTTGACCAACATCTATCTCGACAACAACCTATTTAACATCATTTTTCACTTCATCCAGTTTAGTATCATCCTTCACTACATCCGATTTTACATCATTACTTACAAAAGCTTTGGGAAACATATCTAGGTGCACCATATCTAATAGAACAAAAACATAAAAATGGTTTAAAAATTCACAGTAGCAGGAAAATTTGGACATGCACATTCGAAAAATGAAAAGGTAAATTTGGAGATGCACAACCGAACTTAACGTTCATTTTTTTCCAGCTCAACAACAACATTAATGTAAGCAATAAGGGATGAAATAAGTGGACTTTACCTTAAATTTCATATTATTTTGCTTCCTTAGATGTGATAAAACATAAGAATGGTGATTTAGAGTCGAAAAATTGAGTGAGAATGAATTTTTTTCATTTAATAGTTTTGGGTTATGGAGTGTGGGAGAGATGATCATGCAAGGTGGTGACATATTCAATTTCCTGCTTGACATTTTTCGGATATACATCTCCGAAAATGTCACTGAATGGTTAAATACACCAGCTTAAGAAAACACATAGTAAATGGGTTTAGGGTTATTTTCGGAGATGCATATTCAAATTCACCCAAGAAAATTTTGCAGATGAATCTCCGGACGAATTTTTGGCAAAAATGGGGTGGCTTCTTGATTTACCCAGAATGCGGTGATTTAAGGTGCATCTTCGAAAGTATCAGAGGACAATTTTGAGTTTTTTAAGATACGAGTCATACCATAAGGGTGGAAAAATAAACCTCCCCATTTTTTTGGAACGTTAAAGAGAGGGCCCAATTTAACGCATCCATTTTTTTTTTTGATTTATTTCAGTTTGGACTAGACCACGATTATTTTTCCAGTCTTACACACAACCATTCTTCAGACCTAAGTTACGTGTCAATTTAGTTAATTAACAGTACTATTATATTTAGGCTTAAATAGTATGTTGGTCCCTATAAGAAGTATTATTATACCATAGGAAGTTTTTGAATTTGGTCCCTTAAATTTATGTTTTTGGTCTGAGTCCCTATATCTCACTTTTTGCGTGTGGTTTAGTTCCTAAAGGCAAAATCCGCAGATTTCCTGCTAATTTTCCTTCAGATTTTCCTGTGAACTTTGGCTTTAGGGACTAAAATGCACACAAAAAGTGAGATATAGGGACCCAGACCAAAAAATAAAATTTACAGGGACTAAACTCAAAAACTCGCTAAATTACAAGGACCAAGTGCATTTAAGCCTTATATTTATTATTGGTTTAGTTTTTCCTGGTACATATTATCATGCAGCGACCATAGCCCTAAAGACAATATGAAAACAAGGAGTAATTTAGGTAGAATAATGTGATTACAGTAAATTACAATATTAGTTGAATAGATAAAACCTACATAGAAAAATTTATTTTATATATAAAAAACTTAAATATGTTGTATTATCAAACAAGAGATTAATTGGTATGTGTTTTCAATCTAAAAATATTTATTATTAATACATCAGAACCATTTAGGAATAATATTTTAAATTCTATTAAAAAAATTAAACAATACCAGATATTTACATATTACACATTAAAGAAAATCATTGAGTCTTGGAACCTTGTAGCTTAAGAAATTGGTTGAAGGGACATATATGATCATTGTCTAATATGGATTAGAGGAAGTCATATTAACTGGGGGCCTATTCCATTTAGGTCAAACAATTGTTGATTTGTTCACAATCAATTCTTGGCCTTTGTGGAAAACCAATAGAAGTCTTATCATATTGAAGGGAAGAAAGCTTTCTTTATGAAGGAAAAAACTTAAATTATTAAAATTGAGCAGAAAGGAGTGGAACATAGATGTTTTTAGAATACTTGATCTTAAGATTGAGAAATGTGTGGAGGAACTTAAAACTATTGATGGCATTATTGATCACTCAACTGGTCTGGCCATCATAGCATAAAGGAAGAAGGTGCAAAATCAGATGTGGATCAATTTACATATGAAAGAAAGCCTATTGAAATAAAAATCTAGACAGACATGGATTAAGGAAGGGGGGCCTAAATACAAGATTCTTCCATGGTATGTTGAATACGAGAAGGAGGAGAAATAGAATAACAGCTTTTGAAATTGACAGTGGGAGAGTGGAGGAGGCAGACTTAGTAAAGGCTGTGGCAAAAGACCATTTTAAAAACAGATTTACTGAACAAGGAGGCATAAGACCATCTTTGGATGGTATAAAGTTCAATTGCTTGAGTGAAGTTGAGAGTACCAAATTAGGAGAAGCCTTTTCTAGGGAGGAAATCAAAGAAGTCATATGGGAGTGTGATGGAGACAAAAGCCTTGGTCCTGATGGCTTTAACATCCCCTTCCTTAAGAAGTGTTGGGACATTTTAGGCGAGGATGTCATTGGGGTCATACAAGAATTTCATACTACTGCACACCTTCCAAAAGTTGTGACTGCTTCAGTTTTGTCCCTCATACCAAAGGCCTTAAACCCCCAAAATATTGAAGATTATAGGCCAATTTTTTTAATAGGGAGCTTGTACAAAATTGTGTATAAGATCTTGGCAAAGAGGATCAGGAATTTCATTGGTAGGTTAGTGTCCAATTCTCAAACTGGTTTCATTCCAGGTAGACAAATACTTGATGATGTATTGGTCACTAATGAAGTGATTGATTATGCAAAGAGATATAAGAAGGAATGCCTATTATTCAAGGTGGATATTGCCCATGCTTATGATAATGTATGTTGGGATTTCTTGAAGTACATGCTCAATAGAATGGGATTTGGAAAGAAATGGATTGCTTGAATGGAAGGAGGGGTTTTTAATAGCAACATGTTCATCCTAATCAATGGAAGTCCAACCAAATATTTTGTTGCTTCAAGGGGATTGAGACAAGGTGATCCAGTTTCACCCTTCCTCTTTGCCATTGTTGTTGAAGGGCTAGCAGGCATAACAAGGAAGGCTACATTCACCAATCTATTTAAAGAATTCAAGATGCAGACAGCCATGAATGTAGTTTCTTTTGGTCTTTTGCAATTTGCAGATGACATGATCGTTATTGGTGATGGTTCTTTGAGTAACATATGGGCCATTAAGTCTATATTGAGAGCTTTTGAGCTAGTGTCTAGCCTGAGAGTTAATATGAACAAGATCAAGCTTTATGACATTGGTTAATCTCCTCTCTTTTTGCTTGTTACCTCTAACTTCCTATTTTGTAGCATAGACAACATTCCCTTCAAATTTTTAGGGATCATGGTGGGCACTAATCTAAGAAGAATTACAGTTTGGAAGCAAGTTATACTAACATGAAAAGCAAGTTGTCATGCTGGAAGAGTAGATTCTTATCAATGGAAGGGAGAATAGCATTATTCAATGTTGTGCTAAATAATTTACCTATTCATCATATCTTATTTTACAAGATGCTTGATAAAGTAAGGAGAGAAATCATTAGAATTCAAAGACAATTTCTATGGTTTGGATTGAAGGAAGGCAAGGGAGTGAATTGGATAAGCTGGAAGATAGTGTGCAAACCAAAATCTAAGGGAGGACTTGGGGTCAAAGATATTAGCATATTCAATAAGGCACTATTACGTAAGTGGATATGGAGGATCCTAAATGATAAGGAAGCTATATGGAGTGACATGATTCAACTCAGATATGGAAACTTAATAAGGAGCATGTGGCTTGATGAAAATAAACATCACCCTTCTAAGCAATCTCTTTGGTGTAGGGACCTCAATGCCATTGGACTGAATATGAAGAGCTTTAACATTGATAAAACTGGAATTAGACACATTGCTAAATTCAAACTTGGCAATGGTTACTCAACTCCCTTTTGGAAAGGGATTTCGTTTGGCTCAAATCCCTTAGAAGAGATTTTTCCACTCTTATATTGTCACACTGCTAACACTAAGGCCATGGTCAGTGGCATGGGGGATTGGCTTCAAAGATCATGGCATTGAAAGTCTGATGAAGGCCTGAATATTGCAGATCAACCAATTACAGAAGAGCTACTGCACTTAAACACAATATTGACAGAGTTCTATCCAAGCAACATTTGGGTGGCTGCTCCATCTCATTATTTTTCTGTCAAATGCTATTATGAATCCTTAAGGGGCCAGGGAATGTCTATGAATAGAGTTACCACCTTGAATTCTATGTGGAAGAGGTTGTGGAAGATGAAAGTTTCATCCAAAGTCAAGGCTTTTTGTTAGAGAAGGCTACATAATAAACTTCTAACTAGGCAACAACTTTTCAAGAGGAAGATCATCCATGATTCCACATTGTGTGTTTTGCAAAGTTGTAGAAGAAACATTGGAATATGTCATGCTACATTGTGCTTTTACTCAGAAAGTTTGTATTCTGTTTTGGGATTAGATTGGATTGGATAAGCAAATTTCTATTGATTGCACTATGGACTTTTGCCAAGCTTTAGAAACATTCAAAGGTAAGGTTGGAAAACACATTGAAGGTTTTTTATGGATGATAGTTTATTGGTGTATTTGGTGCAAGCAGAACGCCGTTATTTAAAAAAAATTCTAATTTCATGCTAAAGACATTGAATTTAACATTAAATTCATTTTTTGACTTTAATTTTCCTTCTTCAAAAATCATATTGTTGTAGCTTCTATAAATGGTGCAAAGCACCATTAGATTTTCTCTATCACTAACATAACTTGTTTAGATTGTATAATTTTGTACTTTCAACCATCTTTGTAAACTATTGTGATCTTATTGTAATGATGGTTGGTTGAATATTCTATATACTCTATTATAATGAATATTTTTGCTTTAAAAAAATGGTCACGTTAAAGGCAAAAGTTTTAAACCCACTATTATGAATCAAATATTTAGCAACTGAGTCAATTTTAATTGACTAGAGAAAACAAGTATAAGATCAATTTATTTAAATAATTAGTGATAGTGTTGCATTGCAGCTAATAGTAGCAACCTGTGTTATGCTACTATTACTAAAGGTTAAGTTTGCACATGTATATATTATTCACATTAATCAATGGCAATCATTCACTAGTTCTGTGTAATCATGTCTTTAGTTCTGTTGCATATATGAATAAGACAGATTCCCCTAATTTGTAGGGGTTGATACTTTTTGTATTTTTATCACATGCATGCTTAACTGGCGAATAGTGTATAAATATAGAAAGCACATGCAAATACCAATAATTCTTCGAAAATTTCAAAATTCTATAGTGGTGTTCGTGATTTCCGCTAGATTTATTATGCTAAGAAATCTTTTTTGATTTTGTTCTCTCACCTCTCTCATAGTATACTCCATGTCCAAACTTTGTAAATTTTATATTTTTAATGTTAAAAGTGGAGCAAAATTAGAATGGAGCACAATTAGTAAAACATATCAAATCAAAATAAGGATCAAATCATTACCTTTGAATCAATGTTTTAAAAATCAAACTTTGAAGATTAAACTGGTGAAATATTTGAATTAACGTTTAACCGGTTAAATTTACGATTTAATAGTTTATTAAATAAAATAATAATATAAATTAACATTTATAAATATATCGCACACAATTATATATTTAAACTTAATAAAATAAATATTTTAAAAATCAATTATAAATTTAAAACAATAATATCAATAATACAACATAGTTGTACACTTAATTTTAATTTTTATTTAAAAATTATTTGAACAAATTAAAGAATTAAAATAAAAAATAAAAATAATTCAAAGCAAAACTAAAATAATAAGCATAATAATTAAAATAAAATTTAAATAATTAAGAATATTTAAATTAAATGAGATAGAATTTAAAAAATAAATAATACAACATACTTAATTGAACAAATAATAAGAAAATTCGAGTTCAACGACCACAAATAAAAAAATATTTTTTTAATTGAAAAATGTTTTAAGTTTTGATATTAATATATATTAGACTTTTTATAAAAAATAAAAAAATGACGTGTTTGATACATTTTTTGAACCAAACAGTTTTATAAAATCGGCTTTGATTCTTTAGTTCGAACGATTTTGAACGGTTTAATCTGATTTTTTCAATTTTATTTTAATTTTCATCCACTAATAATTTTAAAAGATTAATCAGACTAAAATTAACTTTAATTTTCAGTCCAACAAATTAAACGGATCCGTTCGTTTCAATTTTGAAAACATTGATTTAAACATTTGTCATGTAAAATAAAAAAAGATTAAAAAAAAACATTAAAAATACTTTCAATGAGGAAGACTTCAAAAACAACATATTGGATAGCAATAATATAGGATAGGAATAATATAGTAGCCGCTAAGTTAAAAAAAGTAATGGATCAACTCAGAATTTTTATTTTATTTTATTAATTAAAAAAAAATGAAAATTACAGAAATGAAAACCTATAATATATAGGGCCTAAAAACATGGTAACTAAGCAATTGGATCATTTAACCTAAATGGATCTAACAAAAAAATTAGAAAAAAAAGAAGAGAATGGTTCTTTCCATTAATATACTCTAAATTTGTTTTTCATTTAATAAATTAATACATTTATCATAAATTTTGCACCATCCGCATAGCATAACAAGCATTTCATACTGTTTAATATCAAAAATATCGATTAAAATAAATTTTCGAATCAACAGATAAACCGGTTGAATTGATTCTCAAATATATATGAAATTAGCGGGCAAAAATTTTCAAAATCGAGTTTACAGGCGTCAAATTTATTGATCTACGGTTCACATAGTTTAACCTGACATGTTCATTTTATTTTTTTGGACTACTTTTTCAATCGCATTTTGATTAGTCTGTCTAAGCATTCTAACCAAACATGTTTATTTTAAAATTTGCTCAAAACTTGTATCTTTCTGAGAGGCTCGTTTCATGTTGATCATTTTAGTGCATTCAATTTAATTTTTCGGACATGTTTCCGTCCGACTTTTATTTGTTTTAAAACATTTTATTTTTTATTTTTTAGTCAAAATATTTATAAAAAATAATTAGAAATTTTGTTTACCTTTTATTTTAATTTTTTAAAATTCATTTTATTCACAAAAAGATAGTACAAAGGGCATTGTGGTATTTAGAGACCAGCTTGAGAAACCCTAAGTCTCACACACACACACACACACACACACGCACGCACGCACGCACGCACGCACGCACGCACGCGCACACACACACACACACACACACACACACACACACACACACACACACACACACACACATATATATATATATATATATATATATATATATATATATATATATATATATATACATATATATATATATATATATATATATGTGCGTACAAGCACGTTGCAAAGGGAGATTCAGCCAGCACTGCCTGTAACGCCCCGATTCTGATTTCCCAATTTTGTTGAGTCTTTTGATTTATTTTGGTGTTTAATATTTTAATTGTGAAATTTATGTGTTAATATGTTATGTTTGCATATTATGCTATTTTACCGATTTTGAGAGTTTTCGGGAAAATAGAGTGAAGGGTATTTTAGACATTAAGGATTTAATGATAAGTTGAGATATTTTGTGAGAAATGGATTAGTGGATGTTTGGAGAGAAATAGAATAGAAGAGATATAAGTAGAAAAGAGAAAAGAAAAGGATAGAAATAGAGAGAAAGGAAAAAGAAGAGAAAGAAAGAAGGAAGAAGAGAGAAGAGGAGGAAATAGAGGAAAAACTTGAAATCATCAAGAACAACTTTTAGAGTTCGATTAATCGGGTAAGGGTGTGAAATCTTATTATTCTATCAATGTGTGTGATTATGTATGTGTGTGTTTGGATTGTTTGGATGTTTTCCATATTTTCCCATTCTAGGTCAGAAATGGTTTAATCGGTAGGAATCGATGATTTAACGGTTAGAATCCTGAATTAATAGTGTAGTTTAGTCGAGGAATGTTAGGCTAGGACTACTGGAACTTGTTGGAATTGAATCGGATGATTTCGGGAGTTTATGAGGTTTTTGGACAGTTGGGGTTTTGGAGTACGCAGACGCTCGCTAGCACGTTCGCTAGGCGAGCAGGGTGGCGGGCATTCGCTAAGCAAGCTGGTAGCGAGCTGCCAGCGAATGCCCCAGACTTGGGCATAATGGAAATGATCCTTTTCGCTAGTATCGAGTGACGTAGCGAGTTGTTCGCTAGGCGAGGCTCCAGCGAGCTAGTAGCGAATCCTTCCAATAGCTTTTGTTTGTCTTCGCGAGCTTGTTCGCTAGGCGAACCAGTAGCGAGTGTTCGCCAAGGACTCGCTAGGCGAGTGGTGTAGCGAACGTGACAGCATTATTATTTCTTGTTGTGTTTCCATCCAATGTTGATTGTTTGGCTCGATTATGATCGACCTTTTTGAATGCATAGTTGTATGTTGTGATATGTTATGTTGTGGGTAGCCGTATGGCGTGAATCTTAGATTGTGAAATCGGTTGTGAAATGTGGCCTTTTGGCAAATATACATTGTTTAAATTAATTTAAAAGTGTACGAATGATTGTGATAGGGTTCGTTGTCGTTTGGCACGATGTTGTGAATGCATATTAATTGTATGCGATTGTATTTGTGAATGAATCTATTTGATTCTTGTATACTACTTGATGAATGTAGTGATGATGTTGAAAGTATAAATACTTTGATGAAATGTGTTGTGTGTGAAATCATGATATAATTCTTGTGTGATGAATTATTTGATAATGCATGGGATTAAGATGCGAGAACGGTCTTAAGTGCATTTGTTGTTGATTGCATATGCATCATTTGTTGTCAAGAGACAATGCTTACTAGTTTCGTGGAGACTAGTAACTTGTCCCAAACCTAGAAGGGTGGGTTTGAAAGCTTAGAGGACGGCCTTTTGTTTGTTATTGGTCTAGGGGACGGACCCAGTTTAAATGTAAAAACCGAAAAATAATAACAAGTGTTGGTACCACATTGCATGAGTTGCATTGAGTCACATGGCATGGATATAAATGTTGTGTGAATGTATGCATATGTGTATGTTTATGTGGAATGATGAGAATTATGAATGTGTGCATGATGAATATGCTTGGTGATTATTCCATATTTGTTTATACATATATATGGTGATATATATGATGAGTTATGATGAATTGTGGCGAGAATGCGGAATACGTATATTCTATGCTTGTGTGTGTGTGTGTATATATATATATATATATATACACACACAGATACACACACACACACACACATATATATATATATATATATATATATATATATATATATATATATATATATATATATATATATATATATATATATATATATATATATATATATATATATATATATATATATATATATATATATATATATATATATATATAATTATATGCATTGATTATTATGATAATATTTCTCACCCTTCTACTGTTTTATGATGCTCTATGAGGCATTGCAGAGTAGGTTTGCTGGAGGTCTTTTTGTGAAGCGTGTCTTCATTATTTTGTCGGTCAGCTCTGATATGTAGCACCGGGTAGCTAGGATATATGATTCTTTTGTGATACATTGTACATGTATCTTGTTGTGGAATGTTTAGGAAAACATGAATTATGTTGTGAATCAAACTGAATGATATATATGTATATATGTTTGATGATTATAAATTTTTAGGTGTTTCTGCTTTTATTCTAAATATGGAGATGTGGGTATGAGGACTAAGTTCCTCTGCTGAAAGTTACCCCACTGTTGCATATCTTTATTGAGCAGGTGTTGTATGTTTTAAATTCAAGTATGATGTGGCGCACCTCTTTTATACCGTGTTTTAATTGTACTCTGATGGATTTTTAATATGTGCCTTAATGATTTATTTGATTAATTAGGGGTATAGAAAGGGGGTGTTACACTGCCCACCTTCATACAATAGTGTCTCTCTCATCTCTCTCATGGCAGTTGGAAGAAAAGAATAAAAGAAAGCTTCAGTGTATGAAAAAAATGTTTCACTCTCCATTTCTTCATCATTCACCTACGACATAACCACTAAGTTCTCTTTCTCCTACTGCAACTTTAAAACATCCACCAAACAACCATTAAACACATCATTTTCTTCTCCATGTGAAGTTCCTTGCTAACACAAACCATATTGTTCCGGACTGCCCCAATGGCTAGGCATGGCCCAATCTACTTCTGCTCCCAGAACGGCCCAATGGCCTAAGTCCAACCTCGTTGGGGGAAATGTTTACCTTTCTACCCCTCCAACAGGGGAGACTGACCTATTTACCCTTAGTCACAACACTCCTCTTCGTCAGTCTCTGCCCATCACGCACAATTCCACCATCTAGAAATAGCTAAGACGCTTATGCCCATAACTACGCCCCTGCCCGTGCCAACGGCTAATTATGGGCACGTCTGCCCGTCCCAACGACTATTTCTGGAAGTTACCTATTCTTCGGGAAACGATTATCTCGCCCCAAAAATAGGGACCAATAGCCAAGCGTTTGGGGGCATTATAAAAACCCTCTCACTTCAGAGGGTCAGGTATCCAATTTATCACTTTAAAACACACATATTTTGTACTTGCTCGTTTCCTTACTTTAGCATCATAGTGCCTTGCAGGTACACCCCCTCCTCCTCTTTCACACCCAGTATCACAAATGTTCGTCTTTGGCTAATCTCAGATTCTGATCGTTCGGTAAGAACAGTGGAGTTGTCTGTGGGAAACTTGCTATCTCCGTCTTTTCTCTTTTCATAGACACAAGACCAAAACAATTCTTCAAATTTCTGATCATGGCTGCCCGTGACAACAATCTTGATGCTCAAAACTCTGCTTTCCCCCTGTCAGAAAGACTGATGCTGAATGGGCCTTCATCTCTCATGCCGCTGACGTCCTCCGACAAAGAGACGGAGTCACAACTTCTCCATCCCCTGTTTGTGTAGATCATGGTGAAGCCCCACTTGTCTAGTAGCACCTGTTGGTCCGAGTTCTGCCCAACGCCGACCCAGCCATGGCGGCCTTCCTCGAGGTTATCAACAAGACCAACCTCCTCATCTTCAACTAGAGTGCAAGAATTGAAGCTTTGGAAGAACCTCATCGTCCAAGATCCCCTCCATCGAGGAAAGAACGACAACAACGGAGTCCCCCTCCCCGACGCGAGAGGAATCATCGAATGCCTCCAGAACCAGAGACCGTGGCCATCCAAAAACGCGACCAGATTTCTACCAAGAGCCAACAATCTCCGCAGCCCAAGAGGATCCGAAGAGGACACCTGGTAGAGTCTCCACGTGTTAGAACACAGATTGGTTCTTAATAATATCTCTATGTTTTGATGATAACTATTATGAAATTTTGTAATTAAGAATTATATACTCTAAAGTTTGCTTAAGAATGTTTGCTGTAGATATTAAAGTAAATATCACTCCAGAAGCAAATCAGATCTGAACATAAGAAATATGCAAGGCTCTGAAGCATCAGATGCACCCATTAGAAGATTCTAAACGTTGCCATCAGAAGATCCTGAGCGTTGCCTCCAGAAGGATCTGAAGCAAAAGCTCCAGAAGAATCTGAAGCAAGTCAGAAGCATCTGAACCAATGAAGAATTCTGTATGAAGGTTTTTCAAGCATAGTTAATTCAGAAGACTCCGAAAGTACTAACGCTGCCAGTACTGAGGATCTGACCAAAACTCTGCTCTGAACTTATACACGCTAAAAGCACACTTGCTGCAAAGACTCTGATTCAGCAAAACTCTGATCAACATCAGAAGGCTGTGATCAATTTAGACTCTGATGATTCTTGCTGAAAATTGTTGAAGAAGAATTCAAAGATTATGTCTGTTGGAATATCCAAGCGACTCTTTCCTTATTTATGCTAGACACAAGAACACAGACAAAAAGGATTTCTCTATGCTTTCTTCTTCTAGGAAAGGTCACTTGATGTGAAGACAAAAAGGCTCAGACCTTTTGGTACACACTTCTCAACGTGAAATACTCTTGGATCACTGTACCTATAAAAGCAAGTCTCCACTCATCTTCTTCAGTTGACGAATTACGTGAAAAGAATTCATTATCAAAGCTCTCATACAACTCATACATTCTTGCTAGAATTAATTCTTTGTTCTTAATCTTAAGTGAAAATCACAGTTGTGATAAAGCTTTATTAGAAGCATTTTAACACTTGTATTTGTTATTACATTTGATTGTAAGAAAACCTTAAGAAGATCCAGTTAGGATCAGTAGTTCTTGAGAAGACTTTGAACAGTTGTTCTTAGTGCTTACTATTGTAATCAGTTGATTAAATAGTGGATTAAGTCCTTGATTGAGAAAGACAAATCACTCTAGAAAGGGTGGACTGGAGTAGTTGAGTTCAACGAACCAGGATAAAAATAACTGAGTTTTTACTTATAAGTTTTTATCTTCATACTTATTCAACCCCCCTTCTAAGTATTTTCTCACCTTCACCAGGCTCGCCGCCTAGATCCAAGAGCCGAGCACAAACCCCGTCTTCGCGACGTGGCCACCGTCCTACCTACTGTCGCTACTGCGAAAATCGGCGCCGGCTGAACAGAAGAGTCGCCACCGCGCGTTATTTATCCCACGAGAGGGAAAGGAAACGCTCAGAGTAAACCTCGCACAACACGGGAAAGGTATGGTCGTCGCAACCAAAACCTGGATTCGGGAGTCGGTTACGCAAGGGGAAGGTATTAACACCCCTCACGTCCGTCGTACTCGACGGGATCCACGCTTGTTTTCTGGTATGGATTATTATTCTATCTACTCTACAGGTTAGGGTTAAAAAGAAAATAAAACGACTCGGAAAAGTATCGCACTTTATGCCTACGTATTCCCGTCTGGAACGAGAAATCAGAGTCAACGTAGTTCGCCTACCTACGGGAAAGGAGGGGAAGGTTGCTCGCTAGGATATCGCATCCTATGCCTACGTACTTCCACACAGCATGGAAGATCAGAGCAAACGTAGTTCGGGCTACGTACGACACAAGTCTGTCTTGATTGATTTTATTCCTTCTGAAAAAGGGTTTTTCTGATTAACAGTCCAAGCGGACAAAAACGACGCTTTGATGAGTTCACATTCTTTTACGGAAGAAGTGTCTTTTATTGTGTTTGAAATTTTTATTGTGTTTTTCTGTTTGTTTTGAGAAAGAAGAGACAGAACTCTAACCTATGGTTGCGAAGGAAATCAAACTAACCTAATGTTATCATGCATGGGTTAAGACCTAGTGTCTATCATGCTCCTCTCTTGCACAGAGAGAAGCAGAGATCCTACGGGAATAGACGGAAACAGAAACAATAGCAGATATATACAGTAAAGCGGTAAAATGCATGATGCAGCAATACAAGCGAGGCAAGGGAGTCCCACTCAACCTCGAACCTAGAAAACAATAGGCAAAAGTGAACAGCATTCACTTTCAACCCAACAGGTTAAACAGCAAACAATACAGTCATGAAAACCAATAAATACATCAGAAAATAAATACAGCAAAAATAAACAGCCACAGCAGCTCTGCATCAACACCTATCTTCAAGCTTCAGCAAGCATCAATCTCCATCTCCACAGTCTTCAAGCAAAGGCTTTATCATCAACCTTCAGTCTACAATGGCTTTTCTTCAAGTCTCAAACCTCCAGGATGAGGGATCAATCACAAGAGTGAATTGGGTGTTAAGCAATTAGTTGACTACCAAAGATGGCAAACCAACTGCTACTAACACATAAGATATTTTCTCTCAAGAGTTCTACCCCTTAGACAGTAGCACCAAGCCTTCCATAGGAAGGGGGTGAATGTCTTAGAGAGACTCTGTATCACAGAGAAGAATGGAGGCAGTCAAAACCTTCCATGTTTGAGAATCAAGTTGACTATTCTAGGGCTCTGCCTAACTCCTAGATCCTACAAACTTCAGCAGCTGCCAGCATAGAATCTCCTCTCCAACTCTGGAAGTTGGTCTTCAAGCTCTGGATCTCCAATGGCTTCATCATCACAAGTCTTCATCTCTCCCAATCCCCAAGCAATCCCAATACCCACACAAACAAACAATAATCCCCAGAGAGGGCACACCACACCAATCAATCAAATATAGACAGTAATATACTAATAGCAGTAGGGGAATCCTAGTGATTTCTAAGGGATCTAATAACTACCCATAGTCCCTATAGTCCCATACCTAAAATATTCAATCTCTAAGTCCTAAGGGAAATGATTCAATTCTCCTAAGTCATCACTTAAACCCTAATTTTGTTCATGTTGTTCTCACCTAAACTAATTACCTAAAATTAATTCCTAAAAATATGAACTAAATTGTATATACAAGCTAACATTATCTACTAATCAACCTAAAAAGAATGGGTGAAAAATATTAAAGCAACTATTCAAACTAAAATTATCAAATTCATGTACTAAACAAAATATTATTTACACCTAATTAAAAGAAAAATATGCCAAAAATAAGAAAATAAAATGAACTATTAATTTTTTTGTATGATAATTTTCTTGACCAAATTAAGAAAATAATGCAAAAAGAACCAATGGAAAATATGCATTTTACCATTTTTTATGATTTTTTAAAGAGTTAATGTTTTTTTAAAAGAAATTAAAATGAATTAATGAGATGGAGGGTGCAGCAAGTAAGGAATTCAGTTAAAGCAAGGAAACGGGCCAGGCAGTGGGGGTGTTAGTATCACATATGCGCGAGGCCCAGAAAGCATCAGAAAGTAAACAAAAATTAAAAAGAGGAAAAACGGTGCAGATAGTAATCTATTCAGTTATAATTGGGATTGGGCTTGGTTTGAGGGGTACGAATAGCAAGCACTCACAAAGCCCATCAGATTGGGATTTAATGAAACGGTGCGTACAGGCATTTGAATCTCCCTCCGTTTTTCAGCTTTAATCGTGGCCACACGATTAGGTCCTTGGTCAAGGTCAAAACGTCCATCCAACGACCTGAGGTCATCGTCTACCTCCAGCAAACCCTAGCTTCAAAAAAGCTTCACCATGCACGCATTCTTCCACTCCTCTGTTCTCTCTCATACTTCCATGGACCCACATGACTCCAAGAGCAAAGTTGCTCTAGAAACTCCCCTCTACACAGCCATAACCATAACTCCTCCTAAAACTCAAGCAACAATGGAACCCGATAGGTATAACAGTTGTAATCCACCATTTTCACCTGCCATCAACTTCTCCAAAGCTCACTAATTCTTGTCCTAAACTCATCTACACCTCATGCTGATCATAACAAGCCATATATCCAAGATTTTCGTGCATTAAATCATGAGTTACAAACCCTAACAGATTTGGTGTACCTATGGCAAACTCCATGAAAACTCTCCAAACTCACCAAACTTAGTCATCTATCCTAGCTTAACCTTTCTATGCTAACAAATCCTAATAATTCTAACCTAAACATGCAATTTGAAAGAGAAACATACCTGGTGCAATTGATGAAAACAGGTGCTAAAACTTCTTGATCCAATGCTTGAAGTGATTGAAAACTGATCAATGAACTTGATGATGACTTCTGTATGCAACAAATCTGACTCAAACCTCTTGGATCTTGTAATTCCAAATTTCTTGCACTTTGAATGGTGAACTTGCACAGCTCGAATCCTCTTCAATTCTACCAAATGATTGTATGAATTGTGATCTATGGATGATGATGATGAAGAACAGATCAAGAATGGTGCAAATTGGTGAAAGTTTGAGAGAGTTTGGATTGATTTTGCAAATGAGAGAAAGTGTGTGAAACTTGTGGTTTTGAGTAAATGTGATCACCAACCATGGCATGAACCCTCTCCATTCAATATATACATGTCATTAGAACCTCCTAGAAACTTGGAGAAACTTCCCTTGCACTCTTTCCTTTCATTTTGGATTATGTTTCTTTCATTACAAGTAACCTTGAATAACTTTCAAAACTTGAACCAAGCTCAAAATTCTACTTCATCCAATGTTCTCAAAATGATTTTTCCATTCAAAATGACCTATAATTTTGTCCCATTTGGCCAAAATATGAAAAATCTCATTTTTTAGGTCATTTTTATTCATTAAATCCAACAATTTTGAAACCTTATGCTATGAATCTTTCCAATCTCTTATGGTCACTTTTCTAGACTAAAAATGTCATTTGGAACAAGTTTGATGTTGTAAAGTTTTCCATTTGAAGCTTCCTTGTATGAGTTTTGGGCATAGGCTTAAAATGACCTGTAATTCTCAAATGACCAAAATACCCTTTGCTTGCCAAGACCATAAGTAGAGTTCCACAAATCATATGGAGGCATACTATACCATTCTAGAAAGCTAAGACAATGAGGACCAACTCTTATGTTGACCAGAAATTCATTTGAAATTTCCTTGAGGGGTAAAAATAGCTTGGAAGTCAAGTCACTTTCATAGACAAAATTTCAGATACCTCAGATGACCTGTAACTTGCAAGGACCATAAATTGAGTTCTATAAATCTCCTTAGTGTCTTCCACCACTCAAATTAAAGGTCTTGAGATCCTCTACAAGTTTCATGTTGGCCAAGGATCCATTTGAAGCTTGCATTTTGACTTGTCTTGCTTGGAAATTTGACCTAAATTAGGGGATTTTACACAGAAACCCTAATTTAGAAACTCCTCTTCTCCTTGATTTCTCTTGATTTCTTCTTAGCATATCAACATACCCTTCTTCACATGTTAAATGATGAACCCCACATCTTTCCAATAGCCCTTAATGCCTTTCAATCAGTCAATTGACCTAGAGTTGACCCCAGATGAAACCCTAGTTGATTGTCTTCAACTGCAATTCTTGTGATCATATCAATGACTTGCCTCCTTCTCCAAGTGACTTTCTAAGCCTCTCATGATGCCCACATACTCCCCATGCTCAGCCTACAGCTCACAATTTCTTTGATGATCCCAGATACCCTCAGATAGGAGATGGATTGCTTGCTTGATCCACTGACTTCTTTAGCTTTCAAATTCTTTCTGATGACTTGAATGAGCTTGAATTTGAATAATAACCTCTTGATAGGCTCATAGAGATGAGAATAATGATTGGTCCCCTGTTGGATGACTTGCTATGCTTATGCTATGCAGATGATTAGACTATGTACATGACTCTATATGCAAATGCTAATGATATTGAAACATAAACCAAGTGAATAAGGTTGAGCAAATTTTAGGGTGCAACAACTGCCCCTATTCAAGCGACTTGGACCCGATTGGGTGAAGAGCGAACGACCTTCAAACATTCGAGGTACGAGACGATTGAATACTAGGAACCCGGAAATTTGCCAACCGCAGAAATAAACTGCGCCCCTGCTTGGGGAACGACATTCATCGGTTGAATCTGACTGTCACGGCAACCAACTGATCCCGTGTTGGGGATTATTTTCATCGTTCTGAAAAAGATTCTATCATACCAGAGATAAAATTTTGTTTATCCACGTTAGGACTCCATCTGCCATCAACACGAAGAAGTTTCAACTAAAACCTGTCCACGTCAGGACTCCAGAAAATCTCGGCAACTTCGCTGGGGATAATTCGTCCGCATTTTAATGAATCGTCCACGTTAGGAATAAAATCTTCCACGTTAGGAGTAACACCGTTCCACGTTAGGAATAACACTGTCCACGTTAGGGCTAAGACTTCGTATAAATCTGTCCACGTCAGGACTAAACTCTCTGGGTTATGAATACTTCGTCCACGTTAGGACTCACCCTTCCACGTTAGGAATACATGTCCACGTCAGGACCCACCTTTCCACGTAAGGAATACATTGCTTTTCCACGTAAGGAAACCATCTATCGTCTTGATTCGTCCACGTAAGGACTCAACTTTTCCATGTAAGGAATAAACTCCTTTATCTGTCCCCGTAAGGACTCCAATCTTTCCACGTAAGGAATACAATCTTTCCACATAAGGAAACCACTTTTCTTCCACGTAAGGAATCAACTTCTTTCCACGTAAGGAATCACATTTTTGCTTGATCTGTCCACGTAAGGACTCCAACTTGATATGTCCACGTAAGGACTCCAATCTCTCCACGTGAGGAATGTCATCTTTCCACGTAAGGAATCAATCTTTCCACGTAAGGAATAACTTGTCCATGTTAGGACTGCATCGTCCACGTTAGGACCTCCCTTTCCACGTTAGGAATAACTCTCTTCTCAATCTGTCCGCGTCAGGACTAAACTTTCCACGTAAGGAATCAATCTCTTTCCACGTAAGGAAACCACTTGTCCACGTTAGGACTACCCCTCTCCACGTTAGGAATACACTCTTTCCTCGTTATGAATCAAACTTTCCACGTTAGGAATCAACTTCTTTTCCACGTAAGGAAACACTTTCTTTCCACGTAAGGAATACAATCTTGATTTGAATCTGTCCACGTAAGGACCCCGATCTTTCCACGTAAGGAATAAACTTGCTCTTCCACGTAAGGAACTGAAACCTCTTTTTTCCACGTAAGGAATAAACTTGTCCACGTCAGGACTCACGTTTCGTCTTGATTTGTCCACGTCAGGACTCGCCTCTTGACTTGCTGAGGAAATAAGACTTGTCCACATTAGGACTCATACTTTGCCAACAACACGGAGAAGGATAAATTCGTCCGCGTCAGGACTCTAGTATCTTGTCATCACAAAGAACTACAAACTTGTCCACGTCAGGACGCACATTTCACCATTACGAATAACGACATCTGCTGGCAATAAACAGTCCACATCAGGACACCAACACGAAGAGTAACTAACTTTGTCCGCGTCAGGACTCCACACTCAATCAATACCGAGAACTCAAATCTGTCCACGTTAGGACTAACACATACCGTCAAACTGGAAGAAATGTCCACGTTAGGACTCCACCTTTCTAGCACGAAGAAAACCTGTCAATAAAATTGTCCTCGACCGGACTCATCCTTCCATTGGCCCGCAAACTTCTTATCACTGACATTACAGTAACTTTGAGGCTGACTCCACTGGGGATATTTGGAAACCAAACTTTAGGACGCCCGTTCTGATAACCGGCGGTGGCCTCTGAAATTCTGGTTCGGGAAACCCTTTAATGACAAATAACTCTGCTTGAGGAGAAATCTTGCCTACCCACTCTGGCGGGGAAAACATGAGAAATTCACAAATAACTCTGTTCGGAGACAAAGAGAACTTCATCATGACAACTCTGTGGAGAGTAGTGCCAAAGTTGACACTTCATTGAATGTCTCGCGCCGAGACCTCGAATGCTTGATACTTCATTTGAGCAAGAGCTCTCTCTACCTGCAAGAGAAACAATACCTGAAACAAACGGTTAGCCAACCTAGTTTCAGAAATGCGTATGATCGACAACGATGCAATGCTCCATTCGACATGGAAATGCTACGCTTTTATTTGGTGGATGCAAGTATGACACTATATGCCGATGCCAATATGACACTATATGCCAATGCACTATATGCCGATGCAAATGCAAACTCGAACTGCTGGGTACAGAAACTGCTTCAGCAAAATAAATGTTGAAGATAATGCCAACTCCGCTGGGGATAGCCAGGTGCTACAGAATTATTCCAGCAAAATAAATGCTGGAAGAGTGAAGTCGACTCAGCTGGGAAATGGGGAACTTAAACCAAACACCTCGTTGAAGTAACACCCTGCTGGGGAATATAACTCTGCTGGAGAATAGCAGATGCGCTTGGTATGATTGGACTTCTGCTGGAAAGTGAACGGATATCACACGGTATTTTGACAAAATAAATGCCTGGGCGCACCACCAACTCTGCCGGGGAGAGTCTTAATCTTCGAGTTCCACTGGGAGGAATGCCTTTGCTGAAAAGAGAACTCCGCTAGAGACAAGATGATTCTCTTGGGGAAAATCAACTGGCTCCGCTGGAGAGTAAATGACCCCGCGGGGAAAGGTAAACTGTCTGAATACAGCTCACCAATCTGAAATATTAATCTTCTGAGGCTAAACCCCTCTGCTTGAGATGCACTGTCTGAATACAGCCTTATAATCTTGGAATCGCCAAACTCTGCTGAGGATAACCGACTTTGGGAGCATGTCCTTTGAATAAGCCACGACTAGCTGGGGAATTTGATCCTTCTTCAGGAAGCACATGCATGACCTGCGTGGGGATCAAGTCTTTCGTTATCGCAATCTTTTAATCGTCTTCCTCGTACGGCTATGAAACCTGCAACAACACAAACAATACAAGACAAGCCTATGCAACCAAATCTATTCAGGTTAGTGACATCATTTTCAGTTAATTCAAAGCTTTAGCAATTGTTGGCAAGGGACAGTGATGTTATACACATGCTAGTTTCAGTAAACTTAGGCGCTTTATCATGCACAAAACAGTAAAGAACCAGCATCAAGTACTGAATAACATATTTTATTGATTGGGCCCCTGAATGGGCGGAATTTTTTGTACACGGGATGTAACTCCTGAAAAGAGGAAGCTACGCAAAGCAGATATACAAGTATGCACAAGAAGCATAAATATATTGACAACTAAATTTGTACACATGTCGGCAATGGGATGCAGACGAACACCACGAACTGATCCTCATATGACTCGCCCGACTCTAATGCTTTCCCGGTATTCACACTTCCGAAGAGATTGTATCCGATAATCGACCCCTCGAGCGTATTCTCCCGTGCTGATGTTCACTGTAATATCAAATTCGGACCGCAGTCATTTGCCTTTCAAATCCCTAACTTTTGCGTGAATCGCCCTTTACGGGTTTTCAGTTCACCGGGATACCCCTTTTTGCCGAAGCCGCCCAGTGTAGGTTTTCAACTTCGCGGGTGTACATTTTTTCAATTTTATCCCTAATTTTTGCCTGAACCTTTCATTCTGTTTTTGGTTCGCCAGGATGCCCCCTTTTTGCCTGGACTCTCTTTTTTCTGTCCAGCGGGTCAATTTTAAGCAAAGTATTTTTTAACTGCGTCCGAATTCACAGGCGACGTGAAGTCTTCACCGTCCATAGTGGATAACAATAACGCCCCTCCTGAAAAGACTTTCCTAACAACGTATGGCCCTTCGTAGTTGGGGGTCCACTTGCCCCTGTGATCTGCCTGCGGCGGGAGAATCCTTTTTAGCACAAGGTCGCCCGTCTGAAAGCTTCGCGGATGTATCTTCTTATCATATGCTTTCTTCATTCGGCTCTGGTACAAACGACCGTATGCTAGAGAAGCTAGCCTCTTCTCATCCATCAAACTCAGTTGGTTCAACCTGTCTTTCACCCATTCTGCCTCGTCTAGCTGAACGTCTCGCAATACCCTCAGAGAGGGGATCTCCACTTCCAATGGTAGTACTGCTTCCATTCCGTATACCAACGAGAACGGGGTTGCTCCGGTTGATGTGCGTACCGTCGTACGATAGCCGTGCAAAGCAAAAGGTAGCATCTCGTGCCAATCCTTATAAGTCACCACCATCTTCTGAATGATTTTCTTGATATTCTTATTGGCCGCCTCGACAGCGCCATTCATCTTGGGTCGGTAAGGGGAGGAGTTGTGATGTTCGATCTTGAAATTCTGACAGAGCTCCTTCATCATTTTGTTGTTCAAGTTTGAACCGTTGTCCGTGATTATCCGCTCGGGGATCCCATATCGGCAAATGATATCTCTCTTGATGAATCTGGCCACCACTTGCTTAGTTACGTTTGCGTAAGACGCCGCTTCTACCCACTTGGTGAAATAATCGATTGCTACTAGGATGAACCGATGCCCGTTAGAAGCTGTCGGCTCGATCTTTCCAATCATATCGATTCCCCACATCGAGAATGGCCATGGCGATGACATCACATTCAGAGGACTCGGAGGCACATGGATCTTATCAGCATAGATTTGGCACTTGTGGCACTTCCTCGCAAACTTGAAACAATCAGTTTCCATAGTCATCCAAAAGTAACCCGCCCGTAGCAGCTTTCTCGTCATAGCATGCCCGCCAGCATGCGTACCAAAGGTACCTTCGTGTATTTCCTCCATGAGCAACTTTGCCTCTCTTTCATCTACGCAACGCAACAACACCAAGTCGTGGTTTCTTCTGTACAAGACACCATCCGGATTCAAATAGAAATTACCCGCTAATCTCCTGAGAGTCTTCTGATCTTGACTGGATGCCCCAGCCGGATACTCTTTATTCTTCAGAAAATTAAGGATATCAAAATACCACGGTTTATCATCGGATGCCTCATCAATAGCAAATACGAAAGCTGGCCTGTCAAGCCGAGAGATGACGATTCTGGGAGCCTCGTTCCAGAAGTTGACTTTGTACATGGAAGACAAAGTGGCGAGAGCGTCAGCCATTTGATTCTCTGCCCGCGGTACGTGATGCAATTCAACCTTGTCGAAGAAAGGCAACAATCTCCTTGCATAATTCATGTAATGTATCAAATTGGGCTGACGTGTCTCCCATTCCCCTTTTATCTGATTCACCACCAGAACTGAGTCTCCGTATACGTCCAGATTCTTGATTCGCAAATCAATGGCTTCTTCAAGCCCCATTATACAAGCTTCATATTCGGCCTCATTATTGGTAACGGCAAAGGTCAGTCGGGCAGTAAACGGGATGTGCGACCCGTGTGGCGTAGTGATGATTGCCCCTATTCCGCTACCGTAAGCATTCACAGCTCCGTCAAATATCATCTTCCATTTGGAACCCAGCTCTGGTCCTTCGTCTGGCAATGACTCTTCACAATCTTTCATCTTTAGGTACATGATATCCTCGTCAGGAAAATCAAACCTCATCGATTGGTAATCTTCAATAGGCTGCTCAGCCAAGTACTCAGACAGCACACTCCCGTTTATAGCCTTTTGCGAGACATATTGGATGTCATATTCAGTCAAGACCATCTGCCAACGGGCAATTCTCCCTGACAACGCCTGCTTTTCGAATACATATTTGATAGGATCCATCTTCGAGATGAGCATGGTTGTATGATTCAGCATGTATTGCCTCAAACACTTGGCGGCCCAGGCTAGCGCGCAACAAGTTTTCTCAAGCATTGAGTATCGAGATTCACAATCTGTAAATTTCTTACTCAAGTAATAAATTGCATGCTCTTTTCTTCCTGTCTCGTCGTGTTGACCGAGAACACAACCCATGCTTCCCTCAAGAACCGTCAAATACATAATCAAGGGTCTACCTGCCACTGGGGGTATCAAAATAGGAGGCTCCTGCAAATACTGCTTTATTTTATCGAACGCCTTTTGACAATTTTCGTTCCACGTCACAGCTTGATCTTTCTTCAACAGCTTGAACAATGGTTCGCACGTAGCCGTTAGATGAGATATGAACCGAGCGATGTAGTTCAACCTCCCTAAAAACCCGCGCACCTCTTTCTCTGTTTTAGGCGTCGACATTTCTTGGATCGCTTTTATTTTAGCAGGATCGACCTCTATTCCTCTTTCACTTACGATAAACCCCAGCAGTTTACCCGATCTCACCCCGAAGGTGCATTTATTAGGGTTCAGTCTCAGCCTGAACTTCCTAAGCCTTTTAAATAACTTCAGCAGATTCACCAAATGCTCTTCCTCCGTCTGGGATTTGGCAATCATATCGTCAACATAAAATTCGATCTCTTTATGCATCATATCATGGAAAAGAGTCGTCATCGCACGCTGATATGTTGCCCCAGCATTTTTCAACCCAAAGGGCATCACTTTGTAGCAAAATGTTCCCCAAGGCGTTATGAAAGTAGTCTTCTCCATGTCCTCTGGCGCCATTTTAATTTGATTATAGCCTGAAAAGCCATCCATGAAGGAGAATACAGAGTATTGAGCCGTATTATCAACTAGCACATCGATATGAGGAAGTGGAAAATCGTCCTTTGGGCTCGCTTTATTCAAATCCCGATAATCCACGCACATTCGAACCTTGCCATCTTTCTTTGGCACTGGTACGATGTTAGCAACCCATGAGGGATATTTTGTCACAGCCAGGAAACCAGCGTCCCACTGTTTTTGAACTTCCTTTTGATCTTCACGGCCATATCTGGTCTAGTTCTGCGAAGCTTTTGTTTGACCGGCGGGCATTCTTCTTTCAGTGGCAGACGGTGCACAACCATATCTGTATCGAGCCCTGGCATATCTTCATACGACCAAGCGAATACATCACTATACTCTCGGAGCATTTCAACTAGTCTTCGCTTGATATCACTCTGCAGTGCGGCTCCGATATGAATATTCTTCTCAACCCCTTCCGACCCCAAGTTGATAATTTCGATGACCTCTTCGTGAGGCAGAATGGCTCTTTCCTTTTGCTTCACCAACCAAGACAGTTCTTCAGGAACGTCACTATCTTCGACAACCTCTTCTTCGGCCTGAAATACCGGGTGCTCAAAGTCGGGACGAGTCATAGGTGGTTCAAGGATGTCATCTGAAAATGTTATCCTGCAAAAGGAATGGTTAAGTGCTTCAAAATGCGTATAAAGCGAATAACCACGTTGCCATTTTATTGAAAAATACAAAACAAGAAAGACAAAGATCGAAATATTTGCACATGAAAAAAAAACGCCATTTATTTAATGATTAACACGCAATGTTCATAACAACACAACCCTAAGCAAATCATGATGTCCCGGGCAAGACATCAGATTATTCAACAATTAATAAAGCAAAGCATTACTGTTTAAGAGTCACAGGAACAAGCTCCTGAATAGATCAGTTGCACTATCCCTGTCCTAGCGTGCTTGGCTGAATCCAGGCATCCATATCACAGTCACTGTCTCCTTCGTCAGACTCCGAAGCAGCATTGATGGTTTCATGACATACTCCACTGGCAGAGATGGTTATTGGCCCTCTGAAACGGGGTGTCCCCACAGCAGGTGTTGACGACGATGGTTGGTATCCCAGCCCGAACCGGTCTATCTTTACAGGAATATCCAGCACTTTGCCCCAGCCCTTTGCTTCTCCTGCCTCCATCAGAGCTTGAGCTTCTTTATACAACGAGACGGCTACCTCTGACACTTTGCTTGGCCCGGGACCTTTGTCCTTGATGCGCACTCCTTCAAATGCCTGGCAGGGTGTTTCGTGGATCTCTCCGTCGACCTCCACATATTTAAATGACGACAGATGGCTGACCAGGATGTCTTCTTCTCCGCATACGGTGACTACGCTGTCTCCGACCATATATTTCAACTTCTGATGCAGGGTAGACGTGACTGCCCCAGCCCCATGAATCCAGGGTCTTCCGAGCAAGCAACTGTATGCCGGCTGTATATCCATGATATAAAACTCAGTGGCAAACACCTCCGGCCCCACCTGTAGAGGCAATGTTATCGATCCAAAGACTGTTCGCCGCGTCCCATCAAATGCCCTGACTACCAAGTCGCTGGGCGTGCACAGGATTCCTCTGACATCTAGCTTCATCATCGCTTTCTTGGGCATCACATTCAAAGACGATCCGGTGTCGACCAATACGTGCGACATTACTGATCCTCTACACTCGACAGATATGTGCAGCGCCATATTATGATCTCTCCCTTTCGGGGTCAAATCGAAGTCGGTAAAGCCCAAGCTGTGGCCTGCATTCACATGTGCCAACACTCCTTCTAGCTGATTTACAGAGACGTCTTGGGGTACGAAGGAAGTGTCCAGGACTTTCAGCAAAGCATTTCTGTGAGCTTCAGAACACAGTAGCAACGACAGGATAGATATCTTGGACGACGTCTGTTGCAGATGCTCCACAATCTTATAATCACTTTTTCGAATCAAGCGCATGAACTCTTCTACATCCCTCGATGCCGATGCTTTTTCGCTTGCCTGCACTGGGCCATTCTCAACCATCTTCCCCTTTCCTTTCGCTAGTCTTTCGGCCTCCACTTCAGGTGATATAAAGATCCTACCACTCCTTGTCATACCTCCCGACCCAACAACGTTGTCCACAGTCTCGGCTGGCTGTTTATTAACGTCAATCTTTATTCCATCACAATACACTTCCAACCCATATGACCATGGGACTGCTTTTGTGCTCTCGTACGGGATTGGTTCGGCTTTAGTTATGGTGATCGGCGGTCGCTGAGCTGGTGCTGTTATAGTGATTGTCTTCCGAGGAATCGTTACAGTGGCCACATCACTCTGATCATCTGCTACTGCCCCTGCAGGCTCTTCGATGGCTGCTCGGTCAAACTGCAATGTGCCGCCGTCAATTAGGGCCTGGATGCCTTTCTTCAAATCATCACACCCCCCAGCTAGGGTCCAGCATTCTAAGCAATACTCGTCACATCCTGGATAAACACCCCCTTGCAACAATCTGCTTTTTATCTCGCTCAGCGGCGTCTTTAAATCGTCGACATTCATAATCAGATTCAACCCTTCCTCAGTCAGAACGGCGTTTGCCCCGTGATTAGGCATGGGTTTCTGCACTATATTCAGCCCTGCCGTTCCGAAATTGATAGCCTTATTGTCCAAAAGATCCTGCACAACATGCTTAAAAGCATGGCAACCCTCTACATCGTGGCCCGGAGCCCCAGAGTGGAACTCGCAGTGCCTGCTTGCATCATAACCATACGGAGGAGTTCCCGTTATCGGTGCCAGAGTTCTCTTCTCTACCAGGTTCAGACCCAACAATGTCTGCAATAAATCAGCATACGTTAAGGGAGGCTTCTCAAACACTCTTCTTGGTTTACCACCCTGGAATCTTCGCTGAGCCTGCTGTGCCCCCTGCTGAGGCGGCTGCTGCTGCTGCTGCTGTTGTTGTTGCATTGGCTGCTGCTGAAACGGTTGTTGTTGATATGGAATAGTAACACTCGCCACCTGCTGCGGCTGATGATATTGGTTCCGACCTCTGCCTCGGCCTCGGCCCCCAAATACTGCACTTGCCTCGCCCTGACGGCGCCCACCAAAAGCCTTCTTATTACTGCCAGATGCAGTTGATTCCTCAGCCTGGAACCTGCCTTGCTTAATGTTGTTTTCAATCTTTTCTCCCATCAGAATTAAGTCTGAAAAACTGGCCAAAGATGTGTGAAACAACTTGTCATAAAACATGCCTGTGAACGTGCCGATGAACATGTCGTTCATTTCCTTGTCTTCTAAAGGAGGACGGACCCTGGCAGCCATATCGCGCCACCTTTGCGCGTACTCTTTAAAGCTCTCACCCTTCTTCTGAGACAGCCCTGTCAATTGGACCCGATTGGGCGCCAAGTCGCTGTTATACTTGTAGTGAGCTACAAATGCCTCTGCCAATTGCTTCCATGTCTTGATATTAGTTGGCTCCAATCCCATATACCACTCTAGGGAAGGGCCTGACAAACTATCTTGAAAGAAATGCATTAGCATTCTTTCATCAGTTGAGTACGCAGACATCTTTCTGTAATAAGCCTGCACGTGCACTTTCGGACAGGTGTCCCCTTTATACTTATCAAACGCAGGAGCTTTGAATTTGATTGGCACCCTCAAGCCAGGTACCAGACCCATTGTTGCCATGTCTAAGCCCACAGCACTTTGGTTCAGGACCCCCCTCATCTGCTCTTCTAGCATTCTGATCTTCTGGGAGTCATCCATCGGCCCTTCGAAACCTCCGCCGAAGAAAGCGTCCTCCTGCTGATCTTCTTGCCACATACCATTCCCAGCTCCATACCCATCATATCCATTATTACGGCCAGCCCTAATCTGGTTCATCACCGGGCCTCGGCCTCTGTTGCCGTATCCCTGAACACCTCCAGCAGGCCCAAAAGCCATTAACCCAGCGCCGTTTCCATTTCCGAAACCTCCGTAACCCTGATTGGCCACACCGTAACCATCTTGCCCAAAGCCTTGAGCATTGAAACCATATTTCCCAGCGTTATCGAATCCCTGATCGTTGAACCCGAATCCAGCATTGCCGAAGCCGTTGCCTCCCATATTATCACCCAAGTTGACATCACCAAGCCCAACGTTATGGACAGCAGTCTCGTTCCCAACTCCGACGTTACCGTTCCCAGCAGCGGTAGCGTTGTTGACATTAGCAGCAGGTATATTGACTACAGGTGGAGCCACTGGCGTGGGAGTTCCATCTCCCTGAACAGTATCGACTCGCACAGACTGATGATCCTCGTTACCGTGACCGGCGTTTCTGACCAACAGAGGCTGCACCATGGCTTGCAAATTCTACTGACCTTTTGCAATAGCTTCCATGGTCTGCATAAAGAGAGCGAGCTTCTCGCGCACATCTTGCATCTCGTTCTGCATTTGATCCATGATTCTTCGACAGTTGGTGCGAGTGGAATAGCGGTGCGGGTGCTGATCTGCAATCCTGGAAAGTACTTGGTGCAGAGCAGGAAATAAGACACCATCCAAAAATTACCTGTAATGCAATATGAATATGAATGCAATGCAATGTGTGTCTGTGCATTAGGGAAATTCATTCCCCGATTCTAGTGTGAAGGTGCCGGTGCAGTGCCAGTGCTAACAATATAAAGACCGGAGCTGAATCACAGAAAGCCTCATATATTGCGGAGAAACCAATAAGCCAAGAATACAATATCACTGAGAGTACAATAAGAAGGCATGACCTCAACCAACAATCCTGGTGATGGTCAGCACTATGCAAATAAAGCATACAAGTTACTATATGAAAGGATCAAACACTCCCATAAGTCTGGTACTCTTCTAGCAACTTCTTGGTCTCCGGATGACTTGGTTGGGTAAGCAGCCCTTCAACAAGTTAGTTTCTTCTCTTGAGAACACGTCGCACGTCTTCAGCAGTTTCCTCCCATGCCCCCTCTCCGAAGCGATCCTCTAGTTTACGCTTCTGAGACACCGCTTCATCTCTGCCTTTGATGGCCTTGTTTAGTGCATTTTGGAGACTATACCGGGTCATCACTTCTTCTTCACACTTCTTGATGCTGGACTTCAACTGCTCTTCGAGGTCGGAAATTTGCTGCTTCAACTTATCCTCCCTCTTCTTATTGTTGGTGAGCGTAGCATTCCAAGTCTTATTGCAAGAAGAGATCTCTCGGTGTGCTGCGTCGAGCGCTTTCTTTTTGGATTCGAGCATGTCATGGGAGCTTCTGAACTCTTGCCCCAGACGCTCGCGCTTCCTCTTCTCCTCAATCAACTCAGCCCCTAGTCTGTTCATTAGCTCAATCTGCTGTTGGAAAGCATGCACGGCCTTGTTTTTTTCACTGCGTACCTGGGCTAGCTCCTGCTCTAACCCTTCGTTGATCTTCATCAAGGCTTCTTTTTCTTTCACAACTTGCTCGTAGGCCTCCCTAGAAACAGTAGTTGGCTCTGCTATCGGAATAGGAACAAGGGCTGGGGCATCTGGAAATGGCATTCGCAACTGACTTGCTCTCTCCTGGATCCAAACTCTGTAAGGTGCGTAAGCCTGACAGTCATTCTTCCCTAACAACGGCTTTCCTCTTCGGTTAATACGCGTCCAGGCATGCTGCAGCTTGGCTAGTAACTCCCCCTTCACGTCTCCGGTGAAGTACAGAGATTCCTGTACTTCTTCCTCCCTTGGCGGGTTCTTCAGCACATATCCGAACTGACGGACCAACAATGATGGGTTGTAGTTGACACACCCTTTTCTTCCTATCAGCGGGACATTAGGGTACCCAGAACAACTGAAGATGAGCTCGGATCCCAGCAGATCTCTATCAAACCATTCAACATCTTCGGAAGATAGCCTCATCAGGCGCTCTGACCAGCTAGTTGTGGTCGCGCTCTCCACAAAAGATCCCTTCATGGGAAGGTGGCTCTTAAACCACATACCCAGCAATGGTACACAGAAGTGGACATTCTTCCCTCTTCCCTTCTCATTCTTGTAATGCAGTGAGTGGTAGAAATCTCCGAGTAGGGTAGGTACAGGATTACCAGCGGCAAACAAGTAGAAGGCGTCGAAGTCCACAAAATCCGGTACATTGGGAAACAATACTATGCCGTAAATGCACAGAGCCAGCACGACATTGAAGGCAATCCAGCACCCGCTCTTAGCGTACTCCTGGGCTTTACCAATCAAGAACTGGAGTGAGAAGCCTGGAACTCCACGGGAAACAGTAGTCAATAATTCAGAAGCATCCATGTGCAAAGCTTTGGCCAAATCTTCTAGCTTGGGCTTAGTGCCAGAATGGATGAATGGAACCTGGTTCTGCACGGGTAGCTCAGTAAACTCCACATATTCTTCAATGGTAGGCCCTAGAATAAAATCAGCAAATGTAAAACATCTCAATGCGGGGTCATAGAACTGCATCAGGGTGTACAGCCCGTTCATCTCATCAGCAGTGGGCTTGTAGACTAATCTCAGTAATCTCCCATGACTCATTCTGAAGCTTCTCCTAACCTCCTCATCAGCAAGAGATATCAGACCAAGCAAAGGGGTAATATCAGGTGTGGGCAGCTTATACGCAACTGTTTTCCTCAAACCAGCCATAATCAATACTCAGGAGTCTGGGCACTAGAGTCGGAGGATATGCAAATGCACCTGCAGCACAGACACACGTTAATGGGATGCAATGATAATGGGTATGCAAACAATGCAATGCAAATAACATGCAACAGGGACCAAATGCCGTAGCTGAATAGCCTGAACCATATCAAAAGGTCCCAAACAGACTCTTTTAGAAGTCCTCAACCCTGGTCTCAGATAGACCTAAAACAAAGCTCCAACAACGGTCTCTGACAGACCTCGAACCATAACTCCAACTGGTCTCTGGTAGACCTCAAATCACATCTCCAACTGGTCTCTGACAGACCTCAGAACTCTCCAACTGGTCTCTGACAGACCTCAGAACTCTCCATAAATACCCAGGATCTCAGATCAAGAAATAACCGGTATCTGAAGGTCTAGTTACCTGCATAACCCCAAACCCTCTCACAGGTGGATTTCCTAGTAACTGACAAAGGTATGGCATCCTATGCGGTCGTCGGCGTCACAGACTTTCAGGGTTGATGATACGATTCCCAGAAGGAGTGGCATCATCAAATCCTGAAGAGGCCTCACTTAGACAACTTCCAAATGATCGGTCCCCAGAGTCGACAATTCAACTAACCAGCAACCCACGCCAACCAAAGGAAGGGGCAGGAGGCCAACCAGAGGAACCTCGTCTGAGTGTAGATTTCGCGGGACACCAAGGCAAGCAAAGCAAGCGGGCGCCAACTAATCTCTACTCTAAGTCTAGGTGCACTCAAGCCCAGGTCCGGCTTATCTCTCAATATCAGAACACCCGTCACACCCCAAAATACAGCAATAATAATCAATATATAATGCTGAAAATAAAGGTCAGAAATATAAATCCATACAAAATCCTCGACGGGAAAACAAGCGTTAGGATTGACTCTCTTAAGGGACGTTGGATCCCAAATGCATAAGAACTATCGCAGTCCTTAGCAGCCAGGGGACGTTAAATTCCCCAGCAGAGTCGCCAGCTGTCGCTACTGCGAAAATCGGCGCCGGCTGAACAGAAGAGTCGCCACCGCGCGTTATTTATCCCACGGGAGGGAAAGGAAACTCTCAGAGTAAACCTCGCACAACACGGGAAAGGTATGGTCGTCGCAACCAAAACCTGGATTCGGGAGTCGGTTACGCAAGGGGAAGGTATTAGCACCCCTCACGTCCGTCGTACTCGACGGGTTCCACGCTTGTTTTCTGGTATGGATTATTATTCTATCTACTCTACAGGTTAGGGTTAAAAAGAAAATAAAACGACTCGGAAAAGTATCGCACTTTATGCCTACGTATTCCCGTCTGGAACGAGAAATCAGAGTCAACGTAGTTTGCCTACCTACGGGAAAGGAGGGGAAGGTTGCTCGCTAGGATATCGCATCCTATGCCTACGTACTTCCACACAGCATGGAAGATCAGAGCAAACGTAGTTCGGGCTACGTACGACACAAGTCTGTCTTGATTGATTTTATTCCTTCTGAAAAAGGGTTTTTCTGATTAACAGTCCAAGCGGACAAAAACGACGTTTTGATGAGTTCACATTCTTTTACGGAAGAAGTGTCTTTTATTGTGTTTGAAATTTTTATTGTGTTTTTCTGTTTGTTTTGAGAAAGAAGAGACAGAACTCTAACCTATGGTTGCGAAGGGAATCAAACTAACCTAATGTTATCATGCATGGGTTAAGACCTAGTGTCTATCATGCTCCTCTCTTGCACAGAGAGAAGCAGAGATCCTACGGGAATAGACAGAAACAGAAACAATAGCAGATATATACAGTAAAGCGGTAAAATGCATGATGCAGCAATACAAGCGAGGCAAGGGAGTCCCACTCAACCTCGAACCTAGAAAACAATAGGCAAAAGTGAACAGCATTCACTTTCAACCCAACAGGTTAAACATCAAACAATACAGTCATGAAAACCAATCAATACATCAGAAAATAAATACAGCAAAAATAAACAGCCACAGCAGCTCTACATCAACACCTATCTTCAAGCTTCAGCAAGCATCAATCTCCATCTCCACAGTCTTCAAGCAAAGGCTTTCTTTTTGGCTTTTCTTCAAGTCTCAAACCTCCAGGATGAGGGATCAATCACAAGAGTGAATTGGGTGTTAAGCAATTAGTTGACTACCAAAGGTGGCAAACCAACTGCTACTAACACATAAGATATTTTCTCTCAAGAGTTCTACCCCTTAGACAGTAGCACCAAGCCTTCCAAAGGAAGGGGGTGAATGTCTTAGAGAGACTCTGTATCACAGAGAAGAATGGAGGCAGTCAAAACCTTCCATGTTTGAGAATCAAGTTGACTATTCTAGGGCTCTGCCTAACTCCTAGATCCTACAAACTTCAGCAGCTGCCAGCACAGAATCTCCTCTCCAACTCTGGAAGTTGGTCTTCAAGCTCTGGATCTCCAATGGCTTCATCATCACAAGTCTTCATCTCTCCCAATCCCCAAGCAATCCCAATACCCACACAAACAAACAATAATCCCCAGAGAGGGCACACCACACCAATCAATCAAATATAGACAGTAATATACTAATAGCAGTAGGGGAATCCTAGTGATTTCTAAGGGATCTAATAACTACCCATAGTCCCTATAGTCCCATACCTAAAATATTCAATCTCTAAGTCCTAAGGGAAATGATTCAATTCTCCTAAGTCATCACTTAAACCCTAATTTTGTTCATGTTGTTCTCACCTAAACTAATTACCTAAAATTAATTCCTAAAAATATGAACTAAATTGTATATACAAGCTAACATTATCTACTAATCAACCTAAAAAGAATGGGTGAAAAATATTAAAGCAACTATTCAAACTAAAATTATCAAATTCATGTACTAAACAAAATATTATTTACACCTAATTAAAAGAAAAATATGCCAAAAATAAGAAAATAAAATGAACTATTAATTTTTTTGTATGATAATTTTCTTGACCAAATTAAGAAAATAATGCAAAAAGAACCAATGGAAAATATGCATTTTTACCATTTTTTATGATTTTTTAAAGAGTTACTGTTTTTTTAAAAGAAATTAAAATGAATTAATGAGATGGAGGGTGCAGCAAGTAAGGAATTCAGTTAAAGCAAGGAAACGGGCCAGGCAGTGGGGGTGTTAGTATCACATATGCGCGAGGCCCAGAAAGCATCAGAAAGTAAACAAAAATTAAAAAGAGGAAAAACGGTGCAGATAGTAATCTATTCAGTTATAATTGGGATTGGGCTTGGTTTGAGGGGTACTAATAACAAGCACTCACAAAGCCCATTAGATTGGGATTTAATGAAACGGTGCGTACAGGCATTTGAATCTCCCTCCGTTTTTCAGCTTTAACCGTGGCCACACGATTAGGTCATTGGTCAAGGTCAAAACGTCCATCCAACGGCCTGAGGTCATCGTCTACCTCCAGCAAACCCTAGCTTCAAAAAAGCTTCACCATGCACGCATTCTTCCACTCCTCTGTTCTCTCTCATACTTCCATGGATCCACATGACTCCAAGAGCAAAGTTTCTCTAGAAACTCCCCTCTACACAGCCATAACCATAACTCCTCCTAAAACTCAAGCAACAATGGAACCCGATAGGTATAACAGTTGTAATCCACCATTTTCACCTGCCATCAACTTCTCCAAAGCTCACCAATTCTTGTCCTAAACTCATCTACACCTCATGCTGATCATAACAAGCCATATATCCAATATTTTCGTGCATTAAATCATGAGTTACAAACCCTAACAGATTTGGTGTACCTATGGCAAACTCCATGAAAACTCTCCAAACTCACCAAACTTAGTCATCTATCCTAGCTTAACCTTTCTATGCTAACAAATCCTAATAATTCTAACCTAAACATGCAATTTGAAAGAGAAACATACCTGGTGCAATTGATGAAAACAGGTGCTAAAACTTCTTGATCCAATGCTTGAAGTGATGGAAAACTGATCAATGGACTTGATGATGACTTCTGTATGCAACAAATCTGACTCAAACCTCTTGAATCTTGTAATTCCAAATTTCTTGCACTTTGAATGGTGAAGTTGCACAGCTCGAATCCTCTTCAATTCTACCAAATGATTGTATGAATTGTGATCTATGGATGATGATGATGAAGAACAGATCAAGAATGCTGCAAATTGGTGAAAGTTTGAGAGAGTTTGGATTGATTTTGCAAATGAGAGAAAGTGTGTGAAACTTGTGGTTTTGAGTAAATGTGATCACCAACCATGGCATGAACCCTCTCCATTCAATATATACATGTCATTAGAACCTCCTAGAAACTTGGAGAAACTTCCCTTGCACTCTTTCCTTTCATTTTGGATTATGTTTCTTTCATTACAAGTAACCTTGAATAACTTTCAAAAATTGAACCAAGCTCAAAATTCTACTTCATCCAATGTTCTCAAAATGATTTTTCCATTCAAAATGACCTATAATTTTGTCCCATTTGGCCAAAATATGAAAAATCTCATTTTTTAGGTCATTTTTATTCATTAAATCCAACAATTTTGAAACCTTATGCTATGAATCTTTCCAATCTCTCATGGTCACTTTTCTAGACTCAAAATGTCATTTGGAACAAGTTTGATGTTGTAAAGTTTTCCATTTGAAGCTTCCTTGTATGAGTTTTGGGCATAGGCTTAAAATGACCTGTAATTCTCAAATGACCAAAATACCCTTTTCTTGCCAAGACCATAAGTAGAGTTCCACATATCATATGGAGGCATACTATACCATTCTAGAAAGATAAGACAATGAGGACCAACTCTTATGTTGACCAGAAATTCATTTGAAATCTCCTTGAGGGGTAAAAATAGCTTGGAAGTCAAGTCACTTTCACAGACAAAATTTCAGATACCTCAGATGACCTGTAACTTGCAAGGACCATAACTTGAGTTCTATAAATCTCCTTAGTGTCTTCCACCACTCAAATTAAAGGTCTTGAGATCCTCTACAATTTTCATGTTGGCCAAGGATCCATTTGAAGCTTGCATTTTGACTTGTCTTGCTTGGAAATTTGACCTAAATTAGGGGATTTTACACAGAAACCCTAATTTAGAAACTCCTCTTCTCCTTGATTTCTCTTGATTTCTTCTTAGCATATCAACATACCCTTCTTCACATGTTAAATGATGAACCCCACATCTTTCCAATAGCCCTTAATGCCTTCCAATCAGTCAATTGACCTAGAGTTGACCTAGAGTTGACCCCAGATGAAACCCTAGTTGACTGTCTTCAACTGCAATTCTTGTGATCATATCAATGACTTGCCTCCTTCTCCAAGTGACTTTCTAAGCCTCTCATGATGCCCACATACTCCCCATGCTCAGCCTACATCTCACAATTTCTTTGATGATCCCAGATACCCTCAGATAGGAGATGGATTGCTTGCTTGATCCACTGACTTCTTTAGCTTTCAAATTCTTTCTGATGACTTGAATGAGCTTGAATTTGAATAATAACCTCTTGATAGGCTCATAGAGATGAGAATAATGATTGGTCCCCTGTTGGATGACTTGCTATGCTTATGCTATGCAGATGATTAGACTATGTACATGACTCTATATGCAAATGCTAATGATATTGAAACATAAACCAAGTGAATAAGGTTGAGCAAATTTTAGGGTGCAACACCTACGTAACACGCATTCCCCCTCCTGGACCGACAACAACAGTGACGAAGAGCCTCGCGGCCCGTTGTCCTAGGAAATCATAGCCATGCGCCTCCCAAAAGGACTAGAGAAACCCCTTTCTCTAGGCACGTACGATGGAACAACCGACCCTAACAGCGCATCAAAAACATCAATGCGCTGCTTGACTATCGCGGCGTCCAGAGCACCATCAAATGCAGGTTGTTCCCAACCACACTTAGAAAAGAGGTCATGACCCGGTACAAAGGACTCCCGGACGACTCCATCACTTCATGGAGGCAACTAGGGAGACTCTTTTCCATACATTTCACAGTATCTTGCCGACATCCGAAGACTGAATCCTCCCTCGAGGCCATCATTCAAGGCTGGGACGAACCTCTGCGAGCCTACATTAAAAGGTTCTTTAAGGAGGTCGTCCAAGTCTCCACCACTGATGATATGAAGAGATTCCTGCTGGAGTGCAGGCTCCGTCCCTGCATAAACTTTGCTAAAGCCATAGGCCTCCAGCCCCTGCAACACTGTCACACCCTCATTTTCACCCTAACCTTTTCACTCATATATTCATCATATCATACATTATCATGATGCATACCAAGCACGTGGGTTCGCAAACGAATTTTCACTTTGAAACAAGTGTTTGAAGTTGATTCAGTGGCTAAGGAAAGCTAGATCTCCACCCTTGTTTCTTTATGGTTCTTGGAACTTGGAATTTTGAATTTTTGGAATTTTTCCATAAAATTTTGGGTTAGATCCTTCGAGGAAACACTGAGGGATTTGGTTATCCAGTCGAGATGTGAAATGGTTGATTCACTGGATTCAGGATAATAGTATCATCTCAATCGCTTGTTGCTTTCTGTTGTTGTAGGATCACACGAATTCAAAAATAAGGTTTTATCGGGAAGACAAGTTGATTTGGATTCATTAAGAGGTGAGGGTTATTTTAAGGCAATTTATTCAAGAGACTACTTAATGTCATGAATTCAAATTGGTGCCCAAATTAATGAATTGGATCGAGATGAGTTATCATTGTTTGTAAGGATTTAATTTCAAGTTCAAGGATCAAGGCCACTTACCATTCATCAAAGTCAAGATCCAAATACATTACAACTAACCGAAAGAACAATCCAAATATTCGTCTTGTCTCACCCTTGCACCAAAATCGATTCAAGTCCAAAACTTTGTTCTAAGTTCTCAAAATCCCTTTTCGAGTTTGTGAATCCTCTCCAAAAGATGAATTCATACATTTGTCCAAAATTAAATGCTATCAAATCTAGGTTCAAGGACTAATTTTGTTTTCTTCTGAGATCCATTCAAAAAATTTCAATGCTACCATCATATTCTCATTGCAAGCAAGTTTCACTCTGCATTTCAAGTTTCAATATATGTCTGAATAAATTCATTCAAGAATGCATGATTCAAGTTACAAGTTCATTCAAAAGTTAAGGTTTACACCAAAAAGTTTTAGAAATTAGGGAATTATTACACAAGATCTTATTACAAAAAAAGTTCCTAAGCCTAATCTTCAACTTTTAACCAAAGCTTCATGTCATCCGTCTTCATGACCACCTTCACCATAATCCTTCCGCGCCTCCATTAGCCATGTTACAAAGCTTATTTTGAACCTACAAATTAAGTGCACCAATGAGTTAGTCGACTCATTCACAATTCCAACCAATACAAATCATAACCATTCATTCGATCTAAAATTTTGGCACATTCAAATTGACAACAATGGTCTTCTTGTCCACCAATTTCAAAAAAAAATCATACCACATAGCCATTTCAAATACCTTAACCATAGATTCAACTCATTCAAAAAATGTTCAATGTCACATTCAAAGCTATGCCATATCACTCTAAGAATTCATAAACCAGTTCTGAAATTCTGGTATGCAGATCTCATATGTCCCAAGAACACTGATCTCTATTGAAACAAGGACGAGGACAGTTTATGACCAATTTAAATTTCTTTAAATTGTATCAATGTCATGACCTCTGTTGTAACATCTACAGACTGACAGACCTATTTATATAACCATTTAAAATGCAGAATTGTACATGGTGAAAGATAAATAACACAGGTAATTGTTCACCCAATTTAGTGTCAACAACACCTACATCTAGGGGCTACCAAGCCAGGGAGGAAATTCACTATTAGCAGAATCAATTCAAAGTCAAACAACCAGTTTGCACTTCTCACTTAATCTCTACCCAATGACACTTCAACCTAGAGACACTCTAGACCTGAGTATTCCCACTCACTCCCCCTCAATCACACCACACTGGTATCAATACACAATTACAAAACAGTTATGGAGAATCACTCCAAAACACCTTGATCTTGCTTCACAGCTTTGATCAAGTGACACACACTCTTACTTAACATCTTTGAGTGGCACAATGAACACACCTATTCATACACAATAAACCAGAGAAATCCTACAACCTACAATTGCTTGGCACACAAGGAATTCTAAGATTCCTAGACACACGTGAAGAACAAAGTTCTTCACTTACAAAACACACGTGAAGAGTAACACTCTTCACTCACAAATATGTGTACCACAATGTATCAAAAGATACAAAGGGTGACTTACACACAAGGGACTTTCAAACCCTAGACCTTTATTTTACACTTTGGTTTTTCTTGATGTGAGTGCTTGCTTTCCTCTGCTTCTGCTCCTCCTTTTATAGTAGTGCAGACTGGGCTTGGGCTCTCTTCAATTACAAATAACAAACATTAGTTTTAACAAAGTAAAACTAATTTCCACAATTCAAGGTGCTGTCAAATTAGGCCACAGTAGCTTCATGTTATGTCCAACCCTGACTAGAATCTCGCCTGAGATAACTAAGAAGCCATAACAGGTTTCCTGAAATTTATCCTGAGATATATCAGGTATCATAACAGAAAAACAAACTCTACACGCCTGATGTCATACGATCAATGTCATAACATTGGTCATGACATTCAGCTTCATTTAAACTTGTTTTCCAGCTTGCCCTGCTGAACACTTCTGCAGAATTTTCTTCATGACAGTAGAAACAAATGTTTTATAGTTCTTTAAAAAGTCTCAAGATTCTTTTTATGAACACTAATTAAAGCTGCACTTTGTTCCTAATGAATCTCTTTGGCTTGTACATACTGATGACAGATATCCAACAGGACCAAAACATTTCTGTCAAGAGATATAACATAGAAGCCCCTGCTGTACCAGATGTCATGATATTGTAATGACATCCTGTTTACAACACATGACAGCAGTTCTGTTATCAGCTCTTGCTAGCTTCTTCTGCGTCCATGACAGCAGTTCTGTCATCTGCTCTTGTTAGCTCTTGCTGCACCACTACTCATGTTGTTTCTCACACATGACAGTAGTTCTGTCATGACAACAGATGGATGTCGTGATGGATGTCACGACATTCAGTTTGACATTCACATTAAAGCACTCCACAACAGTTCTGTCACCACAACAAATGGAGATGTTATAACGTCCTGCTTAACATCAGTGCAGGATCATGTTTTACCAAAATTCAGCCAATCATATAGCCATGGACAATTCTATATCATAGAACCATGGAACTAACAATCTCCCACTTTGGCAAATTTTGGCTAAAATAACTTATTAGGGCAGCAACAATAGTTTTTCCAGCCTCAGACACTATCACGCTCCCCCTTGATAGTTGCAACAGATAGCAACACTTTACTCCCCCTTGGTTTAGTCAAAAATTGACAAAAGTTGGAGTAAGTATACATTCTGCACATGGTGTCCAAGTCTGCCATTTCTTGATCCCTAAAAGTTGCACCAACAATCATGGATAATGACTTAAACTTCTTGCTGAAATCACTCAACCAATGAAAAATCAGCCCAGAACCATAACTCCTTGAGAGTACACCTTGAATCAGTCTTGAATCTTGGGTTCTTGTCTTTTCTGAAGCTGCACCTTCAGGAATGACACTTTTGACATCACCAATTAAAGGATAATCAATTACATACTTGCCAAGTAACAATTGATTTTTAATCCCCAATTTGAGACACACCAATATTCTGTAAAAAAATAAATTCTCCCAGACAGAAACTCATGTTGTTTCCTAGGCCAGTCATAACAGTCCTAGTTCAAACCAACATTAGTGGTCCAAGAACCCAAGCTTGCCTGAGGATCAACAAACTTTGTACAGGGGTCCACATCAGCAGCTATACATCAGACAGGTACACAACACCTCTTGTCATGCATAATCAGCACTCCCCCTAAAAGAGAGCACCCAAGCACATGAAGAACCATCTCATCATCTTTGTATTCACACACTGGTAGCACATGCACTTCTGCACCCCCTTGGTTTTACAGACCACACCAGAACCAACCCTTATAGGAGAGGTAGTTGCAGGATAGATAACTATCTGTGAGTTCACTCAGATTCATCTTAGAAACTCCTTCAAGATGTCAGGGTGAATGTCCTTCCAAATGCATACAACGCAAAACACTTGGATAGAGGCCCAAAACCTGATTTGATCCATTGATACCCAAAGACAGCACCAAGAGCAGAATCACTGTTAAGTTCATTCTGAACAGTAACCCAATGTCACAACACCTGGTATGACATTGAACGTATGATATTACACTCTCCTAGGGGTATACAGTCACAAACTGCTTGAAGCCACAAGCAATCTTGAGACACAACTGTACCATTGCAGCAACATATCCTAGATAGAAGTATACCTCCCAATACCAAGGATAACTAGTGCTCTATTTCCAAAAGCACGTGAATGGAAAACATAAGACTCATCTTCATGTCTTCAAGAGCTCACTCCCTGTTCAACACACCTGCTGATTGCATTCACTTACTGCTTGAACCATAGGCAACTAGTACACTCATCAGACAGAAGCTCTCCCCTATCTTTTATACAAGTTGCTCCAAGATCACCATAGTATATCTCAAGACCAACCTCATGCTTATACTGCTCCACTTCTTTCTGGAGTTACCACTCCTCCACAAGACTTCTGGACTGAACACCTCATAATCCAAGACATTCTTTCCTCATCATTCTCCCATATGATAAGTTAGAATACTTCTGGTTTAACTGATGAATATTCACATCCATATAAATCATCATAGTCCAGATGCAATGAACCATTCCAGTCTTGTACAAAACCTTCACATCATACTCCAAGACAATCTTTCTACCTCATCATTCTCCCGTATGACAAGATAGAGTACTTCTTAGTCAGAATGTGAATCATGAGTTCCATAACAGATCTTCAAGTCCAGCAAACAAAAATATGTTCTGGCAGACATCATACATTAGCCACTTGGACTTACTATCTGAGCAGTAATCCAATCTGAGGATCTTCAGAGAGCACAGCTCCACCAGCTTGATCAAATACCTCTTTAAACGAAGGTAATCTTCCATACACAACTTAGGGCTTCTACCACAAGCTCTAATATATGAACAGAACCAGATCCTTCTTTGGTCTTCAACCAACTACCCTTCTGCACAAGAGTATTAGTTCACAGCATGAACAGACCCAGCACCTTCTTTGAAGGTCTTCAAATACTACCCTTCTACACAAGAGTAGTTTTCTGAGGCACATTGCTTACATAACCAAATGCCACTGTTTGGTTACTCATCATCTTTCAGAGCTCTAGAAAATCTAAGCAAACTTGATCTTCACATCCTACATGCTCCAAGGCAGCTTAGATACACCAAGACTTGGACCTGTAACACCTTCTTCTTCACACAGTTCCTGCAAATGGCATGAGATAGTATCAATTCCACTCATACTTGAGCAGATCAACTTATCTTCAATTGATGTACCACACCATCCATTGAGACCCTGAAGTTACTCCTGGGTGTCACAACATCTGATAAGACATTTTGCTGATGAATTCAGTCCTTCATTATGCTATTTAGAATAGCCTCATCATTACTGATAGCAAGTTTGAGTAGACAACCTGTATTCTGCAATAGCTACCTTTGAGATGCATTTGCTTCAGAAAACTCCTTTTTAGAGAAACCAAATGTGCCAAGGCTTGATTCTTTTAGGAAGGAAGGATCACACAAGTCTTTACAAAAGGATTCCCGCTTTCCTTAAGTATAGACTTCTTCAGAAAATCAAAGATAACTGCCAGTTATCTTTGACCTCCAAGCTGATCAAGATCTCATGCTCCCATGCACTTAAATCAGAAATAAACTGACCCAAGCAGAGCTACCAGCACCATCTTCTAGACCAGTTTCTTACTAAGAAACTTTCTAAATAAAGATCATAACCTGATCCAAGACGAATGTCTTCATCTTTACTTCCACCAACACTACATTCTAGTCTTAGTTTCATGCCAGGAAACTTACTAGAATAAGGTCAGATCCTACCACACAAGTGTATGGTACCAAGATCATCAGCTATATCTCCTTTGATATAGTGATTCATTCCCTGGATCAACATAATTCTGCACACTCTCTGCTAATGGAATGTCTCAACATTTGGTTGAACATCAGATTCTTAAAGTATATCAAACAAATCAGATGCCTTATGCTTGTGCTGCAAAATCAATCCTTCTCTAAACTTCAACAATTTTGAACTTCATGGATAACCAATTAAATACGTGTGGAGTCCACAAATAGCAATTGATCTTAAATCCACACAACTTCAGGTATACAAAGTCTTAAACATCAAGGATGCCACCCTTGACTCAACCTCTCTATGACTTCCTCTGCTGATAGAATCCTTTGCAGGTCATGAATGGTGAAAATAAATCACCTCCCACACAACAGAACAACCCAAGCACACAAGCAACAGCTCAGCAAAATAACATCCAACAGGATCCACATTTTGTAAGACCAATTAGAGCAGTAGAGACCACCATCTTGCAACCATATATCAGCTTGTATATAGGCCAGTCTTCTCCTAGGGCTACCAGAGTTCTTTCATCAAAAAAATATGCAGCGGAACCACCAAAAGAACATCTTCAACATGCCCTAAATAAGATGTCAAAACATCTTATAGGTCATCACACAAAGGTAGCCACTCCTCCTTTGGCAACATTTCAGCAGATCATAGAAGCTTTGGCAACCTCCTTCTAAACTCCATAAGCAGCAACTTAAATGTTTAGAAAGATCAGCAACTCAGTTGTAGCTTCTCCTTGTTCAAACCACTAGAAAGTATCTCCCTAGATCTCATCAAAAACAGACAGGATGCCTGCTCTGATACCAATTGAAATTCTGGTATGCAGATCTCATATGTCCCAAGAACATTGATCTCTGCTGAAACAAGGATGAGGACACTTCATGACCAATTTAAATTTCTTTAAATTGTATCACTGTCATGACCAACGTCATGGCCTCTGTTGTAACATCTGCAGACTGACAGGCCTATTTATCTAACCATTTAAAATGCAGAATTGTACATGCTGAAAGATAAATAACACAGGTAATTATTCACCCAGTTCAGTGTCAACAACACCTACATATGGGGGCTATCAAGCCAGGTAGGAAATTTACTATTAGCATAATCAATTCAAAGTCAAACAACCAGTTTGCACTTCTCACTTAATCTCTACCCAATGACACTTCAACCTAGAGACACTCTAGACTTGAGTATTCCCACTCACTCCCCCTCAATCACACCATAGTGATATCAATACACAATTACAAAGCAGTTATGGTGACTCACTCTATAACACCTTGATCTTGCTTCACATCTTTGATCAAGTGACACACACTCTTGCTTAACAACTTTGAGTGGCACAATGAACATACCTGTTCATACACAATAAACCAGAGCAATCCTACAACCTACAATTGCTTGGCACACAAGAAATTCTATGATCCCTAGACACACGTGAAGAGTAACACTCTTCACTCACAAATATGTCTACCACAATGTATCAAAAGATACAAAGTGTGACTTACACACAAGGGACTTTCAAACCCTAGACCTTTATTTTACACTCTGGGTTTTCTTGATGTGAGTGCTTGCTTTCCTCTGCTTCTGCTCCTCCTTTTATAGTAGTGCAGACTCGGCTTGTGCTCTCTTCAGTCACAAATAACAAACATTAGTTTTAACAAAGTAAAACTAATTTCCACAATTCAAGGTGCTGTCAAATTAGGTCACAGCAACTTCATGTTATGTCCAGCCCTGACTAGAATCTCGCCTGAGATAACTAAGAAGCCATAACAGGTTTCCTGAAATTTAGCCTGAGATATATCAGGTATCATAACAGAAAAACAAACTCTGCACGCCTGATGTCATACGATCAATGTCATAACATTGGTCATGACATTCAGCTTCATTTAAACTTGCTTTCCAGTTTGCCCTGCTGAACACTTCTGCAGAATTTTCTTCATGACAGTAGAAACAAATGTTTTATAGTTCCTTAAAAAGTCTCAAAGATCCTTTTTTATGAACACTAATTAAATATGCACTTTGTTCCTAATGAATCTCTTTGGCCTGTACATACTAATGAGGAATATCCAACAGGACCAAAACATTTTTGTCAAGAGATATAACATAGCAACCCCTACTATACCAGATGTCATGATATTGGTAATGACATCCTGTTTACAACACACGATAGCAGTTCTGTTATCAGGTCCTGCTAGCTCCTTCTGCGTCCATGACAACAGTTCTGTCATCTGCTCTTGCTATCTCCTGCTGCACCACTACTCCTTTTGTTTCTCACACATGATAGTAATTCTGTCATGACAGCAGATGGATGTCGTGATGGATGTCACGACATTCAACTTAACATTCACATTAAAACACTCCACAGCAGTTCTGTCACCACAGCAGATGGAGATGTTATAACATCCTACTTAACATCAGTGCAGGATCATGTTTTACCAAAATTCAGTCAATCATAGAACCACGGACAATTCTATATCATAGAACCATGGAACTAACAAATTCAACATTAGAATATTTAAAAGTCAAGACCATCTGTGATCATTCAATATAGATTTCAAATCATTTTCCAATTAATCCAAAAAAATTCGGGACCGGTAGGGGCTTTGCCTCCTAAGAGGGATTTGACACGTTTTATGAAATGGCCTAAGGTTGTTCGAGTCCAAAGGAAGATGAGGATCCACAAGCAGGGGATAAAGGTTCCACGTGCGCTCAACCTTGTTACCCATCTTATTGAGCAGAACAGGGCTTAACTTGTTGTGATTGCCCATGATGTTGACCCAAGTGAGCTTGTTGTGTGGCTCCCCGCTTTCTGCAGAAAGATGGAAATCCCTACCATGTTGTCAAGGGGAAAACACTCCTGGGAACAATTGTTCACAAGAAAACTGCTGCCGTTATGTGCTTGATGATTTTTAAGAACGAAGATAAAATGGAATTCAGCAGAATCCTAGAAGCCATTAAGGCAAATTTCAATGCAAGTATTTTTTTTCAAAATAATAATGGACCATCAAGAGGTCCCAAACACAAACAAACAAAATAAGTTCAATATTAGAGGAAGCAGAGTATAGCAGACACAAAAATTCAGAATTGCAGAAATACAGAAAAGTACAACAGGGAGATTTTCATGGTTTATACATAATCACATTCTGAATTTTGGAAAGTAATAGCAGACATTCCTAAAGTGAAGATTCAGCAGCAAGTGCATCACACAAAAACCCTAATTATTCACTATAAGAACAGAAAAAACCAGAGAGAAAAGGGCGATCCAAAAAACAACAGTCTCCATTGTTTAAAAAAAGAAAAGAACCTTAGTTGAGTTTTAGCATTGATTTTTTTTATAAAAAAAGGAAGGACTCCATCAATAAAAAGCAGAGAGACACATTTGCACAAAAAACTTGGAGAGGGTGAAGGCCATACCTCAAGACAAGGCAAATTCAATCCTTTTTATTTTGCAGGTAGTGCTTAGATTCATATGCTTTTACTTATCGTTCTTCCTATGCGTGTGTAGTGAAGAGACCAATACCATGCTTTATAATTGTTGTCGCTCCATTATCACACAACTTTTATGTCTTCCGTGAGTAGCGGCATGAGAAAAGATGAGACGCGAGTGAATGAGCTTTGACCGAGAGAGAGTGAGAAAGAATACGATTCTGAGTGAGAGCTCGAGTTTTCAGAATAAAAAATGACAAGGAGAACATTGTGAGATGAGATCGAGAACAAACGAGAGGGGATAGAAACAGAGAGATTCGCGAGTGAGATCGATGCAAAGTGTGTGTGATGTGGGTAGAAAAGAGCGTTTTGTTCCACTTGAACACGACCAGGGTTTTCACCCTTTTTCTTCTCATAACTGTGTTGGGTACGAGTTAACTGGACCTGACCCGTTTTCTCTCATAAGTTGTTCTGGGCCTACCCATTTCCCTTGCTGGTCCATTATGTATTATTTTCTTATAATTATTATTTAGTTTAGAGTTAACATCTTAATTAATTAACATTCTAGTTAATATATTTTAGGGTTTTAGTTATTTAATTTAAGATTTAGAATAATTTTTTAGGTTTTTTAGTTATTATTTTATATTTAGAACTAATTTAGGTTTTTTTAGTTAATAATTTTTGAATTTAGAATTATACTTCAGTTAGTGATTTAGAATTAGTTATGTTTTTTTTTTAGGATTAGTATTAAATTGTTAGATTTAGTTAATTTCAATTTTAGATTAAAAAAATTTAAGAATATACTTTAATTTCAGAATTTTAGTTATTATTTTAAGATTAGTTATTATTTTTAAGATTAGAAATACTTTTAGGTTTTTAGTTTTAATTTTAGGATTAATAATTATTAGAAATATTTTAGGATTTTAGAATATCATTAGAATTTTAGTTTTTATTTTCAGATTTTAGAATATTTTTAGAAATTAGTTATTGTTTAGATTTAGAAATAATTATTAAAAATATTTTAGAATTTTAAATTTTAACTTTAGGATTTTTTATTAGAACTCTTAATTATTAATAATGCAAATATAAAAAAAAAGAGAAAAGAGTTTGTTATTTATATTAAACGTATTTATTTAATATTAATTAATTAAATACTTAATTAGTTTGATTAAATATCCATGTTTAGTTTAATTAATAACTTGAATGTACAACTTTGTGAAATTTAACTTGTGTCCTCAAACCGACTAACTTGACTTTGTCTCACGTTTATTGTGCTTATATTAATAATATCATTCTGACTTTTGTTTTGCAAACCATTTTCAAAATAAATTCTTGATTCTTATCGAACCACTTTTTCACCTTGTAAGTCGATTGTCTTGTGCATCGCCATCAACTGTGTTCGTATCACTTCAAACGTTTTCTTAATAAGTAATAAAACCCTTGATCCAACATCTAGTGGTAATTTTTCTCAATAAATTCAAAAGCACAATAAAATACGATTAGGATTGCACGCCACGAGCTTTAAGTGGTGGGGAAGGATTGAGAATGGAGCCCCTTCCTATACTCACTCCGAGTATTTTGAACCCAAGGCGGTCGACTTGGTTGTTCGAAATACTCACCTCCACCCATAGTCTTTATTGTGATCCTAATTAAGAATAACTTTCTTTCAAAACCATAAAATAACGTCAACTCGCCAAACTTCTTTTTCGCCTTAGGGCATCATCCGAAAACCCTTTTTCAAGGTATAAAATTGATCAATATACAATCATTTTTCAAGCTGCCAAACTACGGCTTCTCTGATTTCTCATACCTGTTGAGAATAAGTAGGCACAAAGGCCACAATCCTTGGCGAGCACTCTGTCGCAACTGCGAAAAAGGGCCGGCAAACAGATAGAAGAGTCGCCACCGAACGTTATTTATCCCATAAGAGAGGGAAAGGAAACGATTGAAGAAAACCTAAGAGAAACAGGAAAGACAAGGTCATCGCAACCAAATCTTGGGTTCGGGAGTCGGTTACACAAGGAGAAGGTATGAGCACCCCTCACGTCTGTTGTACTCAACGGGATCCATGCTTGTTGTCTAATCTATGGGTGAAAACTATCTAATGCAATTGCTAAACGGGGGGGGGGGGGGGGGGGGGGGGGGGAGGAAGAACAAACTCGATAGGATATCGCCGCCCTATGCCTACGTATTTCCTCGTGTAATGGGAAAGTCAAAGTCAACGTAGTTCGGGAAACTACGGGTGATAGGGGGAAGGTTGCTCGCCAAGACATCGTCGTCTTGTGCCTACGTATCCTCATCTGGTATGAGAAATCAGAGCAAACGTAGTTCGAGGAACTAGACCACTGGTTGGTTAAGAGTTTTTTATGAGTAATGTTGCGTTTCAATTCCAGCAGTTAGGGACGATGCTTGTTTGCGGTAGAACGGAACTGTAACATACTCTTTCTGAAAATTAGGTTTGAAAACAATCCCGAAGGATGAAAATGTTTGAGTTATTGTTTTTGTTTTTTAGAATAAGTGAATTGAGTTAGTTTGAAACTCATGTTGCACTAAATACTATGATATAAGAGCGAATGTGTCGCATATCGCCCAAACGGCATACGCTAAACACTCTAGACAATGTGATAAGAGACCCCCCACTCATCATTCCTTATGTACTTAAGGCTCGTAGTGTACAGCAATTGTCTTTCTTTATTAATTGTCTTAAAGAGTTCTGGGATGAGAGGAGAAGACACAAGGACTCTAAAGGGGACTAAGAAACTCTAATGTTATCATGAAAAGTGATCCTAAAGTTGGGATAAAAAGGATACTACCTAATGTTATCATGCAAAGGATTGAAAGCCTAATGTCTCTCCTACTCCCATCTTAAATAGAGGGACTAGGAATCCTAAGGATCATGGCAAGAAGCACAAGTAAACACAATGCATAATCAATCACAGATGAAAATGAAATGAAAGACTTAAACAAGTCTATGCAAGATGGAAAGAGATATGAAATGCAAACACAAATACAAACATGGAACAATGCAACAAGACCAACACAAGTCACAAAGATGGGAGACTTAAACAAGTCAACAAGGGATGAGAGGAAATGAGAGAAGCAAGCTCCTACAATCAAATGCCATCAAACATCATAAGAAGAAAGGTGCTAAACACAAAAGCACAATCAAAGAAGTGAGGAAGGAAATAGTGTGGGGCAGCAACCACATCATAATCAACTCAACCAAACACTTACACATGATCAAGTAAAACAAAGCAACCAAACAAGACAAAAGAGGCTCAAATGTTCATAGCATTCTCAAAGTGACACAAACATCACCAAGGCATCAAGAACAAGTCCATAACCATCAAGTTCAGAAGTGAGCATCAAATGAGAAACCTCAAATTCAAAATCAAGACATCAAGCAATCACAAGAATGATCAAATCAAGTTGAAGAACCAAAGTTTAAACAACTATCTCACACTTCAAACAAGTGGAGACACAATGATCAAATGAAACTTGTGGCTCAAGGTACACATCCAATGGACCTATAATCATGCAAGGCAGCACCTCAAGCATGTTAACAAAAGCTAATCAAGGCTTAAGAGGTGCTCAAGGGATCACATGAGATCATATCCCAAAACTAGGTCAAGGATTGTATGCATACACATGGTTAAAACACTTTGAACTTGAAATATCCACCAAAAATAGAAGAAATCCCAAATAAAATTCAAATAAATCATCAAATTCAAGTCAAGTCAACCACAAATCAGAATGTAAAAGATCAAGGCAAGAAACAACACAAAGCACCACCAATTGTGTCAAACAATGCAAGGTGTTCCACTTATCGAGCAAACATCGAGGGTCCGTAAAAAGCCAATGAAAAGCAAATTAAAAGTGATCATCAAGACCTCAAACCAACCCTCAAATAAGCCTTAATCTAACACCTAAGTGTGAGAGGAAAATTGGTCAAAGGGGGTGTTTTAATTATGGTCAATGATCAAGTTCAAATCAAGGTACAAACCATAAAACACCTTCAATGATTAATTCAATTAAAAATACCAAAAATAATTGAAAATAAAATAAAAATTTGGAAAAATATCTCAACATCTTGAAATATCAGAAACCTATTTTTTGGGATTTTTGTGAAGCATAAAATTATTTAAAAAAAGAATTAAATGAAATAGAAAATAAAAGAAAATAAAAAGAAATTAAAATGAGGGAGGAGGTGTATAAGTAAAGTTGGATTGAACTGAATCCTAGTTACACGCAAATGGGCTCCAAATAAGGGGGGTGGGAGTAGCAGGTCTGCAAGGCCCAAAGCCAAGATTCAAACTCATTTTAATGAAACGCATTGTTTCATTAAACTGAGTGGCATGCCAACTTAGATAGTCCACGCCCACGCAAGCAAAGTCAACTCCAACACATGAGACACCTCAGCTCAAGCCTCAAATGCCGGAGCCCTAACTCTGGTCGTCTTCTCAGGCGAGCATCACCGGAGCTGGCAAAAAACCATCATAAAAATCAAAACCCAAGACACTAACTCAAAGCATTTTTCACGTAGAACACGAAAATGACATTAGTTTTTGAAAAAGGTTCCTAGAACTAAGAGAAATCAGGCCACGAAAGTTTGATTTATAAACTAGAAATCAATCAAACAAGCTTGAAAACTATCCAAACATTTCCTACATGAAGTAGGACTTCATATGCGCCAATCATGAACCTAAATGAGTGCTTAAAATGAGAGATTCAATTCATAGAAGTTTACCTAACGGAGCTGCTCCGTTGACCCTTCAAATATTTTGCAAACTTCACTCTGATGCCCTCAATCCAATCTTTAAGCTTGTGTGAGGATGAAATGAACCAAAAGATGAAGGAAAACTCAGTGTGAAAGGCAATTCGAAGAAAGAGAAAATTTGTGTATTTTTTGATGACACTCCTCTCTCTGCGCAGCTCCCTCTAAACTGATCATCTAGGGTTGGTTTTTGGCTTAAGTATGAAGGCTTAGTGAATCCCATGCAGGCCCATGTTGATTAAATCATTTGATTTCCAAAACTTGCCAAAAAACTTCATTACATGTGCACACACGGGTTAGCATCTTGTACAATCCTCTTGGGTCAGCCAATGAGTACTAGGGAGTGTGTAGAAATGAATAATGATGATTTTTAGAATTGAAAGTTAGTTTGCACCAAGTTTTGAACAATGACTTCTTATGGCATGAAAATTGAAAAAGTGGCTTGTAATGTGAACTCATGTTGGCTCAATTTTGGTAAAAATTGGCATGACCAATACATGATGATGATATGGTGTGGAAAGTTCAAAAATCAACTCATTTGATGACTTGAAATGCAAGGAATTCAAACCATGTCCAAAAATCATCTTTTCCTGCTCATTATGGTTCAAATGATCGCATAAATCATCAAACATCATGGATTTTGAGTTCAAGAGGATGTTAAGGCAATGTGACACAACTTTCATGTGGCACAAATTTGGAATAGAGGTCTTGAAGTTCATGGAATTGGTCATTGAAATGAAAGACCTAAAACTAGGTTTCCAAAAATACCCTTGACTTGTGAAGACCATAAATTGAGCTCCACACATGAGAATGTTGAGTTCTAGCACTTTTTGGAAAGCTAAGACAATGAGGAATAAATATCATGCGTGAGGAAAGATGAGGAAAAGCTTGTTTCCATGTGAAAAGTGCCTTGGAAGTAAGTTGACTTTGAGTGCCTATAAAATCTCTTCATCTGATTACACTAACTTGTTGACACCATAACTTGAGATGTACAAACCTAATGGATTAGTTCTTGTACTAAAAAGAAAGCTTGAAAGATTATGAACAAGTCTCATGTTTGAAGAAAGATGAGACAAGACTTGTATCATAGTGAAATTTATCCTTGAAGTTAGAGACTAAAAGAGGGGATTTTACACTTGAACTCATCTGCAACCCTAATTTAGTAACTTCTTGAGCTCTTGAATCTTCTTGACTTTGCTTACTCATGAAATTAGAGATGACTTAAGATGACTTCTCATGGCTTCAATGATCAAGAAACAAGTCTTGAGCCCTCTCAAGTCCACAGTTGACTTTTGGTTGACCAGATGAAACCCTAACCTTTTATCCATTGATTGAGCCTCTTGTAGATGATTTGAGTGACCTCACAATCTCCATAGAGAACTTTTGAGATGCACATTGAACCCTTGAACCATGTCTCCTCTAAGGAAATGACCTCAAGTACCTCTGGTGATCCTCAAGATAGGAGATGATACCCATACACATACCCTCACTTCTCCAAATACCTTGGGACCCAATTCTGATGATGATGAACTCTTAATGACTTAAACACATACCCTTGTTTGAGCTTGAACATGAAACTTTCTCTTGCGTGGCTAAATAATATCTTGATCCCCTGTCTAGAACCAATGTGTTGCGGTGGAAATAGGATCACAAACTATTAATTAGTTTGAATCGCAATTCAATTCACAACCGCTCTTTGATTTATCCGAAGGAAAAGGTCAAAAGAGGGAAAACCTATTTTTGCATCGTAAACACAATGCGGGGAAAGATCTAGGGTTCGGGGGTTGGTTAAATTTAGGGAAGGTATTAGCATCCTAAACTTCTGTAGTACTCTACAGGAACCTTTTGTTCAAATGTTTACTATTTGCTTTATTCATTTGCTTAAGATATATGTACAAAGGGATTAAAAGTGAGAAAGGAGACCTAAGGGGTTAATTCTAAGTTTACTCGGCAAGACATCGCGTCTTGTGCCTACGTATCCTTACGGGAGTGGAATCAGAGTAATCGTAGTTCCCCTCAAAAGGGAGGTTAGAGACTTCTTGACTGGGGCCAAGGTCTCAAGGGGAATAAACATGTCTTAAGGACACGCTTACGCGGAGTGTAGAAACTCCAATATCTACGTTGAATTGTTAAGTTGTAATTAGGGTTAAATTAGGTTAAATTAGGGATTCCGCGGCGGGAAACCCTAAAATGAGCGCGGCGGCTCCTTGACCTAATGCTAAAGGCCAAAATTATAATCTTGCCTGCGGCGAGGCGTTTGGGAGAATTAGGGTTTGCAAGGTGAAAGGGTTTGAAGTTGAGGACTATCGGCGCGGCGGCCAAAAGCTAGACCTAACCTTCGGATGTATGTAATGTGATTGGAATATTCGATGAGGGTATGAGATAATTGAATTATGCAGACTTTTAAATGCGGAAACGTAAATGCGATTGTTAAGATTCGCAAGGTTACAGAGGAGAAACAGTTACAACAGTATGATACAATTCAATTTTAAGAACGCGAATATAAAGAAACAACATGGTAAGCTGCACAGTGAACGAACTAGGTTAGTAAACACAATTATGAAAACAGAAGCATGAGGCTATGAGACGTTTTTTGTGGTTTCTTATTTTATGAGAAGCTTAAATATGAGTCTAAGCTTAATTTTTTCTTACTTGATAATGAATAAATAGAAAAAAAGAAAATCTTAACCTTTTAAAAAAATATTTTCTCTTGGTCTTAAAAATATATTGACTCTAATTATTAAAAAAAATGTTTTAATTTTAATATTTTAACAAAAAATGTTTTTTGATTTTAATACTTAAAAAAAATGTTTTTAATTTTTAATACTTAAAAAAAGAATTTAATTTTACTATTAAAAAAAAACAACCTAAATATATTTTTTTTAAAATTTGATAATTAAAAAAAAGAAAGAGAAAATAAAAACATAAAAGGGTTGGGCCGGTCATTACCTCCGGACCCAACCCGGTTTGAGATGATTGTTTGCAAGATAATCTAGGGTTTTAGAACCCTTTGGCTCTTCGCAGCGCCGTTTACACTTCATTCTTCTTCTCTCTCGCCGCGATTCTCTCTGATCTTCTTCATTCCTGAAATAAACATGAAATTTGTAAGGAAAAACGTCCCATGGCTTACATTTAAAGCGAAAACGGCCGATGATGAAGAAATTCTGAGGCTGAGGTGATTGATTGCTCGTCGTTTTGTTAAACGGCGCCGGCGGTCCTTCGTGTGATGACTTTGGTGGAAGACTTCTTCTTCTTCTTCTGATGTCGCGGTCGTTAGGGTTTCTCGTTCGGTGATTTTTCTTGGCCCTCCCGTTAGGGTTCGTACGCGATTCCTCCTCCTTTTGTATCAGGTTGTATCTCTCGATTTATATACGCTCTACTTTTTGGGCTTTCAATCTGTATTGGATTTGTATTGCTCTGAGATTTGATTTCGTGTTGATGCGATTTGATTTTGATTTTCCAGATTGAGTTCTAATGCGATGCTTTGGGATCTCAATTCATTTTTCTGGTATGATCTTGATACTAGTTCGTTGATTGATCCAAAATACATTCCACTGGGATATGATTTGGTTCTTGCTGATACACGATTGGATCCTATTTCTCCTTTTAGGATTTGATTGGGATTTCTCTTGATATGATTCTGAACTTGTTTTGATTCACTTGGTTCCATCCCTGATTCGGTGTCAAATTTGTTTTCTGTCTTTCTCTGATATAGTTTGCCCTACTCCTTCATACCTTCCTTTTCCAGGACTCCTTGATTGATTCGATTTTGTTGGATTTTTGCAGATGGATTGGATTGCCTTTGGATTTCTGTTGACCTGTTGGATATCTGAATTAATTCGAACTGATTTGCTTGATTTCGAACTGATTTGTTTTTGGGCTGATTTGTTTGATTGATTCAGATTGGGGATTGATATCAAATCAAAATCTTTCTATTGTTTTTCTGATATGATTTGCTTTCAGATTGGATTAATTGATATCTGATTTTTATTCACAGAATTCCTTGAAGGATTCGTTTTTCTGCTCTGTTATCGATCTCGAACTGATTCACTTTTTTGATTGATTCGTTTCTTTGATGCAGCTCAGATTCTCTTCCTCTTCTTCTTTCAGAGAGGGCTTGATGTTGTGTTGGTCTTAGCCGCCGAGACGGGTACGCGGTGATGATGACGATGAGTCTGAACCATTTGGAGTAGTACGCTACAATCCTAGTTTTGCTTATGTTACTGCTTCTGATTGAATTGGTGGGGACGATTAGCTGTTTATGTTGAGCTGGGCCGTGTACTTGTTTGTTTGTGGCTACCCCTGTGATTTTGCCGTACATCTGTTTCGTCTTGGTTAACTGGATTTTTATTCTGATTCCACTTGAACGGCTTCGTGATAAACTGAAACATGCTTCTCTGATTCTTCTGATAGGCGTTGTTGTAGCTCGCCTCACTTGCTACCTGTTTGTGACTGATATTGATTGTACCGCTGCTGGTGTTACTAATGGCTGCTCTGGAAATTGTTTGCAGATGCTAGTCGACTTGTTTCGCTTGCAATTGATACCTGCAGATGTTGAACTGGTGTTGCTCGCTGTGTTGTTGTTTGCAACTGATATCTGTTGCTGCTATGGTTTGTAGCTCAGAAATTGCTTGAAACGGTGATGATGATTCTTGAATCTGAACCGTTTCTTAGAGGCTAATGTTGAAATGTTGGTGCTTGCGAATGATGCTTGCTCGTAGCTGATATTGTTGACGTGAAAAAACTTGTTGTTGTTGCACTGTGATGCTTACAGCTGATACCACCCTGTTATTGCAGGTTGTAACTCGTGTAGCTTCTCTTTGCTTGCTATAGTTGATATTGGTTCTATGGTTTTGTTGCCTATTTCTTGAGCTGTACTGTTTTAAACTCTGTTATACCTTGTCCTATGTTATTTTGCTGCAGCTTGTTGTGTGTCTCATTCTTCTGCACATGGTTCAGAACTGATGCTGCTCATGAACTATTTAGGCTTTGAATTCCAAATTCTGAATTTGACATTGATGCGTTTGTGGCTTTTCAGGTGTTGGAAACTTCGGAACCAAAGCGACTCAGACCTGCCGGCATCCGGGTCTGAGTCAAAACTTGCCTATGTTGCCTTATTCTCGTATCAGTTTGGAAATCCAATCGCGGCAAAACGAATCAGCCCCACTTCTTTTATTTTTTCTATCTCTCGGAGGTCCCGTATCGATAAGAACAAGCATTACCTGATCTGATGCCCACGGCGTGGATCGGTAACGGGGGTAGGACGCAGCTTCGGTTGTGCCACTCCCGGCACTCGATGATGACAATTGTTCTGAGAGTGTCGAATAACCTCTAACACTTTCCTTTTTCTTCTGTTTTGTTTTCTTTGGCTCTTTTCAGGTAATCGGAGCTTCATGAAGGACTCAAAGGAGGAAGATTATGAAGAACACTTAGAAGCTTAGGACTTAGAATTTTTTTTTAGAATAGATAGCCAATGTAATGAATCTTTTTGTAAACCAGTGGGTATAAAGTTCAAAATTATTTATCCATTTCTATTGTAAACTAAATATTTATGAAATAAAGTTCAAAAATATTTATTCACTTCTTATTTGTAAATAATAATTCGAAAATTATTTAAATTCACTCCTTAGATGTAAATTGCAAATACTTATGAATAAAGCTTCAAAAATATTTAAACTCACCTCTTAGTTGTAAATTATAAATATTCACGAATGATATTCACAAATGTCTAAACTCATTTTCCTTTTTTATTGGACAATATTATGAATGAGATCCACTCTCTTTATATTGACTGCTTACCGTAACCAGATTAAATCTGACCAAAACTCAAACTGAGTTCCTGCTTTCCAAATAACCTTAGCAGTATCTGCTTCCTCTCAGGAATACTGTCCCACTTGTCTCAAAATCACAGACTCCACGTGAAATGACCAAAATGCCCCTGTGGTAATTCCTGAAATAAAACGCACTCATATGATTGGTTAGTGATTAATGGATGCAAAATGAAATGCTATGTGAAATGAACTGACTAAATGTAAGGGTAAAATTTGGGGTATTACAGTTGCCCCTATTTAAATAGCTACACCGGACGATTTGAGTGACAGAGACTCGAGGAATCGTGGTGGAGAGATTTAAATATAGATAACCGAAAATTTTGCCCTTATATGTGACGATATGCAATGCTATGGACAAAACTGGAACGACTTAATGCAGATGATGCCATGACTATGATATGATGCGTATGCTGGAATAATGAATGCGAAAATGCTGACGAACATGACGACACCGGGGCAGACGCCACGAGAAGAATTCACTGGGGAAAATGACGCGCTGAGATACGGTACAATACTTGGGGAATTCTAAAAATGATAGTCAACTGGTGCGAATGACCAATTGTCATATTTAGAAAAGGACCGAGATCCTTAAATGAGGATGGTACCTATGAGACGGCCCTCACTGGGGAATCTAAAAATAAAACTGGATCACGCACGATTGTAAGATCGATTACAGAATGCTGGAGCATTGAGCAAGGAATAACATCCAAGCTTCTGTAAACTACCCCTCGTGACAGGATCAAACGGACTTTTCGGAACTCCGTTAGCAAATATACAGGGTAAAGACCGAATGTATGCCAAAATAAATGGACTTTGATGGGAATTGCCCTGATAAGCTTCTCGAGGGAGAACTGTCACTTATCGTTGGAAGGGACTTATGTGCAAAAAAATGGATAAGCGCTCAAATAAAGAGGCTGCTGCTTATCTGATAAATAAATCTTCTCGCATTTAAGGTCGGCGCCTGGAATACGATTCGGATTCTTCTTTTACTGAAGGATAAATAAACTTCTTCATGCTTCAGAATCGTGCTCTCCTGAACATGAAAAGGGTAAACTGAATTTCCTCATACTTCAGGATCGTGCTCTCCTGAATATGAAACTGGATGACTGAATATACTCATATTTCAGAATCGTGCTCTCCTGAATATGACTGAATGACTGAATTTCTTCATATTTCAGAATCGTGCTCTCCTGAATATGATTTGGTTGTAAATGAATTTTTCCATACTTCAGAATCGTGCTTTCCTGAATATGAAACTGGGTAATCGAACTTCCTCATAACTCAGAATCGTGCTCTCCTGAATATGATTCCGCTCCTTCTTTTACTAAAGGATAAACGAACTTCTTCATAACTTCAGAATCGTGCTCTCCTGAATATGAAACTGCTCAAACCTCCCCGTAACTCAAGATCGTGCTCTCCTGAATACGATTTGGTTCAAACCTCAAGACGGCAGGTAAATGGAAGCCCAACTGCTTCATGGAGATGGCCATTTGCTGCGAGTCATAACGAGGATATGATCGACCTCTTAGGTGAGAAATGTCGTATGTTGATGCTGTAAAATGTAAAGTGTAAAAGGTTGTAACATGTAGGATTGTAAAGTGTTGTACTGATATATTTTCCAGGCGCGAACTGGCGTGTATCTGTAAAGGATTGTAGTTGAAAGATGGTGCAAAATAAATGCACGTCCGGGTACAGTGATAAACTTCTCAAGCGAGATAGTCGCGTATCTGTCATGGTATGGTGAAAGTTTTAGATGGTGCAAAATAAATGCACGTCCGGTTGGGATTGACGACCGACAAGACTGAGATTCAATCTAGGATCGAGCTAGAAAGAAGACTGGAAATCAAAACTCCATCGAGGGAATGATCTCGAAGGGTAAATATCTAATCCTGGCGAGGAAAGATAGCTGAAGTAACCGTCATCCACGAGGATCGAGCTCTGTGGGGAAACTGGAAACAAGTAAGCATTTTATGCTTAGGGCTGACAATCTATTTGGAGAGAATGGACAAACCCCAATTACTCGGTGGTAACGACCAATGATGGAGACACGATGATCCTGTGAATGCTAACGCATATGTGAATGTATGTGTTAATGTGAATGTACGTTAATGTTTATGTATATTAATGTCTATGTATGCAAGATGTTATGAAATGAGTATGTAATGAACATGAAATGAAATAGGCATGTGATGCTTATGCCCCTGCGTATGCTGACGAAACAGACTAGAGACAGGACGAGAGATGAAATAAACATCTCGACGGAAATACCCTGCGTTCTCTGCAACCAATACGTCAATCATGGGCAAGAAAGATCGATGGTCGAACCGAGTCTTGTTTTAAAGTTCTGAATTCTCTGGGGAGAAGGTAATCTGCTTGGGTGTACAGTATCACGTCTTCATATGGGGAGAAGAAAACCTGAGGGATACTTTTAAGTTACCCCAAGAAGAAGTTGTCAGCTTGTAGTCTCTCTGGGGACTATCACTGGGCAGTGGTTTGAAAGTGTTTCTGCAATAATGATATTTCCGGGGAATGAAGAGATCCTGTCGGAATTTCCACTAGTCAAAGTAATTTATTACATTTCAAATTTTGTTTTGTTTTTTTGAAAGATAGTTTTGAAAAATCTACAATGCACCTTTCATTTTCAAATTTTAAGAATAAACGCATTTTGCATAACAATAGAAAATAAAGAGCAATGCACCAAGGAATGTAAGTAACGAGATGGTATCTTTTATTAAAGGGTGATAGCTTGCTGAAGGCAGAGCTCCACAGATGATTACATTTTGAAATTGGCAACATGGGAAAAGGTTACATCGAATCCAATAACACCTACTGACACTAATAACTAAGACTAATCCAGAATCCTGCTTTGGGCAAGGATGAAAGAAACTGAAACATGGCTCTTATGAGATAATCAGTGTCTTCTGATGCAATGAAATGCCTTTGTCCCTAACTTTTGCCTGGACCGCCCTTTCGGGTTTTCAATCCACCGGGACGCTCTTTTTTGCCTAAGCCGCCCTTTCGGGTTTTCGTCTTAGCGAGCTTTTTATTATTATTATTATTTTTTTCAACCCTTACTTTTGCCTAAGTCGCCTTTTGCAGGTTTTCGACTTAGCGGGTTTTTAGGCATAATATTTTCGGACTGCATCAGAATTCACGGGATGTGCTAGTTCCTCACCGTCCATTGTCGTAAGTATTAGAGACCCTCCGAAGAAGACAGTCTTTACAACGAACGGGCCTTCATAATTGGGCATCCACTTTCCACGCATATCTTTATGTACTGGTAAAATCTTTTTGAGTACGAGCTCTCCTTGACGGAACTCACGGATACGAATCTTCTTATCAAACGCTCTTTTCATCCGTTTCTGATATAATTGCCCATGGCACATGGCTGTCAAACGCTTCTCGTCGATGAGATTCAACTGATCCAATCTGTCCTGAACCTACTCAGCTTCCTCAAGTTCAGCCTCCATTAACACTCTTAGCGAAGGTATCTCTACTTCGATGGGGAGCACGGCGTCCATTCCATACACCAATGAGAAAGGTGTTGCCCCTGTCGAAGTTCTCACTGAGGTTCTGTATCCATGCAAAGCAAACGGTAACATCTCATGCCAATCTTTGTAAGTCACAACCATCTTTTGCAGGATCTTCTTGATATTCTTATTTGCAGCTTCAACGACCCCATTCATCTTAGGACGGTACGGAGAAGAGTTATGGTGAGTGATCTTGAAACTATCACACAGCTCTTTCATAGTCTTGTTGTTCAGATTGGTGCCATTGTCAGTTATTATCCGACTTGGGACCCCATAGCGGCAGATGATCTCTTTCCTGATGAATCGGGCAACCACTTGCTTGGTCACGTTGGCGTAGGAGGCAGCCTCTACCCATTTGGTGAAATAATCAATGGCAACAAGGATAAAACGATGTCCATTAGAAGCTTTCGGCTCGATTGCCCCAATCATGTCAATGCCCCACATAGAGAACGGCCATGGTGAAGACAAAACATTCAACGGTGACGGAGGTACGTGTATTTTATCAGCATAAATTTGGCACTTATGGCATTTTCTAGCGTATTGGATGCAGTCAGCTTCCATGGTTAACCAATAATACCCAGCCCTTAACATCTTCTTGGACATAGCATAACCATTGGCATGGGTTCCAAAGGTCCCCTCATGAATTTCCTGCAATAACATGTCCGCTTCCCGTTTATCGACACATCTGAGCAGGACCATGTCGTGATTTCTCTTGTACAACACACCGTTACTGATAAAGAATTTGGACGCCAACCTTCTCAATGTCTTTTTGTCCAGACCAGTAGCACCATCGGGATATTCCTGCTTGACGAGATAGTTCTTGATATCATGAAACCAAGGCTTTTCATCCACCTCAACCTCTTCGACCATCTGACAATAAGCGGGTTCAACTTTGCGCTCAATATGGATAAGAGGTGCTTCATTAACGAATTTAACTTTCCACATGGATGCTAACATGGCTAATGCATCAGCTACGTGATTCTCGGATCTAGGAACATGCTCGAACTCTATCTCGTCGAAATACTTGATCAGCTCAATAATGTAGTCCTTATAAGGGATCAGCTTCTCATTCTTTGTTTCCCATTTGCCTTGTACTTGGTAAATAACCAAAGCTGAGTCACCACTTACTTTAAGAAGTTTGATTCGGAGGTGAATCGCCGCTTCGAGGCCGAGGATACACGCTTCATACTCTGCGACGTTATTAGTACACTCAAAGTCCAATCTTGCTGTAAATGGAGTGAAACCACCCTTTGGATTCATTAAAACGGCGCCTATACCATGCCCATTGAAATTTGAGGAACCATCAAACATCATCTTCCACCAAAGACCTGGTTCTGGACCTTCACTCGGATCGGGCTCTTCGCAATCTCTTTTAATCAATAATATATCCTCATCGGGAAAATCGAGCTTAAGAGGTTCATAATCTTCAACTGGCTGGTCTGCAAGATAATCAGATAAGATACTACCCTTAATCGCTTTCTGGGGTACATACTGGATGTCATATTCGGATAACAACATGTGCCAACGGGCTAGCCTCCCGGTTTGAGCAGGTTTTTCAAAAATATACTTGATCGGATCCATTTTAGAAATCAATAACGTGGTATGACAGACCATATACTGCCGAAGGCGCTTAGCGGCCCATGCCAATGCACAACAAGTTTTTTCTAATGGCGAGTATTTGTTTTCGCAATCGGTAAACTTCTTGCTCAGGTAATAAATCGCATGTTCCTTTTTCCCGGTCTCATCATGTTGTCCAAGCACACAACCCATAGACTTCTCGAGAACAGTAAGGTACATAAACAACGGTCTTCCAGGTACGGGCGGGATCAGAATAGGGGGATCTTGCAGATAACCCTTAATCTTCTCAAACGCTTTCTGACAATCAGGATTCCACTCACCTGTCTGCCCCTTGCAAAGCAACTTGAATATCGGCTCACAAGTAGCGGTCATATTAAAGATAAACCTGGAAATGTAATTCAGACGTCCCAGAAAACCCCTAACTTGCGTCTCGGTTTGCGGAGCCGGCATATCTTGAATGGCTCGGACTTTGTCAGGATCCACCTCAATCCCTCGCTGGCTAACAATGAAACCAAGCAGTTTTCCAGACCTGACACCGAAGGTACATTTAGCAGGATTCAATTTCAACTGATATTTCCTGAGTCGTTCAAACAATTTCACCAAATGGTCTAGGTGTTCCTCTTCACTCTGAGATTTGGCTATCATATCGTCCACATACACCTCAATCTCTTTGTGCATCATATCATGAAAAAGAGTGGTCATAGCGCGTTGATAAGTTGCTCCTGCATTCTTTAAACCGAAGGGCATGACTTTGTAGCAGAAGGTTCCCCAAGGAGTAATGAAAGTAGTCTTCTCTCGATCGTCGGGATCCATCTTGATCTGATTATAGCCGGAGAAACCATCCATAAATGAGAACAACGCAAAACTGGCTGTATTGTCTACCAGTGTGTCAATGTGTGGCAAAGGGAAATCGTCTTTCGGACTTGCTTTGTTTAGATCCCTGTAGTCTACACACATCCTAACCTTACCGTCCTTCTTAGGTACTGGCACAATGTTGGCAACCCAATCTGGATATTTTGCGACTGCCAAGAAACCTGCATCCAACTGCTTTTTAACCTCATCTCGAATCTTCAAAGCCATGTCGGGTCTCGTTCTTCGAAGCTTTTGTTTGATAGGCGGAAAATCTGGCTTAAGCGGCAACTTGTGAACAACAATATCCGTGTCTAGGCCCGGCATATCTTGATACGACCACGCAAACACATCAATATACTCTTTTAACAACTCAACCAACCTCGGCCTAATCTCCGTCCCAAGCATTGCACCTATCTTGACCTCTTTCTTGCTCTCATCTGTACCGAGATTAATTAGGTCCACTTGCTCTTTATGCGGTTGAAGCTCTGTGTACTCGTACTCAATCAATCTTGTCAGTTCCGCGGGTACTTCAAAATCTTCTTCACCCTCGTCCTCAGCTTGATTGATGGGTGCATCCCAGTCAGGAGTGTCAGCAAAGTCATTGGATCCAACAAGGTTTACGATACCTCTGCATGAGGGAAGGCTTACTTAATTAAAATGCTCGAAGATATGTAAGAATGAAATGCTGTTTTTTTTTTTATTTGTTATTGGAAGAAAGGTTGCCAATTTCATTTTTAAAGGTGAAAACGAAAAACGCAAACGAAACAAAGTGGAATCGAACAAAATACTTTTATTAATATCTTTTTATGAATGAAAGGTGGCCCGACAAAACGACCCTATAGCCTTGGGCAGAGCTACAGACTTTTATTTGAAAATGTAAATGAAACTTAAAAAAACAATTACTTTGACAAGGGAAAAATGACAGGGATCTCTACGGCCTCCCAGTTGTTCAAAACTGCATCACCCTTAAACACCAGGTTGCTCAGCTCTTCATTTTCTTCACAGTTGCTGATGGCATTGATTTGGAAGCCTCCGCTGACAAATACTTCTTGGATAACCTTCGGACGCCCTTCGACAGTGGTGGCAGCTCCATTCTGAGTTGGTTTGTAACCCAACCCAGAGCGATCAGTCTTGGTCTTGACATCAATTACCTCTCCCCAACCTTCAGGAATGCCCCTGTCAATTGTTGATTTGGTACTCTTTAGAGATGCAAAAGATGGATTACCCTGACCCACTGTCTCTTCGACTTCCAGCAGAACAGCATTGGCGATCTCAAGTGCTTGAAAGGAGATGTCTAAAGCATTCTCATCGGCCTCGATGTAACGGAAAGAAGACAGGTTACTGACCATCAGATCTTCCTCACCGTGTATAATAACCAACTTTCCCTCGATCACGAATTTCATCCTTTGATGTAACGTTGAGGTCACTGCCCCAGCGGCATGAATCCACGGCCTTCCGAGTAAACAACTGTAGTTGGGATTAATGTCCATGACTTGAAACGTGATATTAAAAATTTGCGGACCAATCAGGATAGGAAGCTCAACCTCCCCCATTACCGACCGGCGAGAGCCGTCGAAAGCCTTGACAACCAAAGGAGTAGGTTTCAACACGGTCTCTTTACAAGTCAACCTATCAAGAACCCTCTTGGGTAGAACATTCAGAGAAGAACCGGTGTCCACTAGTACTCTCTCTAAATTGTCCTCTTGACATTTTACCGATATATGTAAAGCACGATTATGGTTCGGACCCTCCTTCGGTAACTCTTCATTGCTGAAACTGAGGGTGTTACAAGCGGTTAAATTGGCAATCACACTATCAAACCGACTGGTGCTAATATCTTGATCCACATGTGCTTGAGTCAAAACCTTCTGCAAGGCCATCCTATGAGCGGGTGAATTCATTAACAGAGATAGGATTGAGATCTTGGAAGGAGTCTGATGAAGTTGGTCGATAACTTTATAGTCACTTCTCTTGATGATCCTCAAAAACTCAGCATCTTCATCATTCGTAACGGCTCCCTTACCTTTGTCTTTGACGGGCACTGGGATATTAGTGATCTCCTTAGGTGGATCCTCATTAAAACGGGGAGTATACACACGACCACTGCGAGTCATCCTGCTTACCTCTGCGATATTGGTCACCGTGCCCTTAACCTCTTCATTTGGAATAGTCTGCCCAGACTCCTTGTCGATCACCGTCACGTCATACTTCCAAGGCACGGCTTTAGGGTCACTGAAAGGAAACGGACCCGGTCTTCGAATAACTATAGGCTTAGGCTGATTCACTTCAGGGATAAACGGCTTTGGTATATCGAACACGGGATTGGCGGAGCCTGCCCCTGATAAATTAAACACTGGTACCTTACCCTTTGATTCAGGCTGATGGAAGACAGGCTCAACCACAGCGACTACATCCTTCTTGGCTTGGCTTGTCACTTGTAAAACACCCTCATTAATCAGCCTCTGAACATCATTCTGAACTAACACACAACCCTTAGTACTGGCTTCACAACTTACGCATGCAACGTGGGAAGTATTTACCAAACCAGCTTCAAACAGTTTTGAATGGAACATTTTGAGAGGAGTCTTAATCTGTTCAACGTCAAGGGCATAACCATCCCCCGAATCAACACTAACGGCAGTGACGCTCTCATGGTTGGGAAAAGGGTTCTTCTTAACATTTGGTTGAGGATCTTCGAATGTCAAAATCTTCTTTTCCAATAAATCCCTGACAATATTTTTGAGAGCATAGCAATTCTCCAGATCATGGCCAGGCGCACCCTCATGAAATAAACAGTGAGCAGCGGCGTTGTAATTGGCGGGTAGAGGATTAGGAGGCGGACCCAAAGCCCGAGTAGTGATTAGACCTTGCTTGACCAAAGAGGGATACAACTCGGTGAAGGTCATCGGAATCGGCGGACAGGGCTTATACGTTCTTCTGTTCGGAACATTCTGGCGAGGAGCCGGACTCTTTGGCTGTTGAGGAGCAGGAGTATTGGGTGCCTGTAGGTAGTTGACAGGAGGTGGATAAACAGGAGGTTGTTGCATAGGTTGATACATGGGAACCTGTTGATTGAAAGAAGGTGTAATAGCTGCCACATAGGGTTGTTGAGTATATTGGACTGGGTACCCTTGAGGTTGAGCATAACCTTGCGGATGCCGATAAAAGCGTTCCCTTGGTCTACCAGAGGATATAGCATTAGTCTCACTCTCCTTCTTTTTTTGGGAGCTATACGGAGGTTTCTTCGGCTGATCCTTAGAAGTACCATGATTATTCGTCATTTTACCACTCTTCATACCCAATTCAATCTTGACACCCACAGCAACGATGTCGGAGAAATTTGAAGTCACACTACCCACCATTCTCTCGTAAAATTCTGGACGAACCGTGTCGACAAACCAATCAGCTAACTCTTTCTCGGTCAAAGGAGGTTCTACCTGCGAAGCAGTCTCTCTCCACCTTTGAGCATACTCTTTGAATGACTCAGAATTCTTTTGTGACATACTCAGCAATTGTCTTCTGTCAGGAGCCAGATCCATATTGTACTTGTAGTGTTTGATGAAAGCGTCAGATAAATCTTGAAAGCTCTTAACGCGGGACTGGTCCAAAGTTAAATACCACTTGGAAGAAGCACCCTTCAAACTGTCTTGGAAGCAATGAATCATCAGTTTATCATTCTCAACATGGGCAGCCATTTTGCGATAATACATGATCAGATGACTCTTAGGACAGGTGGCACCTTCATAACGATCGAAGTTCGGAGTTTTGAACTTCGGGGGAATAACCAAACCTGAGACCAAACAAACATCTCTTGCAGCAGTCCCAAAAATTTGATCACCCTCTACCTTTTTCAATCTCTGGACGATAGTGTTTACTTCCTCACGAAGCTTGTCATGTTTCTCATAACCCTCAACATTCTCATCAAGATCATCAAAAGCTATCTCATTGAAGTACGGTTGCGCACGAGTGTGTACAACAGGTGGTGCAAAGATAGGAGCCCCCCTAGAAACTTCAGAAAACAAAGGCACGGCCTGCTGAACAGGTTGATTAATCGGGACGGTGGCTTGAGGAGGCACAAAACCGGGAGCAAGACCATAAGGTGGGTCCTTTGCTACAGTCACACTTGGTGAAGGGTCCACAGTAACGCCGGTAATCTCAGAAACAACAGTGGGCTGGGTATCCATCTTAGCATTCATGACATGTAACAATTCCATCATACGCCCCATACCCCCTCGAAGGTCTTCGAGTTCATTGCTAAGGCGATCAATCTCTTTTGCCTGATCCTCCATTCTCTTCCGAGTTTGAGCTCTGGTGTTGTATTGGTGCCGAGAACTCAGGGTGACGAAACTGGAAGGTGAGAGAACCGAGTGTGAGAAATCGGGAGACGCATGCAATGCAAAAGTATGATGCTAAAATGTGAATGTAAATGAAGGTTTCATGGAATTCAACACATTTACGAATGTCGTGGGGTACCAAAGAAATCTTTTTCTTGTTTTTTCATTTTATTTTTTTATTTGTTTATGGTATCCCGCGATATCCATAAATGATATTTGAACTCCATGAAATACAATGCAATGAGATGCTTTATGGATGCAATGCATGAAAACACACAAAGTCCTAGGTTAAAGGCTTGCATGAGGTTCAAAGGCAAGTACCCTCCCCTGAAGTTAGGTGGTTCATCCTGTCCTACAAAAGTAACCAGGTTCTAAAGGATCTCAATATCATTGATCCTTCACAAGGGTGGTTGTTCAGAAGGCAACTTACTTGCCAACCAAAACCCTCCAAGTTTAAGATCTCAATGAGCGTAGTATCGAGTGTCAACCAACTTCAGTCTGCACCAAAGCCGGTTACCTCACTACTTTCTAAAGGCCAAGATGAGTTAACTAGGGTTCTAAAAGTTAGTTAGTGCATTGACAACATATGGCAGCCTCAATATTATCCTCAACTTGACTTAAGGAATATAAGCACCAACCAAGAAGTCGCACTAACTATAGCCACCAGATCAACCGTATCGATATACGTCGTACAGTTTCCTTGGTCTATTGCCATTTACCTAAGGTACACTAGATCCGGGTGTAGGACCTATCTCACAGCACAAGGAACAGTCCCACAATCAAAGCACAAATATATACATGCAAATGAATAATAACACAGATAGTAATAAATATGAACAAGTTAGGGATAACCCTCAAAAGTTAAAGTAAATCCCCAGTGAAGTCGCCAATTTCTGTTGCGGTGGAAATAGGATCACAAACTATTAATTAGTTTGAATCGCAATTCAATTCACAACCGCTCTTTGATTTATCCGAAGGAAAAGGTCAAAAGAGGGAAAACCTATTTTTGCATCGTAAACACAATGCGGGGAAAGATCTAGGGTTCGGGGGTTGGTTAAATTTAGGGAAGGTATTAGCATCCTAAACTTCTGTAGTACTCTACAGGAACCTTTTGTTCAAATGTTTACTATTTGCTTTATTCATTTGCTTAAGATATATGTACAAAGGGATTAAAAGTGAGAAAGGAGACCTAAGGGGTTAATTCTAAGTTTACTCGGCAAGACATCGCGTCTTGTGCCTACGTATCCTTACGGGAGTGGAATCAGAGTAATCGTAGTTCCCCTCAAAAGGGAGGTTAGAGACTTCTTGACTGGGGCCAAGGTCTCAAGGGGAATAAACATGTCTTAAGGACACGCTTACGCGGAGTGTAGAAACTCCAATATCTACGTTGAATTGTTAAGTTGTAATTAGGGTTAAATTAGGTTAAATTAGGGATTCCGCGGCGGGAAACCCTAAAATGAGCGCGGCGGCTCCTTGACCTAATGCTAAAGGCCAAAATTATAATCTTGCCTGCGGCGAGGCGTTTGGGAGAATTAGGGTTTGCAAGGTGAGAGGGTTTGAAGTTGAGGACTATCGGCGCGGCGGCCAAAAGCTAGACCTAACCTTCGGATGTATGTAATGTGATTGGAATATTCGATGAGGGTATGAGATAATTGAATTATGCAGACTTTTAAATGCGGAAACGTAAATGCGATTGTTAAGATTCGCAAGGTTACAGAGGAGAAACAGTTACAACAGTATGATACAATTCAATTTTAAGAACGCGAATATAAAGAAACAACATGGTAAGCTGCACAGTGAACGAACTAGGTTAGTAAACACAATTATGAAAACAGAAGCATGAGGCTATGAGACGTTTTTTGTGGTTTCTTATTTTATGAGAAGCTTAAATATGAGTCTAAGCTTAATTTTTTCTTACTTGATAATGAATAAATAGAAAAAAAGAAAATCTTAACCTTTTAAAAAAATATTTTCTCTTGGTCTTAAAAATATATTGACTCTAATTATTAAAAAAAATGTTTTAATTTTAATATTTTAACAAAAAATGTTTTTTGATTTTAATACTTAAAAAAAATGTTTTTAATTTTTAATACTTAAAAAAAGAATTTAATTTTACTATTAAAAAAAAACAACCTAAATATATTTTTTTTAAAATTTGATAATTAAAAAAAAGAAAGAGAAAATAAAAACATAAAAGGGTTGGGCCGGTCATTACCTCCGGACCCAACCCGGTTTGAGATGATTGTTTGCAAGATAATCTAGGGTTTTAGAACCCTTTGGCTCTTCGCAGCGCCGTTTACACTTCATTCTTCTTCTCTCTCGCCGCGATTCTCTCTGATCTTCTTCATTCCTGAAATAAACATGAAATTTGTAAGGAAAAACGTCCCATGGCTTACATTTAAAGCGAAAACGGCCGATGATGAAGAAATTCTGAGGCTGAGGTGATTGATTGCTCGTCGTTTTGTTAAACGGCGCCGGCGGTCCTTCGTGTGATGACTTTGGTGGAAGACTTCTTCTTCTTCTTCTGATGTCGCGGTCGTTAGGGTTTCTCGTTCGGTGATTTTTCTTGGCCCTCCCGTTAGGGTTCGTACGCGATTCCTCCTCCTTTTGTATCAGGTTGTATCTCTCGATTTATATACGCTCTACTTTTTGGGCTTTCAATCTGTATTGGATTTGTATTGCTCTGAGATTTGATTTCGTGTTGATGCGATTTGATTTTGATTTTCCAGATTGAGTTCTAATGCGATGCTTTGGGATCTCAATTCATTTTTCTGGTATGATCTTGATACTAGTTCGTTGATTGATCCAAAATACATTCCACTGGGATATGATTTGGTTCTTGCTGATACACGATTGGATCCTATTTCTCCTTTTAGGATTTGATTGGGATTTCTCTTGATATGATTCTGAACTTGTTTTGATTCACTTGGTTCCATCCCTGATTCGGTGTCAAATTTGTTTTCTGTCTTTCTCTGATATAGTTTGCCCTACTCCTTCATACCTTCCTTTTCCAGGACTCCTTGATTGATTCGATTTTGTTGGATTTTTGCAGATGGATTGGATTGCCTTTGGATTTCTGTTGACCTGTTGGATATCTGAATTAATTCGAACTGATTTGCTTGATTTCGAACTGATTTGTTTTTGGGCTGATTTGTTTGATTGATTCAGATTGGGGATTGATATCAAATCAAAATCTTTCTATTGTTTTTCTGATATGATTTGCTTTCAGATTGGATTAATTGATATCTGATTTTTATTCACAGAATTCCTTGAAGGATTCGTTTTTCTGCTCTGTTATCGATCTCGAACTGATTCACTTTTTTGATTGATTCGTTTCTTTGATGCAGCTCAGATTCTCTTCCTCTTCTTCTTTCAGAGAGGGCTTGATGTTGTGTTGGTCTTAGCCGCCGAGACGGGTACGCGGTGATGATGACGATGAGTCTGAACCATTTGGAGTAGTACGCTACAATCCTAGTTTTGCTTATGTTACTGCTTCTGATTGAATTGGTGGGGACGATTAGCTGTTTATGTTGAGCTGGGCCGTGTACTTGTTTGTTTGTGGCTACCCCTGTGATTTTGCCGTACATCTGTTTCGTCTTGGTTAACTGGATTTTTATTCTGATTCCACTTGAACGGCTTCGTGATAAACTGAAACATGCTTCTCTGATTCTTCTGATAGGCGTTGTTGTAGCTCGCCTCACTTGCTACCTGTTTGTGACTGATATTGATTGTACCGCTGCTGGTGTTACTAATGGCTGCTCTGGAAATTGTTTGCAGATGCTAGTCGACTTGTTTCGCTTGCAATTGATACCTGCAGATGTTGAACTGGTGTTGCTTGCTGTGTTGTTGTTTGCAACTGATATCTGTTGCTGCTATGGTTTGTAGCTCAGAAATTGCTTGAAACGGTGATGATGATTCTTGAATCTGAACCGTTTCTTAGAGGCTAATGTTGCAATGTTGGTGCTTGCGAATGATGCTTGCTCGTAGCTGATATTGTTGACGTGAAAAAACTTGTTGTTGTTGCACTGTGATGCTTACAGCTGATACCACCCTGTTATTGCAGGTTGTAACTCGTGTAGCTTCTCTTTGCTTGCTATAGTTGATATTGGTTCTATGGTTTTGTTGCCTATTTCTTGAGCTGTACTGTTTTAAACTCTGTTATACCTTGTCCTATGTTATTTTGCTGCAGCTTGTTGTGTGTCTCATTCTTCTGCACATGGTTCAGAACTGATGCTGCTCATGAACTATTTAGGCTTTGAATTCCAAATTCTGAATTTGACATTGATGCGTTTGTGGCTTTTCAGGTGTTGGAAACTTCGGAACCAAAGCGACTCAGACCTGCCGGCATCCGGGTCTGAGTCAAAACTTGCCTATGTTGCCTTATTCTCGTATCAGTTTGGAAATCCAATCGCGGCAAAACGAATCAGCCCCACTTCTTTTATTTTTTCTATCTCTCGGAGGTCCCGTATCGATAAGAACAAGCATTACCTGATCTGATGCCCACGGCGTGGATCGGTAACGGGGGTAGGACGCAGCTTCGGTTGTGCCACTCCCGGCACTCGATGATGACAATTGTTCTGAGAGTGTCGAATAACCTCTAACACTTTCCTTTTTCTTCTGTTTTGTTTTCTTTGGCTCTTTTCAGGTAATCGGAGCTTCATGAAGGACTCAAAGGAGGAAGATTATGAAGAACACTTAGAAGCTTAGGACTTAGAATTTTTTTTTAGAATAGATAGCCAATGTAATGAATCTTTTTGTAAACCAGTGGGTATAAAGTTCAAAATTATTTATCCATTTCTATTGTAAACTAAATATTTATGAAATAAAGTTCAAAAATATTTATTCACTTCTTATTTGTAAATAATAATTCGAAAATTATTTAAATTCACTCCTTAGATGTAAATTGCAAATACTTATGAATAAAGCTTCAAAAATATTTAAACTCACCTCTTAGTTGTAAATTATAAATATTCACGAATGATATTCACAAATGTCTAAACTCATTTTCCTTTTTTATTGGACAATATTATGAATGAGATCCACTCTCTTTATATTGACTGCTTACCGTAACCAGATTAAATCTGACCAAAACTCAAACTGAGTTCCTGCTTTCCAAATAACCTTAGCAGTATCTGCTTCCTCTCAGGAATACTGTCCCACTTGTCTCAAAATCACAGACTCCACGTGAAATGACCAAAATGCCCCTGTGGTAATTCCTGAAATAAAACGCACTCATATGATTGGTTAGTGATTAATGGATGCAAAATGAAATGCTATGTGAAATGAACTGACTAAATGTAAGGGTAAAATTTGGGGTATTACACAATGCTATGCAAATGCAAATGCTAAATGATATGAAACATAAGCCAAGATAAAAGAAAAGGTTGGGCAAATTTTGGGGTGCAACACACTCTAATAAAAAAACCAACCCTCTTTCTCTTAATAAATTAAAACTTTTAGCAAGTAGACTTTTAGAGTAGAACACCCATTCGAGCTAGACAACTTAGATGGTTCCCATCGAGTACGATGGATGTGAGGGGGTGTTAATACCTTCCTATCACATAACCGACATTCGAACCCAAAACTTGGTTGCGATGACCATGTTCTTTCCCTAAAGGTTTTATTGTTATTTCCCTTTCCTTATTTACGATAAATAAAATTCGGTGGCAACTCTGTGTCATTTTTCGCATAGTGACAAACACTAGATGCTTTCCTCCTCAGAGCTCAGTTGTACATCCTGTACGAGGAGAAGGAGGCTGCCAGCTCTGCCCGAGAGTCCAGACACCGGAAGAATGCCCGGTCAAACAGGACCGACGAGCCCTCGACATCCCGTCGAGGAGATAAAAAACGAGAAAACCATCCCCAAGAGGCCCGGGACAACAAGGGGCCCTCCAGCAGGTTCCACAAATACACTCCCTGACAGTCTCGAAGGAAAAGATTCTCACTGAGTGCACCCTCAGAATTTTTCCAGGCAGGGGTCCAGTTCCCAAAGCAGATGCCGACCAAACCCAATATCGACAAGTCCAAATACTACCGGTTCCACAAGAGACACGAACATACAATAAAAGACTGCTTCCACCTGAAGGATGCCATTGAAATACTCATCAGGGAAGGGCACCTGAGACAGTTCGCCAAGCGAAAGGAAGTTCCTCGACCAAACGCCCAAGAGGCCCAGAAAGTCGAAGAAGAAACACTTTCCTCCAGGGAAGCCAACCTGCAGATCGCCACGAGCATCTCACGACCTGAAGATTTCTGCGTCCCCGAGGGGCTCCCCTCCCCTCCTTAGTTCGCTGCACACAGCCCGTGGGAGACGTTCCCCTCCTCCATGGTCATCTCTGCGTCCCCGAGGGGCTCCCCTCCCTTCCTTAGTTCGCTGCACACAGCCCATTTGCTTCTACCGTGAAGAGCTCCTTGGTGGAGCATCCAACGCCAACATCCCTCTGCTCGTCAGGGCTCAAATGCCGAACTTTTATGTTTGACGAATCCTCGTCAACCAAGGCAGCTCTGTCGACATTATGTACTCCCAGATGTTCTCCACCCTCCAGCTAGACGAATCACATTTGACTCCCTAAATGAGCTCTGACCTCCAAGGTTTCAATGGACCAGTGGGAAAGCCTTGGGGGTATGTTGAGTTAATCGTTACATTTGGATCTGCGGAGACGGCCAGATCTATCAAAGTACAGTTCCTTTCAATAGATTGCTCGTCGCTATACCAGTGCATCTTTGGTCAACCAACTCTAGCCGAGCTGGTGGTTGTACCCTCAATGGTACACCTGAAGATGAAATATTACAATTCCAAAGGCATCGTCGCAACTGTACACGGGGACATAGAAGCCGCGAGGAGATGTTTCGAAGCAGCGTCAAAGGGACTGAACACTATCGCCGCCAGACCGAAGACTCCTGCCCAGCAGCTCTAACGAAGCAAATGCACTCCCTTGCGTTGACTCCATCGACCTCGATATCCGCTTCTTTGAAGACGGCCAGAAAACTCATAAGGCAAAGGGAAAGAAGGTCCAATCACCCTCGGACACATCCTCCGATAGCAGCGAAGCCGTCCATCCTGTGCGCCCCATCCCAGATGGAGAATTCGAGCTTATCCCACTCAACGACGACCCCCGGTGTAGAGTGAAGATTGGAGCCAGCCTCCCTGAGCTAGCGAGGAAACAACGTAGAGCATATCTCTAGGAGAATGCATACCTGTTTACATGGAGCGCCGCAGAGATGCCTGGCTTGGACCCCAAGGTGGCCTGTCACCATCTCACCGTCGACCCTGCCGTCAAAGTTGTTGCCCAACATAGACGATGACAGTCTTAGGAGAAAACGGCGGCTTCCGAGCAAGCTGTAAAGGACCTCTTAGAGTCAAATTTTATATCAGAGGCCAAGTATTCCACTTGGCTGTCAAATGTTGTACTCGTTAAAAATAATAATGGAGAGTAGCGCATGTGTGTTGATTATACCGATCTTAAGAGGGCATTCCCTAAAGACGCATACCCCCTCCCCAACATAGATAAACTAGTTGATAATTCTTCTGGTTTTAAATTACTACCTTTCATATACGCCTATTCAGGCTACAACTAAATACTCATGGCAAAAAGTGACAAGAAGTATGCGGCCTTCATGACTGAATCAGGAAACTATTACTACAATGTAATGTCCTTCGGCCTAAAGAACGTCGGCGCTACCTACAAAAGAATGATGAACAAGGTTTTCCAAGGTGAGATCGGGGACATGATCAAAGTCTACATGGACGACATGGTCATGAAGTTCCACGACAAATTCGATCACACGGTCCATTTAAGGAAGATTTTCGAACAGGCCATAAGGTACAGGATGCGCTTTAATCCGGAGAAGTGCATGTTCGGGGTACGAGCGGGCAAGTTCCTCGGTTTCTATCTAACCGAACTAGGAATTGAAGCTAACCCCAACAAGTGCAGAAACTTCTCCAAGTTCCCCACGCCAAACTCAAAAAAGTTCATCCAGTCCTTCAACGAAATGCTCACATCGCTTTCCCACTTCGTGGCCAAATCTGCCCAGCACGCCCTCCCCTTCTTTAAACTCCTCCGTAAGGAAGCCATATTCGAATGGACAGAAGAATGTGACAAAGCTCTCATCCACCTAAAGCAAGCCCTATTTGCACCTCCAGTCCTCTCCCGACCAAAAAACGGGGAAACCCTCTTTCTCTACCTCGTCGTTGCAACCGAGCCTATGAGCGCAGCCCTCATCCGTGAAACCCATGAGGGGTAGAAGCCCATCTATTTCACAAGAAAGGCGCTACAAGAGCCAGAATTATGGTATCAACAAATAGAGGAGATGGCTTTCTCCCTTATCAATGTTGTAAGGAGACTAATGCATTATTTTCCGGCCCAGACCATTGTGGTATGCACGGACCAGCCCATAAAGCAATTGCTCGGATGGTCGTTAGATCTATCCGAGTTTGACATTCGGTACGAGAGCATAAAGACTCTGAAGGCTCAAGCACTAGCAGACTTCGTGGCAGAAATGACTTTTTCCGTACAACCTAATAAAGGTGCCCGCAGGTCGGTCATATTTGTCGATGGGGCCTCTAGCTCGGCAGGTAGCAGAACAGGTGTCATCCTAGAGAACAAGAAGGGAATCCTCATCAAAGTCTTACTTACTCTCTCCTTCCCAACCTCTAACAACCAGGTTGAGTACGCAGCCTTCTTGGTCGGTCTACGCCTCGCCGAAGATTTCGAAGCAGACGAAGTTGTCATCTGCATCAATTCTCAGCAAGTGGCCCTTCAGGTCCAGGGAGAGTACCAGGTCAAGAATGATAACCTATTCGAGCACCTAGCCCTGGTCAAAGAGAATATGGCGAAGTTCTCCTCCGTGGAAGTCAAACATGTTCCCCGCGAACACAACGTCCGAGCAGATATCCTGTCAAAACTAGCCAGCATGAAAAAGAAAGGGGGAAACAAATTTGTCATCCAAGAGATACTCCCCCGACCCAGCATTGAGAGAGCATCCTCGATACTCGACGTACACGTCGTCAGCGACGACCACTGCTGGATGACTCCAGTATACAATTACTTCACTAAAAACGAGCTACCATCTGATCCAAAGGAAGCCAGCGTAGTAAGGTGTAGATCATGCTCCTACGTTCTGGTCAAAAATAAAATATACAGACTAGGAATCTCCATACCCCTCCTCAAGTGCATCGAAGAAGAAATGATCACCCACATCTACGAAGGGATCAACGCCTAACATCTAGCTGGGAGGTCCCTCATGAGGAAAGCTTTGTGAGCAGGGTACTACTGGCCGACCATGCAAAATGATGCGAAAGAACACGTAAAGAAATACGACAAATACCAACGACATAGGGACATGCTCCTGGCGCCACCCAACGAGCTCAAGGTAATGTCCTCCCCGTGGCCCTTCGCCTGGTGGGGCCTAGACATCCTGGGACCCTTTTGTCGTAGGCTCCAACCAAAATAAATACTTAATAGTAGGCGTGGACTACTTCACCAAGTGGATAGAAGCTGAAGCCCTGGCCAAGATAACAGCCCACAACATTCTATGTTTCTATAAGAGAAACATCCTTGCTCGTTTTGGCATTCCTAAGCAATCGTCATAGACAACGGGACACAGTTCACAGACAAAAAATTCCAAGAATTCATAGCTCAGCTAGGCACTAAACAACACTTCGCATCCGTTAAGCACCTTCAGACTAATGGGCAAGCCGAAGTGGCGAACAGAGTAATCTTACGGGGTCTCAAACGACGACTGGACGAAACAAAGAGTCAATGGGTCTAGGAGCTGCACATCGTGCTCTGGGCCTATCGTACTACACCTTATTTGTCCACTAGGGAATCCCCTTTTCGCCTAGCATATGGGACAGAGGCGGTAATCCCCATCGAAACCCACGTGCCGACCACACAAACGGAAGCACCTTTAGACGAAGAAACAAATAACGAGGCTCTTAGGGGAGAAGTCGACCTCGTCGAGGAGGTTCAGAAATGGGAAATCCTCCGCGAAGCCTCACTCAAGCAAAAAATAACAATCAGGCACAATGCCAAGGTTATCAGATGAGAATTCCAAGTAGGCAGCCTCGTCCTAAGAAGGAATCACAAAGATTCCCGAGAGGGCAAACTCGCCGCAAATTGGGAAGGACCCTACCGCGTTAGAGCGAAAACGGATAACGGGGCCTACTACCTAGAATACCTAATCGGTGAAGAATTAGCTCGACCATGGAACATCGAAAAGCTGAAGCAATATTATAGCTAAGGCCCCCACTGACGACGTGCCCCACCCAAGTGTCGAACGCGTTGAACGATTAAAGGTTTCACGCTCAAGTACAGGCGATGCACCACCAAAGGGACCTAAGCAAGGTTCTAACAAAGATGTCTACCCATGCTCGACGGCGGTTCCTCGATCGAGTCCGTCATCACCACAATACTGTGAACGGCAGAACCTCTAGCTCACGATGGGAAGTTCACGCTGCAGACTCAGCCCACGACCGTGACCTAAGTTTCGCCCTGCCCAAAAACAACCCAGGCCTTTCGATCAGTTCCTCACACTATCGAGCATCATCCGTCGAGCAGGCCCGAAATATAACATTAGCTAAATGCTTCTGACGAACACATTGGACAGTGCAGAACACTTAGAAAAGATCCAACATAACATACAACTAAGTGCCTCTGACAACCGCGTTGGACGACGCAAAACACTTAGAAAATATTCAGCAAAACGTAAACATGCAAATACACAAGTATACTACATACTTACATACATATAATTTAAAACGACCACAAAGGGCCGCGATTATGCATAATACAAGTGAAAGGGGACCATGCCCCACAAAACAAGATTACAACAAAGTTACATCAATGTCACGCTGGACAAAGGGTACCACTACTCCTCTTGATGTCCTCGTGCAGCGCCTGTTCCTGCTCGTCCCCGCCAGCATTGAACTGAAGAAACTCTGGGACGATTATTTGGCCGTCCTTAACCGTGTAATAGAACCCTGTGCCCTCAGTATTCAGATCCCTGAGTTCACCACCTTTATCTGGTCCACCGCATTCTGGAAGGATTCCTCGCCGATGGCAACGAGGTCGTCAGCAGCCTAGACGAACCGGGCAACTAACTCCAAGCGAGTCGTCAGTTGTTTCGTCTCTTTCGGCTCATCCTCAGCAGGGGCAGTCGCAGTATGCATTTTCTGCACCAGGTCCTCGGAAGCTTTCAACTTGGCGGCCACGACATCCCTCTCCTGAGCCACCTCCTCGCGGCTTTTACGGGCATCCTTAAGCTCCTTCTCTCTCTCCTCTTGAAGTTTCTTGACCTTTTCTTCCAGAGCCATCACCATGGCCTGGGATTTCTTCAGCTCCAATTCCAGTGGAGAGCTTTCCTCGGTATAGACCACAATCATCTCCAGGATGCTCATTAAAAAAGAGGCATCTTGGGCAATACTAGCCCACTTAGCAGAACGGTCCATTTCCTCGAGCCTCAGAGACTCCGCTCGAGGAACGGATAGAGAGGCCTGTTGCACCCTAAAATTTGCCCACCTGTATATTACTTTCATCTGTATATTCATCTACCAATTGTTAATAAGAAAATCCAAAAAATATGTGACTCTACTTATGGTCAAGGTGCAGAGTTTTCTGCAAGTAGGGTTGAATCGAGTATCAGTTGGGGTCTGTCAGAAGTGTTCCAGGGCAGGTTTTTGTGTATGATGTTATTTCTAGTTCAAGAAGTCCTAACTTAATCGTGGTTAGTCAAGAGTTCTTTTTCAGGAACGAGACTGGGGTGTGCAATTCAGATAATATGTATTTAGGGTTGCAGTAAGGATTTGTGCTTTTCAATCAGGGTTTGGTGCGGTATATTGAGGTTTATAGCACAATTCATAATCTTCTGATCTTAGAAGCACTTTCTTGCTCAATTGGTTTATAATGAGGATTTGTCAGTACTTAAGTGGCCAGGTTCAGATAGTTTCGTTGCTTTGATTCCATTCATCAGAAGCTGATTCAAGGATTATGATGTGATTCATGATTTATGGCGGCCAGGTGCAATCTCGAGGTTTTAAGTGTGGTGGCACATTACGAAACCCATTTCAAACGAATCCAATTCCTATCCACCTTGCCAATTACCCATTTTTTTTGTTATCCATTTAAAATCCATCCAATTTCAAATCCACTCCTCCCAAAATCCGAACTCATCCAATTTCTACAAATATTCATTCATTTTCAATTATCCAAACCACTCAAGCCATTTTAATGTCCATTTTCTTCCTAACCATTTTCATAAATTCTATTTTTCATTTCAATACCCATTTTCCCTTTCCATTTTCCATTTATTATTCATTTAATTATACATCCATAATATTTTAAATCATAATTAAGTCCTACCACTCCATTACCATTTTCTTTCTCATCATTATTTCTTTATATATAGAAAAGTTGTCTTGAGCCCAATCTACAAAAAGAACATACACAAGGCCTTCAAGCCATTTCATCATAAAAATTCAGTAAAAAAAGTTGTTTTTGTTTACAGAGCCCATTGGTTACATACAAGCCCACTTGTCACAAAATATCACACAAATTAAAGGTAGTACCAATGTCGTACTACCAACAACATGGCCCATATTCTGTGATCTTGCCCCATATTGAGCCACAAAACAGAATCCTGAAGCAGCAGTGAAGGGAGCTCCCAGCATTTACCATCATGATGCAACCTGCGTAAAACCGTATTATTCATATACGACAAATGCAAGGACGCGCATCCACTTCCCACGCTCCGTACCGGTAATGCACGTATGACAAAGCTCCAATGGAAAACACCAAATTATGAATAACACCATGCCGCATCCGAAAACATTCTGCACAAAGTGAAGAAATAGAAGAAAAGGTCATCATCATCTTTTAAACCTACATGACAATGGTACTCGAGAAAAAATGGAACAAAAAAAAACGTAAAATGCGGTATACGGATTGGTGCGTGAAAACATCATGAGAGTGTCTTGAATGGATTGCTATTCCACCACACAAGGTTGGCACGAAGGCCGTTACATGTACGACCTGCAAATGACGCATCCTTTACCATAGAAAAGGGATTACCGTACGTTAATATAATATACGGCCAATACCCCACTAAAGCGATGAAACGCAAACCCGCAGCAAGCGACGCGTCCTGTTTTGCTTCGACCAACTACCAGCTCTACTTACATTTCAAAACACACAATATCATACCAAGACAGAACCAAATCTTCTTGCAAATAGGGATTGACCTCACTTCATGGGACCACCCCTGCATTCTGGAAATATTCACAAAAGAGAGACCTGCAACATTTACACAAGAAAAAGAAAAACAATTACAAAGACTGCTAATTGAGAAAGACAAAGGGGGCAGTCTGCAACACACAACAGACCAGCAAGCAACCTGCTGCAAAACAGCCCCACACCAGACCAACAAACAATATTCTGCACAAACCATACCACAGCTGCATCAAGACATACTAGCTGGCAGTACCTGCTATGGCTGGTACAAACCGCAGGAAAGCACATGCCAGACAATTCCTGCACATGAAAGCAACAGACATGAAATAAACAAGACAACATCGGCTACTGAAAAAGATAAACACACATCTTGCTACAGTTGTATAAAAAAGGCACAATACACAACCATTTGGCACATAGCATGAAAAAGAGAGAAAAAACACTCATCTGATAGCCTTGAAACAAAAACATGAGAATCACATAACACAACAATAACCTTCACCTTCGAATCTCACAACATCATAACCTCAGCTTCAAAATTTCCATCATCATTAAAAACTATCACCAGAAAAACTAACAACACTCATACAATCTTCAGATTTCCCTCACAAATGTAACAAACTCACCCTCACCATCCCTAACATCTCCCTAAACTCCTCTTTCAGTTTCAACATTCACCTTCCAACACAAACTCTCTGAACTTGTTCAAACCGAAGCCCAGAAAACCACGCTTCACATTACCGAACCTTCACCTACTTCAGAAGCTCAAAGCTTCAAACCCTCACTACAACACAGCCCAAAAACTTTACTCTAAACAACCTTCAAGAACTTCATTTTGAAATCCAGATTCGATTCACCAAACACAAATATCGAACTCACTCCAACTCTTCAACAAACCTTAATGCCATTAACCCATTCTCCGAAACCCCGTCTTCAACCACGAACCTTCGAGCCTCAAACAACAAACCCAGGCTCGCATTTTCTTCATAGTCAACATCAAAATCCAAGCCATGAACAGAAACAAACTTACCCATAAGTCTTCATCTTCCAACTTCAAAACTCACCTCCGATTTACTCATCTTCGAAATCACTTGAAAACCCTCATCAATCACTCGTCTTCAGACAACCATAACCCATTCCGAAAACTTTAACTCACCACGACAAGACCTTTTAGAACCACTACACAACACCAAACGAAACTCACCATTAGCACTTCAACTATAAATCTCCATTTCTCCACCGTTTCCATGAACCATCTTATTCCTTCAACCCACCGTGATACAACCCTTCCCTTTCTTCCACCGTCAACCTCCTCCCAAACCCATAACAGCCTTTAAATCACCAAGAAACTCCGACCACCGCAAGACCACATCATAAAACCAAATTGAAAAAGAGATGTAGACGGTGAGAGTGAGAGTGTGAAGCGAAGTGCGGTAAGATCGAAAGAGAAAAAGAAAGCAGCAATTGAGAAGAAGAGTTGTGACGAAGAAGCACAGACGGCGGGAGGACGGAAAAGCTGAGAGTGAAAACGGAATTTGGGTAAACTGAGTTCCATCGTGGTTTTGTTGTGACCCTGTTATCTATGTTTTCTTTTTTTTTCTAATAAATTTTTATGTTTATTTATTTTATTATTTTTGTGTTTTTATATGTAATTTAGTTATTGCAAATGTGTTTTTTTTGTTTTAATTTTCTTTTCTTTTGTAAATAAATTATACGATTATATATTAATTTCTTTTTTAGTATATATTATATATATTATATTATGGCTAGAATTTTTATATTTTCTTTTAAAGTATATTATGTATATATTATATTTTTATAATAGCTTTTTTTATATATATTAGTTTATAACTTTTATTTATTGGACTTTATAGTTTGTTTTCTATTTTTAAGTTAAATTTTATTTCGCATTTGTTATTGGACATTTTGTCTCATTTCTCTTCGTTTTGGTCGATGACGAGACCTCCGTAAACCGTTATTAAGTCAAACTATTGATAAATGACGTTGGATCTGAGACCATTTCTTTTCAACGTTTTTTTTCTCCTAAGACCTCGGTCCCGTACCGAGTGTATCTTCGAAAACATTTTCAAATCAAATTCTTTGTATTGAATTAAAAAGAGAGGATTGGGTGTAGACCTCTTCTTCTTCGAGTGTTGGGATGCCCACTGTAGTGAGGGTGGTTTCGACACTCGTCTTTCAATACGAAGACGCTTCCACCCCTTTTCCTCCTAAAACCTCGGCTCTGCACCGAGTGCATTTTCAAAAAAACCTCGGTCTCGTACCGAGTCCATTTTTAAACCATCTTTAAAATAAATTTCACTTTGTATTGAATTAAAAAGAGAGGATTAGGTGTAGACCTCTTCCTCTCCGAATGTTGGGATGCCCACTGTAGTGAGGGTGGTCTTGATATTCGTTTTTTCAATACAAAGACGCGACCTTATCCACCGTATCTCACTTTCACAACTTCCTTCCGCAACCCTTTCACACCTAAAACCTCGGTCTCGCACCGAGTGCATTTTCAAATTTCTTTTCACAATAAAACTTGAATGGTCGTGGAGTGGTTAGGCGTAGGCCTTCTTCTATCCCGAGTGCTGACGTTTACCGTAGGGTTCTCTGTCGCAAAGCACTTACCATTCAAAACCAAAAATATCTTTAATAAGAGAACGAAGTTCTCTTTGCATTGAATTAAAGAGAGAGGATTGGGTGTAGACCTCTTCCTCTTCGAGTGTTGGGATGCCCACTGTAGTGAGGGTGGTTTCGACGCTCGTCTTTCAATACGAAGACGCCTCGTTCGCCACACCTTTTCATAAACAAAAACTTTGAGATAAAGAATTGGGTACTACCTGTAGGGGTTACTATCCGAGGACCTATCTCGCCCCAAAAACAATCTCAACCAATCAAACATGATACCTTGCCTCGCATGGCGAAAACCAATCTTTCAAACAGGATATGTTACGTCCGTTCTACCGCAAACAGGTAATGCCTAAGTCTCCAACGAGCGAGCAACAAAACACCTAACTGCTAGAATGCGCACGATAACATCATCCGTAAAGACATCAACACACTGTTAGCACGAACTACGTTTGCTCTGATTTCACATGCCAGATGAGAATACGTAGGCACAAGACGGTGATGTCTTGGCGAGCTCCCTTTTTCACCTTTCACCCGTAGTTGGCCGAACTACGGCTGCTCTGATTTCTCATACCAGATGAGAATACGTAGGCACAAGACGGCGATGTCTTGGCGAGCACAATCCCCCATATCACCCGTAGTTTCCCGAACTATGTCGACTCTGACTTTCTCATATCTGTTGAGAATACGTAGGCCTAGGACCGCGAAGTCCTATCGAGTCCTTTCTTTCCCTCGTTATCTCTCTTTCCCCGTCTCTAATACCCTTTTCTTTATCCTTTGGAACACTCTTTTTATAGCATATTATTTAAGCAAATAAAATCACACATCGACAAACAAAAGGTTCCCATCGAGTACGATGGATGCGAGGGGTGCTAATACCTTCCCCTCGCATAATCGGCTTCCGAACCCGTTCATGGTTGCGAGACCATCTTATCCATTCTTTTCTTAAGGTTTTCTCGATATTTTCCTTTCCCCTCATGGGATAAATAAAATTCGGTGGCGACTCTTCTGTCCTTTCTTTTCGCCTCCCCGTCGTTGCACGATGCATTTTTCGAGTAGCGACAAGGCCCCCTCGAAGAAATTCCTATCGAGAAAGCAGGGGGAAGCTCATACTTGCTTTTGGTGGACTCCTGCCTGAGGTCCACAACCTCGTTTTCCCGAGGACGCTTGGCCTCGAGCTCATGGTCAGGGGAGATGTTTGGGTGGGTGAAGGAGTTAAGGATGATATCCCTGAACCAGATGTAATGGGAATTGTCCGTTGACCGAGACGAATCTTACCCAGGGCAGCACCACTCTTCATCTTCCCCTGGGCATATTTCATCATTCGTTCCTGCACTGAAGGCATTTTACCTGCAAAAATAATAGACACGTAAGCACAAAGAAAGAAATATTTTGAGAAAAATAAGGAAAGAGCGACAACTACTCAGGAGTTCAAGACCCTCCTCGTGAGTGTTGCACTCGAGGAGCTCTTTTATGTTGATATATCGGGCTTCCACCTACAGCCCACCGTCCTCCTCGTACAAAAGTTGTCCGGCACGAGTCACGCATTGGGCGGGAAGGAAGTTATCCATGTAAGCCACCAGCTCGACATACTTGGCTTTATCATCCTCCACCAGCTGGTGAGGGGCAACTATGTACTCATCGGTTGGGCGGGTAAAGTGAGCCCTGCTCCAACAAAAGGGAAAGGTAAAAAGCCTCCGGGAGACTATCTTTCCCTCCTCATCTATCAAGTCCTCCCCGTTCTCATCCGTGGAGACCTCCCATACAAAATTCGAATCAATGGCCACCTCCGACATCGGTTCGATCACATAGAACCTCTCCTTGAACGTCCGGAAAGATTCGAAGAAAGGTTTGAACAACTTCCTCCCTTACTTCAAGGAAACCCAGCCAAAACTCTTCCCGACACCTATCGTTGAAGGTGAAAAATGGTAAAGAAAAAGGAAGGGTGGCGACGATCTATAAATGATCGCATACTAAC